>CM075979.1:27385237-27491152 GCA_038087875.1 Malacoraja senta
CAGGTCGCCAAAAAAATCACGTCAGTGGGATTCGACTGTCTCTGACTGCATTCTATCTTTGTTCCACTACCCTGACATCAGTCTGAAGGGTCTCGACCGAAACATCACCCATTCCTTCGCTCCAGAGATGCTGCCTGACCCGTTGAGTTACTCCAGCATTTTGTTTCTACCTTCGATTTAAACCAACATCTGCAGTTCTTTCCTGCATAAAATGCTGGAAATTGTCAACAGAGCAGGCAGCATCTTTCGGATACATCTTTCCAACAAATAGGTGATTCAACACCCAGTCATCTCTTCCCACCATTCAGGTGAAGCAACAATTCATTGTGCACTTCGTTAAATTTAGTGTATTGAATTCAGTACTCACAGTGTGTTGCCCTATAGTTTGAAATAAAACTGATGAGCACTTGTCATCCTTAAATTTCTGCAATCTTTATCAGGCCTATAGCCTATTAGCAAAACTCTAAACTGCTGGAGGAACTCAGTGGGTCAGGCAGCATCTGTGTCTGGAAATGGACAAGCAGCATTTTGGGTTGGGACCCTTCTTCAGACTGAAACATTGTTGGTCCATTTCCTGCTACAGATGCTGAGTCTTCCAGAAGTTTGTTTTTTGCTCAAGATCCACATTCTCTTGTTCTAGTAACTCTTGTTCCACATTCTAGTAACTCAAGATCCACATTCTCTTGTTCAAGACTGCTCTTGTGTTACCTCTGTCTCTTCAACATCAATAAACCTTCACTCCACTAATTCTTTCCACTTGCACGCTTCTGACCGTAATAGCTTTATCAGCGGTAGTCTTTGAACACTTGGCCCAATGCTCTGAGATTATCGTCTCTACCTCTCCTGTTTTCTCCCAATAGATAATAGACTATGCGTGCAGGAGTAGGCCAATTGGCCCTTCGAGCCAGCACCACCATTCACTGTGATCATGGCTGATCATCTACATTCAGGACCCCGATCCTGCCTTCTCCCCATATCCCCTGACTCCGCTATCTTTAAGAGCTCGATCCAACTCTCTCTTGAAAGCATACAGAGAATTGGCCTCCACTGCCTCCTGAGGCAAATAATTCCACAGATTCACAACCCTCTGTGTGAAAAGGTTTTTCCTCATCTCCGTTCTAAATGCTTACCGCTTATTCTTAAACTGTGGCCACCGGTTCTGGATTCCCCAACATCGGGAACATGTTTCCTGCATCTAGCGTGCCCAAGCCCTTAATAATCTTATATGTTTCAATAAGATGCCCTCTCATCCTTCTAAATTCCAGAATATACGCCCAGCCACTCCATTCTATCAACATATGACATTCCCGCCATCCCGGGAATTAACCCGTGAACCTACGCTGCACTCCCTCAATAGCAAGAATGTCCTTCCTCAAATTTGGAGACCAAAATTGCACACAATATTCCAGGTGTGGTCTCACTAGGGCCCTGTACAACTGCAGAAGGACCTCTTTGCTGCTATACTCAACTCCTCTTGTTATGAAGGCCAACATGCCATTCGCATTCTTCACTGCCCTGCTGTACCTGCATGCTTACTTTCAGTGGATAAAAAAATGCTGGAGAAACTCAGCGGGTGAGGCAGCATCTATGGAGAGAAGGAATAGGCGACATTTCGGGTCGAGACCCTTCTTCTGAATGATGTCTGGCCGGGAAAAAGAAAGGAAGTAGAAGGAGACAGTAGAAATGTGGGAAAACTGAGAAGGGGAGGCGAAGGAGGGAGAAAGCAAGGGCTATCTAAAATTAAAGAAGTCAATGTTCATACCGCTGGGTGCAGAGTACCCAAGCGAAATGTGAGGTTCGGTTCCTCCAATTTGCGCTGGGCCTCACCCTGACAATGAAGGAGGCCCAGGACCGAAAGGTCAGATTGAGAATGGGAGGGGGAGTTGAAGTGCTGGGCCACCAGAGATCAGGTTGGTGAGGACGGTTAAAACAAGGACACCCAGATCTTGTTGTGCTTCCCCTTTTCCCAACTTGACACCATTCAGATAATAATCTGCCTTCCTGTTTTTGCCACCAAAGTGGATAACCTCACATTTATCACATTAAACTGCATCTGCCATGCATCTGCCCACTCACCCAACCTGTCCAAGTCACCCTGCATCCTTATAGCATCCTCCTCACAGTTCACACTGCCACCCAGCTTTGCGTCATCTGCAAATTTGCTAATGTTACTTTTAATCCCTTCATCTAAATCATTAAATGTATATTGTAAATAGCTGCGGTCCCCGCACCGAGCCTTGCGGTATCCCACCATTCACTGCCTCCCCTACTGTAAACCTCGAAAATACCTCACTGTGTCAGCATACAATGTAAATGCGTGCCGTTGATGTAGTTCTTCGTTGAGACATTCACTGACCAACAACAATCTGTCAATGTATTTGTTTTCCCGCAGAGGGAAGATTTAGGTACAGTGGAACAATCACAGCTGGCAGGGTGACTAACAGGAGATACGTAGGTGGATGTTAGATAAAATGCTATGTAACTTTACCATTACATATATTTCTTTAAACTGCAATTGCTGCATCTTCAGCATCTTCTGCTTGCTGCAAGCTATTTGACATATACTCTAGACTGTGATTACCATAGTAATTTGTACTGATCCATGGCAATATGCTATTCTTGTTCAAAACTCCAACAATGGATTCCTAACTTCAACAGAACTATGACATATGTTGGATTAAAATTATCCACTACCACAATATGCCATGTTTGCATATCTAATAAGTTCTACACTTTAAAAATCCCTCTCAAAGTTCAAATGAAGAGCAATTCAATTTCCATGAAGAGTGTTTGTGTCATTATTTATTTAATCTCCGTCAAAGTCTATTCAACAAAATAGTAATTTCATCGTAAAATGTAATTCATAGTTAAATTTTGTACTTTACATTAATTGTAATAAAATTGATAACATTCTACTCACCAATATTTGAAAGCCATTTTCATTCAATTTTCTCAGATAAAGGTTCCTATTAGTTTTATTTTTGTCCTTGACATTCTTTGTTTTTTTCACTACGAAGACAAAGTCAATGTTATTCTGAAAGATAAAGATATGAAGATTTAGAAAATGCATTTGGGTTGTCAAAACATTGCAAATATTTCCTTTTCTTATAGAAGACTCCATCATTCACCAAACTCATATCGCATGTAAACTGGACATATGTTCTGGTGCAAGATCTAATTTGCATCTTGCTTATTCTAATATGAGAATGTCAACGTAAAGGGAGTTCAAATTCCTGCTCATCTTCATGAGGAGTTAATCTTGAGGGAATGCATAGGAAATGTATTTCTGCTCTGATGGTATTTCAGTCACAGTCACAGAGGCCGACGTCAGAAGATCCTTCAGAGGGGTGAACCCTCGGAAAGCACCTGGACCTGATGGTATACCCGGTCATGTTCTCAAAACTTGTGCAGACCAACTGGCTGGAGTTTTTGTAAACATTTTCAACCTCTCACTTCTGGAGGTCTGAGGTTCCCACCTGCTTTAAAAGGGCATCAATAATACCGGTGCCCAAGAAGAGCAAGGTGACGTGCCTCAATGACTATCGACCAGTGGCACTAACGTCTGTGGTGATGAAGTGCTTTGAGAGGTTGATTATGGTGCATTTCAACTCCTACCTTGACAGGAACCTCGACCCACTGCAGTTTGCTAACCGCCACAACAGGTCAACGGTGGATGCGATCTCACTGGCTCTCCACTCCGCTCGGGACCACTTGGACAACAAAAACCCGTACGTCAGGCTGTTGTTTATTGACTACAGCTCGGCGTTCATCCACTCCAAGCTGGTTACCAAGCTCACGGATCTGGGTCTTTGCGCATCCCTCTGCAATTGGATCCTCGACTTCCTCATCCACAGACCACAGTCTGTCCATTTTGGTGGCAATATGTCATCTCGATAACAATCAGCACGGGAGCACCTCAAGGCTACGTGCTCAGTCCCCTGCTGTACTCACTCTATACTCATGACTGTGTCGCCGGACATAGTGCGAACTCCATCATCAAATTCGCCGACGACACCACTGTTGTGGGACGAATCCCAGATGGTGATGTCAGAGTATAGAAGTGAGATCGACCGATTGACCAAATGGTGCCAGCACAATAACCTGGCTCTCAACACCAGCAAAACCAAGGAACTGATTGTGGACTTTGGAAGGGAAGGATAGGGACCCACAATCCTGTTTATATCAACGGGATGATGGTGGAAAGGGTCAAAAACTTCAAATTCCTGGGCGTGCATATTTCCGAAGATGTTTCCTGGTCCCAGCACACTGATGCAATTATAAAGAAGGAACCTCAGAGCCTCTACTTCCTGAGAAGATTACCGAGAGTCGGTATCTCAAGGAGGATTCCTCTCGAACATCTACAGAGAGTGGTGAATCTCTGGAACTCTCGATACAATCCTGTCTCGGAGGTCTACTGATAATTCCTTCGTCTTCATGGCTTGGTTTTTGCTCTGACATGCACTGTCAATTGTGGGACCTTATGTAGAAAGCTCAATTTTGAGTGTCATAGCAAAGGGTCTGAATACTTATGTTAATGTGATATTTCAGTTATTTACTTTTAATTACTTTGCAAAAATTTCTGAACACCTGTTTTCACTTCTTCATTCTGGGGTATTGTGTGTAGATTGATGATTTAAAAAAAGAATTTAATCAATTTAAAATAAGGCTGTAACGTAACAAAATGTGGAAAAAGTGAAGGGGTCTGAATACTTTCTGAATGCACTGTAGATTGTTGCTGAGTTGGGTTGTGCTGTATAATTCAAGAGTTGCTGACATGAAGCCGTTCTTGACCCCAGAGGTCACAGTGCTCAGGCTCCTGTACCCTTTTTCCTGATGGTAGAAGTGAAATGAAAGTGTTTCCAGGGTGGTGTAGGTCTTTGATGATATTAGCTGCCTTTATGAGGCAACATCTCCTGTTGTTCCCTTCAACAGGTAAGTCAATACCGATGATATACACAAAATGCTGGAGTAACTCAGCGGGACACTGAAGTCTGAAGTTCAGGATCTGAGAAGGGTCTTGACCTGAAACGTCACCCATTCCTTCTCTCCAAAGATGCTGCCTGTCCCATTGAGTTACGTCAGCATTTTGTGTTGATCTTCGGTGGAAACCTGCTTCTGCAGTTCCAGTCAGTGTCCACCACTTTCTGCAGCCTCCTTCATTCCTGGGTGTTCGAGTTACTGAACCAGGCCATGATGCAACCAGTCAGTATGCTCTCTACTGTACACCTATAGAAGTTCAGTAGGGTATTCAGCGAAATACCAAATTCCCTCAATCAAGTAGAAGTAGAGGTGCTGATGAGCTTTCTTTGTGATTGCATTATTGTGCTGGGAACTAGAAGCTGCTGAATCTCACCACTACCATCCCATTTGATGGAACAGGATCATGGATCCTTGGCTTTTCCTTCCTGAAGTCCATGATCAGGTTCTAACATTGAGACAGAATTGTTGTTATGGCCCTATTGAACCAGATTATCAAACGCCTTCTGTATTCTGACTCGTCACTAACTATTATTGGTCCAAAAAATGGCGGTATCGTCGGCTCTTTTTAAAGATTGCATTAGAGCTATGCCAGGCTACACAGTCATGGGAGAGAATAGAACATTGCATTCAGTGGTGGCATTTGACAGATTGTAGTGGGTCCAGGTCCTTGCCAAGGCAGGAGTTGATATGTGTCACAACCAACCACTCAAAGCACTTCATCACCATGGACCACGGACATAAGTGCCCCCAGTCAGTGGTCATTGAGGAATATCACCTTGCTCTTCTTTGGCATCGGCTATATGGATGTCCTTATACATACAGCAACTAGGGTTGTTTCCATCTAACCAATGTTCCTGAATGAGTGTCAAGTTGAGTAAAGAGGAAAGCATACTGCCTACTTATCAAGAGTGAACAGGAATGTCAGCGAGCTCTACTGTGATACTGACAGTTCAACACACGATCTTTTGAGTTAGTGCCAATGGCATGAAAGTATATCTATTTTTCAGTATTATTTATCTTCTCATGATTTGTTCAATTAGATTTTTTGTAAATATAGTTACCTGCCCATTACAATTCTCAATTAGTGGGTATTCCTCTTCAATACAAGGTAACATGTTTATCATTTGATTCTGTAAACAAAAAATGAGAGAGAATATGATACATTTGCTGCAACATAGTGCACGCATAATTTTCATGGATCTCATTGCCAAAGCTACTGAGTTTCAAAAACAGAGTATTTTAAGGAAGGCAAGACATGATATTTTCACTTCATTAATTGCTCCTCACATAAATATCCGAAGAACAGAAATGCCATTATTAACAAAGAAATAATAGAAAACTTGCATTCTGACTGCCACAAAAAATGAAAATAAATGAAGGCAACAATGATCACTTAAAGGAGGAGGCAAGATTGGGGTGAATTAATTTGGAATTCACTTTGGTTTAATTTGATTTATTGTCGTACAGGATCCTTCAGCAATTACACAGAATCAATACACACCTCCTCATCTGAAGTCACTGAGTGGAGCTCTAAGCACAACATACAACTACACTGCAGTTTAAATCATCACATAAAAGCTGAATTTTGAGTTTATTTTTAAGCTTCCTAATCTCAATATGAAAATCTGATGTTTGATCCAGACTGTCTGAGTATGTGCAAGCCTAACATATCTATTGACAATGAATAATGAGAAGCCTGCTGCTGTAGATTCTACGATAAGATCAAAGGCAGTCATTGAACTTTGCCAGCTGATAAATAAATTCTTGCATACACCTCCACAACAGAGAAATGTGTTGCCAAAGCCTATTGGGAGCATGACAACTCACTCCCAATGTTGCTTTTTCCAATGGACATCAATTCATCCATACTTAGTAAAGATCTGAGTGTTAAAATTAGAGAAATGTTATCACACCAACCCTTTGGCGTGGGGAGGGGGTGGAATTTTACAAGAGAATACACATAAGTTTTCTGAACGGACAGAGTGGCAGATGCAATGCAGGATAGATAAATCCAATATATAACATGAGGCAAAAAAACAAAAGTACTGAAGGAGCTCAGTGGGCCCAGGCAGCTTCTTGAGGGAATTGGACATGCAACATTCTGGGTTGGGACTCTTCTTCTCACAGATGAAGTAGGATCAGTTTGAAGAAGGGTCCAGACCCGAAATGTTGCCTGCCCGCTATCTCCACAGACATGATGCCTGACCTGTTCAATTCCTCCAGCCTTTGTATTTTGCTCACGATTCCAGCATCTGCAACCTCTTGTGTCTCAATGATGTCGGGAGTACAAGGAACTGCATTATAATAGTAAAGAAATTAAATGGATTATAGAAGCAGACGGCAGGCAAAATCAGTAATTGTGTATTCAAAATTCACAATAGATGAAATCAAGAGGATAACATCAAAAACATTTTCAGCTTCAGCAGCAATACTGAATACATTTGAATATCAAAAGGATTAAAACAACTGGTAGCAGTACAATATAATTTAAGGTCTTAAAATGTTCTCAAGACCTGACTACCAGAGGAGATCAGAAGTAAACTTTGCAGTTCACTTTAAGATTGAAAAATAATAATTTCTGCAAAGCGACTTCAGAGTTTGACACCCGTGTCAAGACTCTTTGAACTCTTTAAAATACACTTTTGAACCTCCACTTCAAATACAATTGCAAGCAAAAAAAATCTGCAAAACGGTTCCAATAAATCCATTCTTTAGGGGAGCAGATCATGTTAACTGCAGTCTGTAACAAAAATCAGGAGACGTTCATCAATGGCACATTTTACATACGTATCAGTGGGAAATTTTACATTTCCCTTAAATTGTTACCCAAGTTAAAAATAGAATTGCTAAGGCAGAAATTCAGCTTTCAGATGTGGTCTTGTATGTTTCTAATTGTGCTGACATCAAATTTGACGTTCAAAACGTGATGCAAAACATGAAATGCACAAAGGGAAGTGAAAAGGAGATCAAAAACTTCTTTATTCCTGTGGAGTTCAAATCAGTTTTGTGACATAGGACTGTCTCCACACAAAGACCGGAATCTTGCTTTTAGTTTGTGGGATCAGGCTGAACTGATGATATGCAAGGTGTTTCTGCAAAACATAACTAAGGCAAGTCACAAAATCGCAATGGAAGACATTTATTCTGAAACTCTTCAGGGATTTGCAGAATTATTCAAATTGGAATTATTTACAGGGAAGTTAAAATGCAGAGATTGTCATTTGAGATACTTTTAATAATAGGAATAAAACTCAGTTACAACTGCATTTGAAGCTATTCAGAATTGACAAAATAACTAAATGTATAATACCACATTACCTTTGAAAGCCTCTGATATTGGCCTTCCATTTAAAATAATGAGAGTATTAAATTCAATAATGCCACATATTGATATATAAATATATAATAAAGATATACAAATATTCTTTATTGATTCTTACATAGTAGGGATTCTGTAATCGCTGCTCATAATGAAAGGTCATTGTTTCTTCTTGCTCTAGACCTGCATTCGTCCAGCCTAATAGGATAAATACCTCTCATTTGGTTCAAGTCACAATTAAAAGTCACAATTTTAACCCAAGGCAAAAAAACTTGTATTCACTTATTATGTTTAAAATGATTTATTTTCATCCTGAGGCAGATTTCTATCAAATGAAGATAGATGGGTAGACACTTTGGAAGGAAATCCAGGGGGTTGAGGCTTGGACTTGAATGCGCACAGATGGTTGGAGGAGGAGTGAGTAGATGGGACTAAAGAAATTTAAAAAGGGTTGAAATTGGAGAGGAGGAAGGATACACAGATAGGGTGGGCGTTAGATGAGAATTGACTTATTCCAAAGAGCAAGTGAAGGTCTCATGAAAATATATTATGCTCTCACACTCAAAGACAAGGCCTGAAACTAAACTAAACTGAATGACATCACTCTGAAGGTGTCAGGCCGGATTACTGCCTGATCTACCATAAAGTATAAAACACAGGCAAGCAGGAGCTGGCAGTGGTTATAAGAAAATGAATGACAAAAGGATGTCAGAAGCTGTCACTCTATACCTGGCTCTTTTACTGTTGAACCACGGGGAGTATTCATATGCTTCTTGGTCAATAAGGAATGTTTAAATTAAAAACTACTTATTGTAGGTCAACTCTAACTCTTATTTCACATCCCAATGTACCTCCAAATCCTTTGAGAGGTTGGTTGTAACACAACACAATTGGAGGCATGTCTCCATTTTAACTTCTATACGCTACATTAAGGGTGACACAATGGCGTAGCTGGTTGAGCTGCTGTATCACAGCACCAGAGACCCTGACTAATGTTTTTGTTTGTATGCCTCGTTGTTACCTTCTCCTCATCCAACAACGAACTATTGCACATTTCCTTGGTCATCGTCTCCTTCCATATCTCTAGTTTCCCTCTCCCTTGACTCTCAGTCTGAAGAAGGGTCTCGATCTGAAATGTCACCCTTCTCTCCAGAGATGCTGCCTGTCCCGCTGAGTTACCCCAGCATTTTGTGTCTATCTTCAGTGTAAACCACCAAATGCAGTTCCTTTCTACACATAGAACTAGTGTGAATGGGTGAACGATGGTCAGCTTGTACTCAGTTGGTCGAAGTGCCTGGTTCCTTGCTGTATCTCTATACTAAACTAAACGACATTCTCATCCCTGAATCATTAATTCAAAACAGCAAAGATTTCAACTGGAGGAAGATGAACAAGAGTTGTTAGTCAGTTCTTCGACATCAAAAAGGTATTTCCACTAAAGTAATGCTGTCAAAATATCCTAGAAATATGTAATAAACTATTAAATACTATGATGGGAGTATCAAAAACTTTATTCTGGGTTGGTAAACTGGAACGGGGCTTCTTGCCTGCATTATCCATGGTTACTTTGTGAATAGATCTGGCAATTGTGCAAAGCATTGACATGACGAGACATGTTTTAGAAAATGTTACCGCTGGAAGGAATTTCTTGTTTACCAGAAGTGTTTTTTCCCTCACATAGCTTCTTGTGTATGTTTGAAATAAATAATTGCATGTTAGTGTCCATTCAAATCACAATGAGGAGAAAGCAAACCATCCTATTTACTTTTTTTCATTAGTGAAAGAATCATGACCAATGAGACATGGATGCAAAATAAGGGGCCAGTCATTTGAAACTGATGCGTTTAGAAATCTGATCTCACAGAAACAATCTACTTATCTACTTATACCTAATCATACTTCAGCAATGAAACATTATGGACCACAATTTTACAATCAACTCAATCCAGTTGTATTTCCAGTTCCCTCAACAGAAAACACTGGAGCCACCAAGGAGAATTTTCAGCTCAACATAGTAAATAGCAGATCAGAAACGGAAAATTCAACAAGGATATGTAATGGGGTTGATCCATTACTGCACATCTTACAATAAATGAAATACTTACCAATTATATCACATGGATCAATAATCTCCAACTATATCTATTATTTCATTCACATCTTTCGCAACCAAATATTTTATCAAAGCACATTTAATTCATGTGAACCACTTCAATGAGGAATTGGATATGCAAATCCTCCATTCTAAGAATGCAAATACTTGAAATGTATTCATGTTAAACATATTTTCCCAATCCTGTGCTCATAATATGCATCATCCTGTTTGCTTTGACATCATCCAGACTCAGCTATTATAGAACAAGAAATCTACTCCTGATCCATCTGGGTTTCTCTAATGAAAATAAGTTGAAATCTTTTGCACTAAATGCTCAGAAGTATAGTTGGCATCATTTCATCCACGAGATAAAGTTCAATGAGATCAAATCAGTTGCTACATTTCCATTGGTGGCTGAATAAGCTGATTCTGGAAGTATACTTTCTCAAGTATTAAACCAATAAATCCATAATCAAAATTTGCAAAACCCTTATATCCAACGATAATCTTTCTACTTAGCTTGAAAGTTGAACATTTAAGAAATTAAGAAATAGAAGCAGTAAATAGCATGCATCATTTCAAGTCTGTTCGGCCATTCATTGCGATTTGATTGTTGGTCTCAACTCTACTTTGACTAATTCTGGATTTCCCTTATTATCCATATATCTGTGAAAATTAGAAAAAATATGGTGATGGAAATTTAAGATAAGAACAGAAAATGCTGGAATTACTCAGCAGATCAGGCAGCATCTGTGGAGAGAGAATCAGACCCTTCATCAGAACTGGATTAGTAATCCAAATATCTATCTCAGCCTTGAATATAGTTAATGAACAGGATTGTGCTCAATCAGCCTGCCATCTGCACTCACCTGCCCTCCCATTCCACACTATTGCAGCAACTCACTCACCTTTAACTGGCCTACACATCCAAATATCCTGCGGACTGTCTGCCCTGGTGGTACCATGAAGCAGAGAGTCAGTGAATGTCAGCTAGATATCAGGTGGCTTCGCCCCCAGGATATTTTGTTGGTCTTTGGTCAAAGACATTTTTAAGTTTTTGGAAATGTTTCTAATGATCAAAAACATTTTTGAAACTGTTAAAATAAACTTAAATGATTTTGTGTAGATTAAAAAAAATAAAAATAAAGATTCACTTACTAGAAATTATCTGTCCTGACTTTGTTTCCTTTAACCCAAATCTCTTTAAACACTCACATTTATCAGACTTACATCCTCTATAAGGTATTTCCTATTCTTCCTACAAAATTGGATAAGATCACTTTTCCACACTTAGTATTACTCCCATAGCACTTTGAGGAAGAATGCGCCAAAGACCAGTGTATCCCTGAGAGAAAAAAAAATCTAATTTCTGACTAAAATGGGGAAAGCCTTACTTTTTTTTTTAAATAGTGACCCTGTCCTAGTTCTAGATTATTCTACACCAGGAAACATCTTTTACATATTCACCATGTCAAGATTCCTCAGGATCTAAAGTTTCAATCAAGCTCATTTTCATTGTCCAAAAAATCAGTGGACCGAAGCCTTTCCTCACAAGACAATCTGTCTGCTCAAGGTATTATTCCAGAATACTGTAAAGGAAGGAACAACAGATGCTGGTTTTAACCGAAGATAGACACAAAAAGCTGGAGTAACTCAGCAAAACAGGCAGCATCTCTAGAATCCTTGTCTGCACTGCTTCCAGTACATTACATTATTCCTCAAATAAGGACACCAATACCCCCTGAAAGTCGAATTGCTGGCTCCTGATAATTATCAACACAAATAGTAAAGACGGTGTGTGGTATGACATCCTTCATTGGTCAGGGCAATGAGTATAAGAGCCAGGAAGTCATCATGCAGCATAATAAAACGTTGGCTAGGCCTCATTTGGAGCATTGTGTGCAGTTCTGGTTGCCCCATGACAGGAAGGACATGGAGGATTTGGAGGTACAGAAGAGGTTTATCAGACTGTGCCTGGATTAGAGGATATTAGTTTTAAGGGGAGGTTGGACAAACTTGAACTTGAAACATCAGAGACATAAATAGGGTAGACAGTCAGATCTATTTTCCCAGGGTGGAAATGTCACACTAGAGTGCATCGCTTTATGGTAAAGGGGGGAATTTAAAGAACCAGTTTTTTAACACACAAAGAGGTGGGTGCCTGGAACAAGCTGCCAGAGGTGGTGGTGGAAACAGCTATGAGAGTGGTATTTAAGAGGTTTTTAGATAAGCAAATGCATTTGCAAGGTACAGAACAATATTGATCATGTGCAAAGAGGATTAGTTTAATTTTAACAAGGTTCAGTGCAGACATTATGGGTTGAAGGGCCTGTTCCTATGCGGTACTATTCTATGATTAACAGCTTCTTCATCACTGTTATCAGAGTCATGGACGGAATTCAGTACTGTGCACAGTACACCAAATGTGGTCTCATCAGTGGTCCATTTGCCAGATCTTTGACTGCTCACATAACCTACCTCTATATCCCATTCAAGCCACCTCTTGTCTGATTCATAACTTACTTTCCTATCTCTCCATGTCATCAGCAAATTTGAGGACCATACCTCTGGTGCCTTAAATTCATTCAAATAGATTGTAAAAGGTTGTGGGTCAAGACCAATTCCTGTGGCCCACTGCTCATTACGTGATACCAAGCAGAAAAAGACCTGAAGAGGGTCTCGACCAGTTAGGTCATCCTTCCCTCCAGAGATGCTGCCTGTCCCGCTGAGTTACTGCAGCTTTTTGTGTCTATCTTCGGTTTAAACCAGCATCTGCAGTTCCTTCTTACACAGAAAAAGACCAATCTTGCCATCCTCTCTGTTTCCTGCACATCACCCAACCTTCCATCAATGTCAATATGTTATCCCCTTCACCATGAGCTTTCATTTTCAGTGTGGAAACAGGCCCTTTGACTCACACACAAATTGCTAGAATTACTGGGGGTGGGAGAGAGGGGGGTTGGGGGAGTAGGGGGGGAGGAGAGGGGGGGGAGAGGTGGGGGGTGAAAGAGGTCGGGGGAGGGGAAAGGAGGGGGCGAGGGAGGGGGGGAGAGAGGGGGGAGAGGTGGGGGAGAGGTGAGGGGAGAGGGGGAAGGAAGCGAGAGGCCGAGGAAGAGAGAGGCTGGGGAGAGAGAGGAGAGAGGGGAGGGGTGGGACGAGGGGGGGAGAGAGAGGGGGGGGAGGGGTGGAAGGGGGAGAGAAAGAGGCCGGGGGAGGGGAGAGGAGGGGGAGAGGGGGGGAGAGAGAGGCCGAGGAAGAGTTACGCCGGCGGAGAGAGAGGAGGGGGGAAGAGGGGGAAAACGAGGGGGAGAGAGAAAGGGGGGAGGGGGAGAGGTGGGGGTAGAGGGAGGGGAGGGGGTGGGGTGGAGAGGAAGAGAGGCTGGGGGGGAGGGGGGTGGAAGAGCGGCCGAGGGGGGCGGGAGTGGAAGAGAGGCCGGGGGAGAGAGAGGCCGAGGGGAGAGAGTCTGGGGGGGAGAGATAGGCCGGGGGGAAGAGAGAGGAGCCGTCCGAGGAGCCGAGAGAAAGCGCCGAGAGACAGCGATCCCCGAGAGAAAGCGGCCCCCCCCCAGGGGGGGTGGGGGGGAGAGGAGGGGGGTGAGAAGGGGGAGGTGGGGGCTGAGAGGGCTGCATCTTTTGAATAACGGGGGATGAGGGAGAGGTGGGGGGGAGGAGGGAGAACAGGGGGAGGTCGGGGGGAGGAGGGTGGGGGTGATGTCACACGAAGTGTGAGGAAGAAGGGAACGCAGATCCATTGTGACGTCATCAGCGAAAGACAGTCGTTTTTTATTTCAAAGTTTTGTCAGATTTTTGAACATTTTCATTCATAACTCGAAAAATATGGCATGAAAATTTAAGATAAGGTGATTTCGGACTCCAGGGGGAAATTCTCTACCGGAATATGTAAACATTTTACCGTTAGCATCGTTTTTTCAAGAAGATGTGATTATACACAAACAAACACACACACGAACAAACACACACACGAACAAACACACACACAAACAAACACATCCACATCCAAGATCAGACTTTTAATAGTTATATGATGTCAGTCGTTAGTTCCATGTGTTCCCTGGCCCATTTTCTCTTATGTTATCTTATTTTCTGTTTCCCAACCTTTTTGATTCTCTTTTTGGCATGTTTTTAGCCTCTTCCGTTGTAAAACCAAATGTACCGGTAATTTATTTGCTTAAAGCCTCTGCCATTTCTTTATTCCTCTTTACTAATTCCCCTGTGTCAGCTTCTAAGAGACCAACATTAACTTTTGCTACTCCCTTTTACAAAGTAGCAGAAAATCTGACACTTCATTTTTATATATGTGACTAGTTTACTTCCATATTGTATTTTCACCCTATTTTAAAAAGTTGTAATTAAAGATAGACCCAAGGTGCTGGAGTAACTCAGCGGTTCAGTCAGGATCACTGGAGAAAAAGGATGGATGATGTTTCGGGTCAGGAACCTTCTTCAGACTCCAAGAGGAGGAAGAATGTTGAAGACAGGAGAAGGGGTCATCACTGAGCGGTGAGGACTCCTTCCCATGGAAGAAGACATGGAGGCAGAGGCAACGGAAGAAAAGCTTTACTTTATAGCGAATGCTGAACTCAAAGAGGTGGGGGCAGAGGTACTAAGGTAAAGCCTCTCTTGAAGACAGACTATTCTAAATCAAAAAGGAGGAAGTCATGGGGGATGGTGAAAGTGCAACAGTGGTGTCCAAAAAGAGGAGGAGTATTGGAGAAACCTTTGTTTCTTAAAATGTTTGGTCTTATCACAACAATGAAACCCTTTTTAAAAATCTGATACCATCTTAACTTCTTGAGTTAGCCATGGATTTTGTGCTGTTTTATTCCTCAATGGTATACATCTTTATAGAGAGCAATATATTTATTTAATAACCTGTTATTACATATCTACTCCCACACTGTTTAGATCTTTGACTACTCACATAACCTACCTCTATATCCCATTCAAGCCTTCTCTTGTCTGATTCATAACTTAAAGGCCTGTCTCACGAGTCTGCGGTCATTGGTGGCGAAACGGGAAGAATCTACCGCTCCTGGGCCGCCATAGACCACGCACTCGTGAGAATGCACAATTCCGGGGCCGTGCAGCGTTGTTCCCAACACCGCACGGTGCTAAAATAAAACCTACACTGTTCAAAAATATTTTCCTACCGCACAGCCTCCACCAGTCATGCACGAGTGCGGCACGGCCGCCGCCACAGCCGCCGCCAGTGTGGCTCGAGCGCCGTGCGTCGAACTTGCACCGTCACAGCCTCCGCCAGTGAGGCACGTGTGCGGCACGGCCGCCGGCACAGCCACCGCTACAGCGCCGCGATCAGGACGGCCGCCGCCACAGCCACCGCTAGTGAGTCACGTGCGGCGGGCCGACGTCATCGCAGTCGGCCCACCCTTTTTTTAACTTACCGCAAGCACGTGGGACCAGCCTATTTAAATCACTCGGCCCCTGCGCAGCATCCGTGCGGCGCTCCCGTGGCATAGGCTCGGCGCTCTCGCCGTTGCCGTGCGGTCCACTCTACAGGCGAAGTCGCGCTTCACCGCCGATGACCGCAACACCGTAAGACAGAGCCTTTACTTTCCTATCTCTCTTCATGTCATCAGCAAATTTAAGGACCATACCTCTGGTGCCTTAAATTTATTCAAATAGATTGTAAAAGGTTATGGGTCAAGACCAATTCCCATGGCCCATTGCTCATTACGTGATATCAAGCAGAAAAAGACCTGAAGAAGGGTCCTGACCTGAAACGTCACCCCGTCCTTCTCTCCAGAGATGCTGCCTGTCCCACTGAGTTACTCCAGCTTTTTGTGTCTATCCGGTTTAAACCAGCATCTGCAGTTCCTTCTTACACAGAAAAAACCCAATCTTGCCGTCCTCTCTGTTTCCTGCTCAGCACCCAACCTTCCATCAATGTCAATATGTTATCCCCATCACCATGAGCTTTCATTTTCAGTGTGGAAACAGGCACTTTGGCCCGCCGCATCTGCACCGACCATTGATCACCCACACACAAATTCTATATTATCCCACTTTCGCATCTTACACACTAGGGGCAATTGACAGAAGCCAATTAACCTACAAACCTGCACATCTTTAGAATGGAGGATGAAACTGGAGCATCTGGAGAGAACGCGATCACAGAGAGAACATACAAACTCCGCACAGGCAGCACCCATAGTCAGGATCGAACTCAGGTCTCTGGTGTTGTGAGGCAGCAGCTCCACTGTTGCATCATTGTGACACTAGTTCACAATCCATTCGCTTTCACTGCAGCAAACTCCTTTAGAACCCTGCTGTGCAGGCCATCAATTTCAGAGAATATGTCAGTCGTTAGTTCCATGTGTTCCCTGGCCCATGTTCTCTTATTTTATGTTTCCCAACCTTTTTTGATCCTCTTTTTGGCATGTTTTTAGTCTCTTCCATTCTAAAACCAAATGTACCGGTAATTTATTTGCTTAAAGCCTCTGCCATTTCTTTATTCCTCTTTACTAATTCCCCTGTGTCAACTTCTAAGAGACCAACATTAACTTTTGCTACTCCCTTTTACAAAGTTGCAGAAAATCTGACACTACATTTTCATATATCTGACTAGTTTACTTCCATATTCTATTTTCACCCTATTTTAAAAAGTTGTAATTAAAGATGGACCCAAAGTGCTGGAGTACCTCAGCGGTTCAGTCAGCATCACTGGAGAAAAAGGATGGAGGACGTTTCGGGTCAGGAACCTTCTTCAGACTCCAAGAGGAGGAAGAATGTTGAAGATAGGAGAAGGGGTCATCACTGAGCGGTGATGGAAGAAGACATGGAGGCGGAGGCAACGGAAGAAAAGCTTTACTTTATAGCGAATGCTGAACGCGAAGAGGTGGGGGCAGAGGTACAAAGGTAAGGCCTCTCTTGCAGACAGACTATTCTATATCAGAAATGAGGAGGTTAAGGGGGATGGTGAAAGTGCAACAGGGGTGTCCAAAAAGTGGAGGAGTATTGGGGATGGGGCATTAACCTTTGTTTCCTAAAATGTTTGGGCTTATCACAACAATTCAATCCTTTTTAAAAATCTGATACCATCTTAACTTCTTGAGTTAGCCATGGATTTTGTGCTGTTTTATTCCTCAAACATCTTTATTGAGACCAATATATTTATTTAATAACCTGTTATTACATATCTACTCCCACACTGTTTAGATCTTTGACTGCTCATATAACCTATTTCTATATCCCATTCAAGCCTCCTCTTGTCTGATTCATAACTTACTTTCCTATCTCTCTTCATGTCATCAGCAAGACCTCTGGTGCCTTAAATTCATTCAAATAGATTGTAAGAAGTTGTAGGTCAAGACCAATTCCCCTGGCCCATTGTTCATTACGTGATACCAAGCAGAAAAAGACCAATCTTGCCCTCCTCTCTGTTTCCTATTCAGTACCCAAACTTCCATCAATGTCAATATGTTATCCCCTTCACCATGAGCTGTAATTTTCTAAATATATTTGATTTGTCACTGTCAACTACAATTTCACTTTCATATGAACACCATGTTAACTCTGCCTAATCTATTAGGATTTTCTAAATGTTACTATTTCCTTAACATTGGCCCGAAGCATTTTCGCAATGACAGATGTTACAGTGCATTCAGAAAGTATTCAGACCCCTTCACTTTTTCCACATTTTTTAACTTTACAGCCTTATTCTAAAATGGATTAAATTCTTTTTTTATCATCAATTTACACACTACCCAATAATAAAAAATCAAAAACAAGTGTTTAGACATTTTTGCAAAGTAATTAAGAAGAAATAACTGAAATATCACATTTACATAAGTATTCAGACCCTTTACAGTACTTGTTTGAGGCACCATTGGCAGCGATTACAGCCTCAAGTCTTCTTGGGTATGACGCTACAACCTTGGCAGACCTGTATTTGGGTAATTTCTCCCATTCTTCTCTGCAGATCCTCTCAAGATCTGCCAGGTTGGATGAGGAGTGTAGATGCACAGCTATTTTCAGGTCCCTCCACAGATGTTCGATCAGGTTCAGGTCCAGGCTCTGGCTGGGCCACTCAAGGACATTCACAAACTTGTCATGAAACCACTCCTGCGTTGTCTTGGCTGTGTGCTTAGGGTCGTTGTCCTGTTGGAAGGTGAACCTCCACCCCAGTCTGAGGTCCAGAACGCTCTGGAGCAGGTTTTCATCAAGGATCTGTCTGTACTTTGCTCTGTTCATCTATCCCTCGATCCTGACTAGTCTCCCAGTTCCTGCCGCTAAAAAACATCCCCACAGCATGATGCTGCCACCACCATACTTCACCATAGGTATGGTATTGGCCAGGTGATGAGCTGTGCCTGCTTTCCTCCAGACGTGATGCTTGGCATTCAGGTCAAAGAGTTCAATCTTGGTTTCATCAGACCAGAGAATCTTGTTTCTCATGCCTTTTGGCAAACTCCAAGTGGGCTGCCATGTGCCTTTTACTGAGGAGTGGCTTCCGTCTGGCCACTCTACCATAAAGGCCTGATTGGTAGAGTGCTGCAGATATAGTTGTCCTTCTGGAAGGTTCTCCCATCTCCACGGAGGAACTCTGGAGCTCTGTCAGAGTGACCATCAGGTTCTTGGTCACCTCCCTGACCAAAGCCCTTCTTCCCCGATTGCTCAGTTTGGCCAGGCGGCCAGTTCTATGAAGAGTCCTGGTGGTTCCAAAGTTCTTCCATTTAAGAATGACAGAGGCCACTGTGCTCTTCAGGACCTGCAATGCTGCAGAAATTGTTTTATACCCTTCCCCAGATCTGTGTCTCGACACAATCCTGTCTCGGAGGTCTACGGACAATTCCTTCGTCTTCATGGTTTGGTTTTTGCTCTGACATGCACTGTCAATTGTGGGACCTTATATAGACAGGCGGTGCCTTTCCAAATCATGTCCGATCAATTTAATTAATCAAGTTGTAGAAACATCGCAAGGATAATCAATGGAAACAGGATGAACCGAAGCACAATTTTGAGTGTCGTAGCAAAGGGTCTGAATACTTATGAAATGTGATGTTTCAGCTATTTCTTTTTAATCACTTTGCAAAAATTTCTAAACACCTGTTTTCACTTCTTCATTGTGTGTAGATTGATAATAATAATAATAATAGATTTTATTTATATAGCGCTTTTCAGGACTCAAAGTCGCTTTACAATTGAGAGTCAGGAATAAACAAAACAAAATAGAGCAGTAAGACAGAGGGGGGGGGGGAACATGGGACTAAGGGTATGCAGAGGTGAAGAGATGGGTCTTGAGGCGGGACTGGAAGATGGTGAGGGACTCAGAATTTCGGACCGGTTGTGGGAGGGAATTCCAGAGCCTGGGAGCTGCCCTGGAGAAGGCTCTGCCTCCAAAAGTGCAGAGGTTTGATTTCGGAGTGGAGAGGAGACCAGCTGATGTGGATCTGAGGGACCGTGAGGGTTGGTAGGGGGAGAGGAGGTCAATGAGATAAGGGGGGGCCAGGTTGTTGAGGGCTTTGTAGGTGAGGACCAGGATTTTGTAGGTGATCCGGTGGGAAATGGGAAGCCAGTGAAGTTCTTTGAGAACTGGGGTGATGTGGTGCCAGGATTTGGTGTGGGTAATGAGTCGAGCGGCTGCATTTTGGACCAGTTGGAGTCGTTTGATGCTGCTGGAATTGATTCCGAAAAGAAGAGAGTTACAGTAGTCCAGTCGGGAGGAGATGAAGGCATGGATGAGTCTTTCAGCAGCGGGGGGTGTGAGAGACGATCTGATTTTTGCAAAAAAAGAATTTAATCCATTTTAAAGTAAGGCTGTAACGTAACAAAATGTGGAAAAAGTGAAGGGGTCTCAATACTTTCTGAATGCACTGTATGAGCCTTTAATTCCTACTCTGTTTCTCCAACCTTTTTGAATCATGTTGTTACATTTGTTGCTTTCCAACCCACTGGGACATTTCCAGAAACTAGGGAATTTTAAAAGTTTAGTTCAATTTAGAGATACCGTGTAGAAACAGGCCCTTTGGCCCACCGCGTCCGCGACGACCATTGATCACCCGCACACAAATTCTATGTTATCCCACTTTTGCATCTTACACACATGGGGCAATTCACAGAAGCCAATTAATCCACAAACCTGCACGTCTTTAGAATGGAGGATGAAACCTGGAGTGAGCCCACGCGGAGTGAGAGAGAACATCACAGAGAGAACGTACAAACTCCGCACAGATAGCACCCATAGTCAGGATCAAATTCAGGTCTCTGGTGTTGTGAGGCAACAGCTCCGGTTTAATCCAGCATCTGCAGTTCCTTCTTACACTCTTTTAGAACTCTGCTGTGCAGGCCATCAATTTCAGAGGATATGTCAGCCTTTGTGTTCCCTGACCCATTTTCTCTGATGTTCTCCTATTTTATGTTTCCCCACCTTTTTGGATCCTATTTTTGTCCAGTCTCTTCTGTTGTAAAACCAAATGTAATTTATTTGCTTAAAGCCTCTGCCATTTCTTTATTACTCTTTACTAATTCCCCTGTGTCAGCTTCTAAGAGACCAACATTAACTTTAATCTACCCTCGCACTGTTTAATCTGATTTTTCAATCTGCATTAGCCAATTTCCCTTCCTCTTTGTGCAATAACTTTCATTTAATTTTAAGACCCCAGCCTTGGACTGATATTTGTCACTCTAAAACCGAATGTTACAAATTCATTTTTCCAAAGCATTCCTTTATAGTTAGATCCTTACATAACCTTTCCTCGTCACCAGTTCCAAAATATTCCAAAATTCACCTTGGTGAATATGAAAATGGCCCAAGGTTATCCCATTACTTGATTGCAAGTCCCTTTTGTATTTTGATTGATAGTCTGTCCAGTAGTATAGCCGATATCAGAGGCCTGCTGACTGCTCTAGTCAATTTATTTGATGCTTTTGTCCACTCAAACTGACTCCACTGCCCAATCTCTGAGCCAAAATCATTCTCAATCTTGTTCTCATGTCATCCTTTGGTGTCTGAGCGACCTCACTTCCTTCTACATTCTGCTGATCCTACTTAAATGTAAAGTACCAAATATCTTATCTCAGCTTTGGTCACATGTGTGTAGATCAATCTATTTATTTATTTTTTGCTACTTGTGCCTTAAATTCACCTATTTTGTCAACAATGTTTTGTGTCCTCGGGTAAATGTCTGATACTTTGCGAGTTTTCTTTACTTTAACACGGCGACAGGATTCCATGCTCCACAGTAATCCTTTCCGGGAACACCACTCACGTGTTACATAAGCGCCAGTCCCTCGCACAAACCTGCAACACCTCTACACATTTAACTCTCCGATCGTGTTTAACCACGTGTCAATATGTGCATGAAGCTAAGTGATATTGTGAAAGATCAAGATTAAATGAACTGGATAGACTTTTAAAAATCACAATCTACCTGGCTACATATTTGCAAAGACTGTTTATTCCTACTAAGCACCCAGCATATTGAATAAAAGACCACGGGAAATCTAGTTGAGGAAGAACTAGTTGGGGAAAAATATAGCTGATGGAGAGGCCGAGCTGAATATCAGGGCATTACTGCCTTCGATCAACTCCTAACCCGATTCGTACTCGAAATGCCCAAGCGTTTGGGAGCAACCAGAGCCCTGCATCGGACTATCTGCCCTGAAACCAATAACCGTTGCTGTTGCTCCTTTCGCCTCCTTCCCAACAAATCAACCTTTCCAAACGCTCAGAGCACTTTCACAACCGCGCTTAATATTTCAAACATCGGTCACCATCGCCCCAACCCGAGAACAAACACTCAAATCCCACCTTCACACGTGTTTGCCTTTTAATTCTTATAAAAGAATGTCGCATTTGCAAACAAACAGGAGATGTCATTCTCTTTCTCTCGGTCATTGGGTTCAAAGTCCATGTCACACCTTTCTGTCTATTTTTTTAAACTTAGGTGTTTGTGCTCATGGGCAGGCATACCGAAGATCAAAACATCGAGTGTTGACCGAACCAATTGAAATACATCCGAATTACCTGCTCCATAATCTCTGGCTGCGATCTCGGGCGACGATTTTTTCTCCAAAGTTATGGTGAAGTTTGAATCCTGCCAATAATCAAGCAGTCCCGCCTCACCAGTGATCTCCCTCGTTGTCCAGTCTGAATTTAGCAGCAGCTCCCCTCCATGGACATGACTACTCGTTCACATCACTGATAGATAGTGGCTCCTGTTTTCTTGCAGCTTTCCGATCACTGCCGGTGCCTCTTACGATCTGTTTCCAAAGTTTCCGGCTACGACTTCCGCATTTCAGAGCCATATGATCTTTGATGCTGAGTAATGTGATGCCTACCTCGGCGCTCTTCCATCCCGCTCGCCGTTTCACAGTTCTGCTATTTAGGAATTTCCACAATTAACCAAGAATAAGTTATCGGAAGTCTTTCGTGACATTTGAGGCAACCAGCAATATTGAAACCCCACTACCACTTTCAATTCACGTTTCTATCCGGCATTGGGGATACTGAAACTACAGTACTTGGCGAGAAAATTTCCGAAGTCACTTCTTCCCATAGCCAACTGTCTTCCCTCCCCCAAGCCCATGTCAGCCACCGATTCTTTCCAGGAATTCAAACCCAATTCATGCTTCTTTAGCTATTTCCACATTGGTGGAATATGTGGTATTCAGTTTGTACTCAGAGAAACATAATTAATATTTTAGGTTGTTGACCTTCCATTCAACAAATGGGGAGATTTGGAAGTTCAGTAAATGGGGAGATGGATCAAGAGGGAACATTTGTGATGGAATGGAGAACAGGAAAGATTGAATGATGCCAGTTGATGAGGGTATATGTAAATAGCAAGATTCAAGTCTGAAGGACCAGAGTAGGAAAAGTGAGTATTAGAAATACAAGATGCAAGATTGGGATGGCTGATTATTTAAAATTACATAAAAAATGGAAAAGCTGAAGAACAGGCCCTTCGGCCCAGAATGTCTGTGCTGAACAAAATGCCAAAAGGAACTAATTTCTGCATCTGCATCCACTACCAGCCCTGGCAGGCCGTTCCAGACAACCACCACTCACTGTGTAAAAAAACCTGCTTCGCACATCTCCTTTACATTTTGCCATGCTCAAAATTATTGAATTGATCATGAAGTTGTGAAGTCTTCTGTTTGCCAAGGACCTATTCTTCCATTGGTAGTGACAGTGGAGGAGTTTAAGGAGACATTTTGCATCAAAAAGACACTGGAACTTTGGATTGGATGCTGCAATTATGGATTGATCCATGAATAAAGCAATCTAAGCAGAGGAGAAAGCACTTGATAAATATTATGCATGCTAGATCTGGCAAGGAATGGTAAAATCAACTGCTGTTGATGGACACATGAATTTTCATTTTAAACGATAATGAAATTAAATTCAGATACAAGCTTGGATCAGTCAGTATAATTTTTACACACGACTCTTGATTTGGGTTCACATCTGATCTAAAAAACAGATGTTATCACACTGAATCATCTTAATTGAGCAACTAAATACAGGAAGTTCTACTATAATGCGATAGTTGATTTCCTAGGACACCTTTTGTTATACAAAATCACATTATAAAGACCTTTATATTGATAGGGAAAATACTAGAGTGTTCCAGGCTCACAATGTAATTTGTCCCACAGGTTTTTCAAAATTAAAGGTCTTTTCAATACCTGTATTTTCATAGCTTTCTGATACAAACACTTTATGTTCATATCAGAACAACCAGTTCTAATATTCAGGGTTATAATACTAGGGACTCAAATAATAAAATTTCATTGTATGCAGACGATATTTTGTTATATATAACAAATTCACAAACGAGCATATCAAATTGATTAAATTTAATAGAGGAATTTGGGTCCTTTTCAGGATATAGAATAAACTGGAACAAAAGTGAAATTATGACGTTAAAACCTCAAGAATCCACACACTTATTGAAATTCCCCTTTAAAATAGCAACAGAAAAATTCAAATATCTGGGTATACAGATTACTAGAAAACATAAAGCTTTATTCAATGCTAATTTTATACCCTTAATAAATAAACTTAATATAATGATAACATTTTGGAAAACACTCCCTTTATCATTAATAGGCAGAATAAATGCTATTAAAATGAGCTTCCTACCACAGTTATTATACCTATTTCAATCTATACCAGTATGTGTACCAAAATATTTTTTTTCTAAACTGAACGCTAATATTACTAATTTTGTTTGGGATTACAAATCACATAGAATTAAAAAAGAACACTTATGTAAACCAAAAGATGTCGGGGGACTTTCACTCCCTAATTTTTTGTATTACTATTGGGCAATACATATTAAGAATATAATTTACTGGTTGGATAGTTCAACTCAACAGACAGAATGGATAAAAATGGAGAAAGAGGATTGTTATCCTTGTAATATAGGAACAATCCTCTTCTCCCCGAAAAAAATGAATAATACAATATATAAGAAAAACCCAATTATACAAGATACAATAAGAATATGGAAACAAATAAAATTATCCTTAAAATTAAGAAACCTATCATTGTTAACACCGATAGCGAATAATCCTTTATTTAAACCATCTATGATGGATAAAATATATAATCAATGGGAAAGTTTAGGAATTAAAAGGATCGGGGATATGTATGAAATGGGAGATTTATTATCATTTCAACAATTACAATTAAAATTTAAACTGAAAAACACTCATTATTTTAAATATTTTCAGATTTGTAATTTTTTGAAGACATACATACAGGGATATCAAAAAATAACTCCTGATTTACTAGAAGAAGTAATGAATATAAAAGCTGATACACAAAAATTAATATCATATTTATATAATAATATTTTAAATATAGATTTACCTGTGACCGAGGTAATTAGAGAAGAGTGGGAACGGGAATTATTGATAAAAATTACGAAGGCTACATGGGAAAAGTATTTGACATACATTCACAAGTGTTCGATTAACGCAAGACATAATCTAATCCAATTTAAAATTTTACATAGATTATATTACTCAAAAAGAAGATTAAATAAATTTTATCCAAATATATCGCCCATTTGCGATAAATGTTTAACCCAAGAAGCAACTATAACACACTCTTTTGTTTCTTGTATAAAACGTCATGGATTTTGGAGTGATATTTTCGAAATATTTACAAAACTATTTAAGACAAAAATGGAACCCAATAATGAATTGATTATATTTGGGGTAATGGAAGACGGGAACAAATTGAGCTCATCTCAAAAGTCAATTTTAAATTATGGTTTAATAATAGCAAAACAATTAATATTGAAATTTTGGAAAAATACACCAATACCAACGCTCAAAATGTGGATTGCAAGTATGTTGGATACCGCACATCTTGAGGAAATGCGATTCCTCCTAATAGATAAATTTGACCAATTCATAACGAGTTGGTCTCCATTTGTCGTCTTTTTGGAAACGTATGGTGCAAAACAGGTGTAAAAGCTAATCCGTGACTGCGGATGGTCAAGATTATAAATGATCTCCTTCTATTTTCTTTTCTTCTCTTCTTGTCTTTTATTCTCTTTCTTCTATTTTCTATGTCTCAACTTTCTTTTTTCATTCTTTATTTTTCTTTTTCACACACTATATATCTCACATTTTTCTATTTTTCATTATCTAACTTTTTTCTTTTTCTTCTTTATTTCAAATTTTTTTTTAAATAAGAAGCTGTACATAAAAGGTATTATGAAAATATGATTGTATACAATTGTACTTACTTCTAATAAAATAAAAATTAAAAAAAAGAACAACCAGTTCTGCTGTAAGTGATCCATCTATAAGTTCGCAATAACCAACCTGATCTCCCGGTGGCTCAGCACTTCAATTCCTCCTCTCATTCCGAATCCGACCTTTCTATCCTGGGCCTCCTCCATGGCCAGAGTGAGTCCCACCGCAAATTGGAGGAGCAGCACCTCATATTTCGCTTGGGTAGTTAACACCCCAGCAGTATGAACATTGACTTCTCCAATTTCAGGTATTCCTTGCTTTCTCCCTCCCCTATGGTGAATTTTCAAGGTATTCCCTCTTTGTCAAGTATATCCTTCTTAATTAAGAGAATAAAGCCTGTAGACTGTACCCTAAGTGCCGTCTCACCAAGGCCCTGTGTAATAGCAGTGAGAATATTCTATTAAATACTCAAAATAAAGACTTATATACATGTACCTTCCTAACTGCTTGCTTTACCTGAATGTTAGCTTTTAGTTTCCCAAGTTACCACCGTTTAAGGGATTCTCTACATTTATTTTTGTGCACTAAGGTGGATGATATCACATTTTTCAACCGCTGTGTTCTCACCTACTGATTCTAACTTGCCCCCCACACGCACACCAAAGATTCTTTGCATCCTCCTCACCACTCACAATACCACATTGTTTTATATCTGCAGATTAACTTGCTTTGTTTCAGTATTTTTCTCCCTATTTTAGCTTTGTGACAGTGCCGTTTCCAAATTATGCTTCATTTGCTCAGAGGAAAAACATGAAAATAAAACAAGTTCATGAACAAAGGAAAGCAGGATGTTTTTGGGACGGCAAGTAATTATTCCCCACCGTATCGACAAAATGTGCTGTTGTTTAAAACAAGTGGCTTTGATGTTGTGGTCATCTTATTAATGTAACTCATTTCAAAGCTGAGGCTAAAGTACAAATATTACATAATATAGAAACAAGGAACTGAAGGTGCTGGTTTACAAAACAAAAAGACACAAAGTGCTGGAGGATCTCAACGATCAGGCAGCATTCCAGGAGAACATGGATGGGTGACATTTCTGGTCAGGACCCATCTTCAGACCCTTCCTGGGACCACATATTACATATTTGTGTTCGCAGCATAGATCTTCATATCCAGGTATGGACAAGTGGCTAATACGTTGATTAACAAGGATTCTAGACGATGAAAAACAAGACAACCAAAGCCAATGGAGACTGTTCAATGAAAAGACATAAGCTCCAGACACAGGTTTCAAACTACATGTGCTAAATTGCAACTTGGCAGGACTGCATGTATACTTGTAAAGGAAGATTTTGAAGGGCAGATTGTTGTAACCAAATGAAGCAAAGAGCAGGTTCACACAAGTAACCGAAAGCATGACTGACCCAAGTTTGGCAGATTTTGTCAGGTTGCAATGGAGGAGGGACTATAATTAAGGAGAGCCACATAATTAAAACACTGCGGATGCTGGAAATCTGAAACACAAACAGGATACGAGAAACAGTCAATAATTTATGTTTACTCTGTTTTTATTTGAGACACATTAAAATTTGAATCATTGACAGTCAAGTAGCATGGCAGAGATGATTGGGAAATGGGATATGTGGTGATGTTGGATACATTCAACAGAGTATTGGATGAGCTGACGTTTATGGTGGAATGGTAAAGGTCAGAAGAGTACAGTCAAACCTGGAGATAACAAAACTATGAATAAAAGTTTCAATTATAGATGGGATAATGATAATAATGAGGATATTAATGTAGCAGATTAAGAGGATATGGGGTGGATCAAATAGGGAGTTAGGGATGCAAACAGTCTTGCTGAGCCTCACACAATGGCCAAGGAGTGGAATCAGTTGACCAAGGAATACAATTTGAGATGGACTCTAAGCAATTGCTGCAACATTACCAAAATTTAATTTGAGAAAGCCTTTGCCTATCTAATACCAGGATTTAAAATGGTTAACTCCTGAAAATAGGCAACATTAGACAGGTAATATTCATGCTGGCCACTCATCACATGATTTAAGTGTACATCTAATGCTAACCATGCTATTCATTGGTTTTCTATCTTAGCAAGAGGTTCAATTACAAAAGTAGATTATGTGGCATGTTGATAAAGGCACATTTCTACCTATAATGCAAACCTCTTTAGGTTATAATTGACGGCCTTATTTCCTAAGAACTCTTGGTTTCCAAGAGAACAAGAATGTGAGAAAGTCAAATGAGGTAGAGAGGAGAGAAGGGGACCAGAAGGAAGTAGAGTTTTGTCTGAATAAGAAAGAAGATTTGCTAATATCAGCAGTCAGGTGATGCAACTCCATTTTTAAGAACATAAAATCTGTTAAATTAATTCAGTGTTAATCAGTCTAATAATACCTCTACTCACCAATTATAATACATTAGAAAGCCTTTGATAAGGTGCCACATGGGAGGCTGCTAAGGAAGATGAGAGCCCATGGTATCAAAGGGCAGATACTAGCATGGATATCAGGTTGGTTGGATGCCAAGATAGAAGGCAAATAGCAATAAAGGGGGCTTTTTCTGGTTGGCTCCCAGTGACTTGCGGAGTTCCGCAGGCCTCGGTGCTGGGGCTGCTACACTTCACATTGTATATTAATGATTTGGATGAGGGGATTGAATGGGGAGAGAATCCAGAAATTGGAGGTGCAAAGGGACTTGAGAGTGCTGGAGTAGGATTCCAAAAAAGTTAACCTGCAAGTCGAATCAGTAGTAAAGAAAGCAAATGCAATGCTAGCATTTATTTCAGGAGGGCATGTATACAAAAGTAGGAATGTAATGCTGAGGCTCTATAAGGCGCTGGTCAGGCCGCATTTGGAATATTGTGAGCCATTTTGGGCACCATATCTGAGGAAAGATGTGCTGGCTCTGGAGAGCATACAGAGGAGGTATACAAGAATGATCCCAGGAATGCCTAGATGAACATATGATGAGCGTCTGACGGCACTGGGCTTATACTCGCTGGAGTTTAGAAGAATGAAGGGGGATCTCATTGAAACGTACAAAATAGTGAAAGGCTTGGATAGAGTGGATATGGAGACCCTAGGCCTAGAGGTCATAGCCTCAGAATTAAAGGCGTTTTTTTAGGAAGGAGATGAGGAGTAATTTTTTTAGTTAGAGGGTGCTGAATCTGTGGAATTCTTTGCCACAGGAGGCTGTGGAAGCAAAGTCAGTGGATATATTTAAGGCAGAGATAGATAGGAGAATGGGGTTAGGAGGGAGAGATAGATTAGCCATGATTGAATGGCATAGACTTGATGGGCCAAATGGCCTAATTCTACTCCTATCACATGATCTTATAGAAACATAGAAACATTGGGAAAGAATGGGAATTAAAAGGATTGGTGATATGTATGAAATGGGAAATCTGTTATAATTCCAACAATTACAATTAAAATTTAAGCTGAAAAATAACCAATATTTTAAATATCTTTAGATCTGCGACTTCATGAAGAAATACATAAAAAGGCACCAAAATATAACTTTAGACCCACTGGAAGAAGCAATGAATATTAAGGCTGACACAGAAATTAATATCATATTTATATAATAGTATTTTAAATATAGAACTACCATCGACAGAGGCACTTAGAGAAGATTGGGAACGAGAATTAATGTTAAAAATCATGAAAGAAACATGGGAAAAGTATTTGATATATATACACAAATGTTCGATTAATGTAAGACATAATTTAATTCAATTTAAAATTTTACATAGATTATATTACTCAAAAACTAGACTGAATAAATTCTATCCAAATACTTCCCCCATTTGTGATAAATGTTTATCTCAAAATGCCACTATAACACACTCTTTTGTTTCCTGCATAAAACGTTATAAATTCTGGAATGATATCTTTGAAATATTTACAAAATTATTCAAGATAAAAATGGAGCCTAACACTGAAATGATTATATTTGGAGTAACGGAAGACGGGAACAAATTGAACACATTTCAAAATTCATTTTTTAATTATGGGTTAATAACGGCAAAAAAACGTATACTTAAATTTTGGAAAAAAACACCCATACCAACGCTTAAAATGTGGATTTCAAACATGTTGGACACCGCAAATCTTGAAGAAATGCGATTCCTCCTAATAGATAAATCAGACCAATTCTTAACGAGTTGGTCTCCATTTATCGACTTTTTGGAAGCAAATGGTGCAACAAAATCGTAGAAACCAACTGTTTCAGGACTGGGTGAAGGATGGTTAAGAATATAAATAACGATCTCCTATAATCTCCTACTCTCTACTCTTTCTCTTTCACTCTCCTTTTCTTTTCTTAACTTTCCTTCTTTCCCCCCTTTTTCCTTTTCACACACCATATATCACACGTTTTTCTATCTTTTATTATCTATTTTCTCTTTCTCTCTTTCATTATTTAAAAAAAAATAAGAAGCTGTACATAAAATGTAACATGTCAATATATATTAGGCTCCTTGGTGCCATATTACTGTACTTAATTCTAATAAAATAAAAAGAAAAAAGAACAAAAGAAACATAGAAACATAGAAAATAGGTGCAGGAGTAGGCCATTCAGCCCTTCGAGCCTGCACCGCCATTCAATATGATCATGGCTGATCATCCAACTCAGTATCCTGTACCTGCCTTCTCTCCATACCCCCTGATCTCTTTAGCCACAAGGGCCACATCTAACTCCCTCTTAAATATAGCCAATGAACTGGCCTCAACTACCTTCTGTGGCAGAGAATTCCACAGATTCACCACTCTCTGTGTAAAAAATGATTTTCTCATCTCGGTCCTAAAAGACTTCCCCCTTACCCTTAAACTGTGACCCCTTGTTCTGGACTTCCCCAACATCGGGAATAATCTTTCTGCATCTAGCCTGTCCAACCCCTTAAGAATTTTGTAAGTTTCTATAAGATCCCCCCTCAATCTTCTAAATTCTAGCGAGTACAAGCCGAGTCTATCCAGTCTTTCTTCATATGAAAGTCCTGCCATCCCAGGAATCAGTCTGGTGAACCTTCTCTGTACTCCCTCAATGGCAAGAATGTCTTTCCTCAGATTAGGAGACCAAAACTGTACGCAATACTCCAGGTGTGGTCTCACCAAGACCCTGTACAACTGCAGTAGAACCTCCCTGCTCTTATACTCAAATCCTTTTGCTATGAATGCTAACATACCATTCGCTTTCTTCACTGCCTGCTGCACCTGCATGCCTACTTTCAATGACTGGTGTACCATGACACCCAGGTCTCGTTGCATCTCCCCTTTTCCTAATCGACCACCATTCAGATAATAGTCTACTTTCCTGTTTTTGCCACCAAAGTGGATAACCTCACATTTATCCACATTATACTGCATCTGCCATGCATTTGCCCACTCACCCAACCTATCCAAGTCACCTTGCAGCCTCCAAGCATCCTCCTCACAGCTAACACTGCCCCCCAGTGTTCTTATTATGATCTTATTATAACAGCCCATAATACGAAATTCTACTCCTATCATTTATGATCTTATTATAACAGCCCAAAATACAAATAATTTGGACCAAAGTGTATCAGCATTAAAGGTGCATCCTGTCACATTATTGGCTTGAACATGGTATTTTTAAGCAGATCAAATGTTATTTATAAATATAAACAAATTATGCCATTTAATACAATATTATAATTTACCTGGTTTAGTAAAATAGTGTTTCTGCAAGCCATTCCTTTTAATGTCACAATGTCTGATCAGTCTGAGGGGAGGAACATGAAGCACGATTAAAATTAATTGTTCTGCTGCAGATTGGCAAAAAAAAATCCAATGCAAATTATTAATTTTAATATACTCTAAAAAGTGATATCTGAAGAATAATGGATTGATGCTGAATACAAGGGAAATATTAATATTCACTAACTGTATACTAACTAGGAAAGCTGATGAATGCTGCCCGCTTCATCACAGGTAGTGACCTCCCTGCTATCGAAAGGATCTATAGGAGGCTCTGCCTTAAAAAAATCATTTGATATCATCATGGACCTCTCCACGCTAACCATGTTCTCATCAGGAAAAAGGTACAGGAGCCTGAAAACCATGATCACCAGGTCGAGGACAGCTTCTTCTATTAAGCTCTTCAACACCACACAATACAATCCTCGTCGGCTATGATCTTCTATGGACAGTGCCTTTGATTGTACAACAGAAGTTTAATTAGTATTATAATTATTCATTTAGTGTATTTTTTATTATTACACCTTGTGGCGGGAGTCTGTCAAAATAGAGGACTCGCTTCCCAAATTATTTCAATGCATGTTATTTTGTTTAAGGGGGGAGATTGTAATGTGGAAACAGTGTCAGTCACCTCTGCACGCTGCTCTGTGAGCTGCCGGGAAGTTATATTGGTGGTCTCTCCATCCTACTGCTGCTGTTGGTCGAAAAGAGGCGGTCTAGAGTTTGTGAATGGACTAGAGCTTTATTGAGTGTCACGCAATAGGCTCAAAGTAAAAGTCACAAGCTGTCCTTTTTCTCCTTCAAATGTGGTGGAGACGGGACAAGAAGGATTAACTTCAAAGTGAACAGGCTGGGAGATCGAGGGGAGAGATTGTAGTGGGAGGGGAGTCTTGGTTGGGGAAGTTGGCATTAGAGGTGGGCGTGCCAATTATTTTTTGCACAAAGCCTGCCCCGACACATGTCGTCAGTGCTGCGAGGAGCAGATAAGAAGTGAGCGAAACCTAGAATCATCTTCTGAAAAAGACTTGTTTAACTTGTTTCATGAATACAACACAAGAATGGCTGGGGCCATTGTGAGATAAGGTGAAGCAGGAAACAAATTGTAAGGTATAAAGCAAACATGATCCAAGATATGGAGATTATTATAGCATATTAGCTGAGCCTTTTGCTTGAGAGATCTTAAATAAAAAACACAATTCACTGTACACACTCAGCAGGCCAGACATTATCAATGGAAAAATAAATAGAGTTAGTATCACAGAGTGATACAGTGTGGAAACAGGCTCTTCGACCCAACTTTCCCACACCGGCCAACATGTCCCAGCTACACTTGTCCTCTCTGCCCGCATTTGGTCCATATCCTTCAAATACTGTCCTATCAATGTACCTGTCTAACTGTTTCATAAACATTGGGATAGTCCCTTCCTCAACTACCTCCTCTGGCAGCTTGTTCCATACATCCACCATTCTTTGTGTAAGATTCATCCCTCAGATTCCTATTAAATTGTTTCCCCTTCACCTTAAACCAATGTCCTCTGGGCAAGAGACTAGGTGCATCTACCCGATCTATTCTTCCCATGATCTTATACACCTCTATAAAATCACCCCTCATCCTTCTGCGCTACAAGGAATAGAGTCCCAACCTACTCAATCGTTCCCCATAGCTCACATCCTCTAGTCCTGGCAACATTCTCGTAAATCTTCTTAGTACCCTTTCCAGCTTTACAACATCTTTCCTGTTACACGGTGCCCAGAACTGAACACAATACTCTAAACAAGGTCTGTTGAATTAGAAGGAGAAACTTGAATGGGTGTTGAGATATCAGAGTCGATGTATTTGACCGATGGATCTAAATTGTTTAACCCTTGATGGTAAAGCGGCTTCTATTATCAAGGTGGAAAGAAATTGTCCCTAGATTTGGAATTTTTAATTGGATTTATGATAAAATTGACAACATATGGAAATTGATTGACTAAATTTGAACAGCCGGGAATTCCACAGGAATTGGAATGGAATTGTGTTAACGGCCACAATGCTGTGGAATGAGAAGGATGAGATGGACACTGAAATTTAAAATAGTAAATTGAAGGCTGAGACTGAATTTGTTTGAATTGGAACATTTTTCATGGTTTGCTTTAAATAAGTCACGCCTGTAGGGAAATCTGAACCCAGATATGGGAAATCATCATCAGATATACATGTTATAACATCGTGTGAATACGGAGAGGACTGATTAGTGTTGATCCTAGGATAGGAAAGATTAATAGAATAGCGATAGTAAATAGAAAAATGACTTGTGAATGACAGAATAGTAATGCATGGGAAAGCATTAGTGCATGAATGGTTATAGGTTCGACTATGGAAAGGGATGGAAGAATGGACAACAACACGGATGGAGGGAATTCGCGCCCACGAAAACTCGGGAGGTGAAAACTCATCAGACGGAAATTGTGAAGCTACGCCCACGCAAACTCGGGAAGCTTGACAAGATTCTGAGAAGAAACATCATCATCATGTTGTTGTTAATAGATGGAGAATGTAATAGTATATCTGGTTATCTGATTATCTGACTACTTGGTTATCAGGAAGGGAAGGAAGCTTGGAGTACAGGTGACCCCGGGGGATGTACCTCTTGAAAACAGGTTCACCCTCTTGGAAGCTGTCGTGGCAGAAGACACTTCCATTGTAAGTGGGGGACAGGTCTGCGAGTCAAAATGTGGTGCTGAAGCAAAGCTGAAGAGACAGACGTCAAGCAGAGCCGTGGTAATCGCAAACTCCATCGTGAGAGGTACAGACAGGGGTTTCTGCGGCAACAGGCGGGATTCAAGGATGGTGTGTTGCCTCCCTGGTGCTAGGATCTAGGACGTCACGGACAGATTGCTGAGCATCCTCAATGGTGAAGGTGAGCAGCTGGAAGTGGTAGTGCATGTCAGCACAAATGACGTCGGGAAGAAGAGGAAAGACATTCTGCAGCTTGACTTCAGAGAACTCGGAATAAGGCTAAAAAGCAGGACCTCCAGGGTGGTCATCTCCGGTTTGCTTCCAGTTCCTCGTGATGGTGAGGGCAGGAACAGGGAGATAGAGGATGTGAATGTGTGGTTGAGGAGCTGGTTTGGGAAGCAGGGATTTTGATTCTCAGACCACTGGGATCTGTTTTGGGGTCAGAGTGAATTGTACAAAAGGGATGGTTGCACCTTAACAGGCGGGGGACCAGCATTCTGGCAGGCAGGTTTGCCACTGCTACACGGGTGGGTTTAAACTAAATAGTGGGGAGGGAGGGTGGGGGAGGAGACAAACTGGAAATACAAGGATGGAGTAAAAGGGAAAGAGAGTATAGGAAAAGTTAAGAAAGACACCAGAATTAATGGGGCAGAAAGCTCAGGAAGGGATAGGAGAGTATGGCCAAGTGAAATAGCAATCGATGTGAAAGGTGAGGGGAGTAATGGATTAAAAGTATTATATATGAATGCACGAAGTATAAGAAATAAAGTGAATGAGCTTGAGGCTCAGTTAGAAATTGGCAAGAATGATGTTGTGGGAATTACAGAGACATGGCTGCAAGAGGACCAGGGCTGGAAACTGAATATTCAGGGGTAAATGTCTTATCGGAAAGACAGACAGTTGGGCAGATGGGGTGGGGTAGCTCAGTTGGTAAGGAATGAAATTCAGTCCCTTGCGAGTGGTGACAGAATCAGGAGATGTAGAGTCAGTATGGATAGAACTGAGGAATTGTAAGGGTAAAAGTACCCTAATGGGAGTTATCTACAGGCCCCCAAACACAAGCCTGGATATAGGGTGCAAGTTGAATCAAGAGTTAAAATTGGCATGTCGTAAAGGTAATGCTACAGTTGTTAAGGGAGATTTCAACATGCAGGTAGACTGGGAAAATCAGGTTGGTACTGGACCCCAAGAAAGGGAGTTTGTGGAGTGCCTCCGAGATGGATTCTTAGAGCAGCTTGTACTGGAGTCTACCAGGGAGAAGGCAATTCTGGATTTAGTGTTGTGTAATGAACTGGATTTGATAAGGGAAATCAAGGTAAAGGAGCCATTAGAAGGTAGTGACCATAATATGATAAGTTTTCATCTGTAATTTGTGAGGGAGAAGGGAAAATTGGAAGTGTCAGTATTACAGTTGAGCAAAGGGGACTGTGGAGCCATGAGGGAGAGCTGGCCAAAGTTGACTGGAAAGAGACCCTTGCAGGGTTGACAGTGGAACAACAATGGCAGGCATTTCTGGGAACAATACAGAAGGTGCAGGATCAGTTCATTCCAAAGAGGAAGAAAGATTCTAAGAGGAGTTAGAGGCAACCGTGGCTGACAAGGGAAGTCAAGGACAGTATAAAAATATAAGAGAAATATAACATAGCAAAGATGAGCAGGAAGCCAGAGGATTGGGCAACTTTTCAAGAGCAACAGAAGATAACTAAAAAGGCAACATGGGGAGAAAAGATGAGGTATGAAGAGAGGGAGGGAGTGGGAAAACGGAATTATAGACCAGTTAGCCTGACATCGGTGGTGGGGAAGATGCTGGAGTCAATTATAAAAGATGAAATAGTGGCACATTTGGATAGCAGTAACAGGATTGGTCCGAGTCAGCATGGATTTACGAAGAGGAAATCATGCTTGACTAATCTTCTGGAATTTTTTGAGGATGTAACTAGGAAAATGGACAAGGCAGAGCCAGTGGACGTAGTGTACCTGGACTTTCAGAAAGCATTTGATCAAGTCCCAACAAAGGAGATTAGTGGGCAAAATTAGAGCACATGGTATTGGGGCTAGGGTACTGATATGGATAGAAAATTGGTTGTCAAACTGGAAACAAAGAGTAGGGATTAACGGGTCCCTTTCAGAATGGCAGGCAGTGACTAGTGGGGTACCGTAAAGCTCCGTGCTGGGACCGCAGCTATTACAATATTCATTCATGATTTAGATGAAGGGATTAAAAGTCACATTAGCAAATTTGCAGATGACACAAAGCTGGGTGGCAGTGTGAACTGTGAGGAGGATGCTATGAGGATGCAGGGTGACTTGGACAGGTTGGGTGAGTGGGCAGATGCATGGCAGATGCAGTTTAATATGGATAAATACGAGGTTATCCACTTTGGCAGCAAGAACAGGAAGGCAGATTATTATCTGAATGGTGTCAAGTTAGGAAAAGGGGAAGTACAACGAGATTTGGGGGTCCTTGTTCATCAGTCACTGAAAGTAAGCATGCAGGTACAGCAGGCCGTGAAAAAAGCTAATGGCATGTTGGCTTTCATAACAAGAGGAGTTGAGTATAGGAGCAAAGTGGTCCTTCTGCAGTTGTACAGGGCCCCAGTGAGACCACACCTGGAGTATTGTGTGCAGTTTTGGTCTCCAAATTTGAGGAAGGACATTCTTGCTATTGAGGGAGTGCCGCGTAGGTTCAAACGGTTAATTCCCAGGATGGAGGGCAGGGCCGGATTTACGTATAAACTAGACAAGCTTAAGCTTAGGGCCTCGAGATCTAGGGGGGCCTCTGCTCGCTCCACCAAGGTGTGTTAAACTTTTGAGATAGTGGCGTTGTTACAAACCCTACCATCAGTGGCGCTGTGCGATAGTGGCGTTGTTACAAAACCTACCATCGGTGGCGCTGTGCTTGCGATTCCGGAGGCTTTGGTGGTGTGGGGGGGAGGGGTTAAAATGCAGGTGAGGGAGGGGTTAAAATGCAGGTGAGGTATATATTCGTTGTGGAGAGATCCTTGGAAGTGCAGGACAAAGGAAAAGGTATGTAGTTTATTTAACCCTTTTCCCCCGCCGAACTTTGCCGCCGCACGGAGGGGCCTACACACCTTGCCGCCGCACGGAGGGGCCTACACACCTCGCCGCCGCACGAGGGGCCTACACACCTCGCCGTCGCACGGAGGGGCCTACACACCTCGCCGCCGCACGGAGTGGCCTACACACCTCGCCGCCGCACGGGGGGCCTACCAAATTCGCCGCCGCACCTGGGGCGGACTCACCTCACCGCCCCACTGCACCCGTCGAACCTCGCCGCCCCACCGACCATCCGCCCACCGGGACCTTCCACGCTTTGCTCGCCACTCCACCGCCCCGCAGCCGTCACCTTACCTGCAGCCTGGACTCATCACCGGGCCTGAAGTTTCCACCAAAGATACTAGTATCTTTAGTTTCTACGCTGCAAATTCCCACTCCCCTGGGTTTGATTACGCTGGGTCCTAATGCTAGTCCCCCCAACTCTGGTAACCTCAGTGGCTGTTCCACTGGGTCTTCCCCATTCCCCTCAAACCATGTGACCCCAGCTGTTCCCCACCCACACTACAATCCTCATACCCCCCCTACCCCCTGACCACCCCCCACCTCCCCACCAGACATCGCCTCGGCCTCAGCCCACTCACCTGCCTTCCTCCGGCCCCAACCGCCATCTCTGCCGTCTGTTCACCATCCCCCCTGACCTCCCCCTCTCAGATACCGAACGGTTTGTCCACAGCAGAGGCCTCACCTTTGTCCCTTCCATCGGCCGATAATTAGTAACGTTTTGAATTGGTCTACCAAACTGCTTTGTGAGTTGTCTGTTTATTAAGAAGTGAACCTGTTTGTTTAGTTATAAGTTAGCCTTTTTCAAGCAGATTTGATTCAGATTTGATTCAGGTTTTGCAATATAATTGTCAATAAGGAACAATTCTTTAAGAAACATTTCAGATGACCTTCCCTAATGTGAAAGCAATCTTGCGGCTGTTTCTTAGCTTAATGGTCACCAAATGCTCGGGAGAGAGGTCTTTTTCAAGACTCAAAAGAATAAAAAATGAATTAAGGTCCACAATGTCCCAAGACAGGTTGTCTGCAATGAGCATTCTGTGCATTTAGAGTGACAAACTTAGACAAACAGATCTTGGTGAACTTTTGGATGATTTTGCGATGAAGAAAGCGAGAAAAAACATTTTTGCTCTCAGTGTATTTGTAGTTTCTTTATTTCTTAATATTCCACATTCAATTCAAGAGACACTTATTGTCACATGCACCAATTGGTACAATAAAATTTTGTGGTCACCATCCGACATCGGAACGGGAGAACATTCTCAGCGGCTTGGACTTCCGAATCGGCCACTACCGGCTCCCGAAGTCCACAGGCTGAGCTGGGCGGAGATTCACGCTGGCAGCCCTCGGCAAAGGGATCCCAGAGCTCCACGATGTTGAAATCAGTGCGGCCCGAGGCTGGGAGCTCCGCAAACCACAGCTCCATGATGTTGAAGCAGCAGGCCCAACACTCCAGAGCTTCAAACGGCGATCCAGGTAAGGCATCGCCCGCTCCGCGGTGAATCCAATATGTATTTTAAAACCAACTGTTTAATGACAACATACAGTAGGATCTAAAAGTGTCACACTGTCACTGTCGGGTAGTCATGGTCCTCTAGTCGTGGGGGTGGGGGATTGGAGGGGGGGGCCTCACAAGTGAAATAGCTTAGGGCCTCTCTTCATCTAAATCCGGCCCTGATGGAGGGACTGTCATATGTTGAAAGAATGGTGCGACTGTGCTTGTATACACTGGAATTTAGAAGGATGAGAGGAATCTTATTGAAACATGTAAGATTATTAAGGGATTGGACACGCTAGATGCAGTAAACATGTTCCCGATGTTGGGGGCGTCCTGAACCAGGGGCCACAGTTTAAGAATAAGGGATAGGCCATTGAGAACAGAGATGACAAAAAACGTTATCACCCAGAGAGTTGTGAATCTGTGGAATTCTCTGGCTCAGAAGGCAGTGGAGGCCAATTCTCTGGATGCTTTCAAGAGAGCTTTAGATAGAGCTCTTAAAGGTAGCAGAGTCAAGGGATATGGAGAGAAGGCAGGAACGGGGTACTGATTGTGGAAGATCTGCCAAGGTCACAGTGAATGGCGGAGTGGGCTCGAAGCACCTTCTCCTACACCTATTATCTACTGTCTATAAGAGTTCTCATAATGTAAGCACTTATGTTCTCTGAGTCTTTGTGCGGTATGCCACAACATACTTAAATATTACTGCCTTATTCTATTTGGCTGGGAGCAGTATCAGAGTACGTGTTACCACGGTATCTGTTTGCTTTGGATTGTATGCTTATAAAGAAATGTGCTGATGCAAAATCCAGGAGATGGCATTGATCCCTTGAGATGAATTAGGAAGTAAGCGCTGATATGTGGACATTCTGCAATGCTGATATACATAAACATTAGATAAACACAAAAAGCTGGAGTAACTCAATGGGACAGGCAGCATCTCTGGAGAGAAGTAATGGGTGATGTTTCGAGTTGAGACCCTTCTTCAGACTGGTTGGGGATAAGGGAAACGAGAGATATAGACGGTGATGTGGAGTGATAAAGAACAATGAATGAAAGATATGCAAAAAATTGAACAATGGATACAGTAGATGAGGTTGGAGGAACCTCTGCCTAACTTGAAAGGACTGTTGGGGTCCCTGTACAGAGTCAAGGGAGGAGGTATAGCGACAGGTGTTGCATGTTCTGCGGTTGCTGGGGAAGGTACTTGGGGAGGGGGTGGTTTGCGTGGGGATGAGTTAACCAGGGAGTTGCGGAGGGAATGGTCTCTGCGGAAGGCGGAAAAGGGGTGGAGATGGGAAAATGTGGCTAGTGGTGGGATCCCTTTGGAGGTGGCAGTACTTTCGGAGGATTATGTGTTGTATGGGGTGGAAGGTAAGGACTAGGGGGACTGTCTCTGTTGCAACTAGGGGGAGGGGGACCAAGGTCTAATAAACATTAGACTCTGTTTAGGTGTCTACATCCAAGTGCTCTTCAATGATATAGGACCTTAAGTCATTGTTTACACAGGGCTAACATACTGGTACAATGTCTTACTAATGTGTGTAGCAAAGAGTGGTTGGCGATGAGCATTTTGCTTATAGGTGATTCCCGTACCAATTAGTGGGCTGAGGTGCTGGACAGGGCCCTGCCACACACACAGAGCAGACCAGGACCGGGCCCAACCACTGATGCGGAGCCAACCAAGACCGGGCACCGTCAGAGCAAGGAGAGATGTCGGCGAGCGAGAGGGACAACGGTGAGCGAGAGGAACATCTGTGACAGTGGAGGGCCATCAGAGAGCCGTCGTTCGTGAGTGTTGGCAGTCGGCCAAGTACAGGCCCACGTGAGCCCTGGCGGTCGGTGGAGGACTGCTGCTGAGAACAAGGAAGGATCTGGCGTGGGGAGCCGCCAAGAACAGAGAGGAGCCGGCGTGGGGGGACAACGAGAACAAAGCGCGGGGGAGAAGGAAAAGGGACTATATTGAATACTGTTTGTATCTTTGTCAGCACCCTTTACGTGGCGACTCTTGCATACTTGCACTGTATTCAAAACGAAGAATCTGACTGTACCAAGTACACATGACAATACAGTATCAATCAATCAATCATACTTGGCTGATCTCAAACAAGCTCAGGGGACCACTTACCCCAGCAACCATCAGATCCAGGACTTTATTCTGTTCAGGGATTAAACAACTGTACAAGCGTGGATCCTTTCCTGTATGGAGAGCCAGGAACCTATTCCAGGTGACCTTTACCTACAATTGTGAATGGTGGGTGAGCAGATATGTACTTCTTGGATGATTGTATGTAATAGTCAAGGGAGTGAAGTTTTATATATTTATTCATTCATTCACAGGATGTGGATGGTGCTAGCAATGACAGTCTTGACCATCCATCCCTAATTGCAAAGGGGCTAAACCACATTGTTGGAGTTGATGGTCACATACAGTGCCCTTCATAATGTTTGGGACAAGACCCATCATTTATTTATTTGCCTCTATACTCCACAATTTGAGATTTGTAATAGAAAAAAAAATCACATGTGGTTAAAGTGCACATTGTCAGATTTTAATAAGGTCTATACATAGTGTTTATACATAGTCCCCCCATTTCACGGCACCATCATGTTTGGGACACAGCAATGTCATGTAAATGAAAGTAGTCATGTTTAGTATTTTGTTGCATATCCTTTGCATGCAATGACTGCTTGAAGTCTGCGATACATGGACATCACCAGTTGCTGGGTCTTCTCTGGTGATGTTCTGCCAGGCCTGTATTGCAGCCATATTTAGCTTATGCTTGTTTTGGGGGCTAGTCCCCTTCAGTTTTCTCTGCAGCAGATAAAAGACATGCTCAATTGGGTTCAGATCGGGTGATTGACTTGGCCACTCAAGATTTGACCATTTTTTAGCTTTGAAAAACTCCTTTGTTGCTTTAGCAGTATGTTTGGGATCATTGTCTTGCTGTAGAATGAACCGCCGGCCAATGAGCTGCGAGGCATTTGTTTGAACTTGAGCAGATAGGATGCGTCTATACACTTCAGAATTCATCTTCCTTGGCCTGCCAGTTCCTTTGTGATTAGTAAGCTCACCAGTGCTCTCTTTCTTCTTAATGTTGTTCCAAACATTAGTAAGATTAAATGAGAACTTACCAGTTTGAAGTTTGATCTTTATTTTATGAGGAGTTACGTTGAGGGACTACATGAAGAGCCCGTCCAGCCGCATACGCGTCAATCTTCAAAGCAGCGGAGTGAAATCACAGACAACAATTACTGAAGTATGATAGTAAGATACGTAAAGACTAGAACTACCAGCTCGATCTTTATGAGGGTGGGAGCGGAGGGCACGTAGTCCCTCAACGCAACTCCTCATAAAATAATGATCAAACTTCAAACTGGTAAGTTCTCGTTTAATCTTACTATTTTACTTCGGAGTCACGTGAGTGACTACGTGAAGATTTCAAAGCTCTGTGATTTCACGCCATAGATTCAAATCCAGGTGTCTCACTGCATTGATTGACTCTAAATAAGTAAAGCAATCAACAATGCATAACCACAACATGGATGCAACCAGTTAATGGTTAATTTATCACCACAATAGTAACCCCTTTATCACAAGCGGAAACTTAATACTAAATTCAAAATAGCACCACCAAATATGGTAATACTTGTGAAACATTCTTTCACTTTGTCCTGCGGCCGCGAGGATATGTTCTATTGGAACATCCAAATCCTTGGCCGCCAAGGTTGATGGTGCCCTGGTGGAATGAGATTTAAATTTGTCAGTATCAATACCTGCATCAAGCAACACCTGCTTCAGCCATTTTGAAATAGTCTGAACCAACACTTTCTTATGCAGTTATTTATGGCTAATAAAAAAATGCTGATACTGCACCTCTTAAGGTTCTGGTGGCTTCAATCTAACATTGTAAATGTGATATTACAGATAGACGTGGATCCGTAGGATATGCTGAAAACCCCAACTTACATCCTGTGATTCCAGGTCTACTCTGTTTAAGCAAATCATAGACATAGAACGTAATAGTATCTGTTGCTATTTCCATCATGTCTATTCGTAGTTTCTGCAATGTTTTCACTCTCTGTGCTGAACCCAGTGCCCTGAGCATGACTACCTTCATGGTAATTTAGGCCAAGGACAGCACTGCAATAGGAGTCCATTAACGAAAAAGCATAACACATCTCTTACATTCCAGATTTCTGTATACCTGTGTCTAGGAGGCTTAGAATTGAAAATTCCCTTAATAAATCTGCAGACCAAAGGGTGTGACCCTACAAGATTTTATTCTGATTCCCTCCATAGATATGCAGAAAAGGCACTCCTTGCAGTATTGATAGCACTATAGCTTAACTGCCAATCAAAAATAAAGAGTTGACAGAAACTCTAACACGTCTGAGATGTCTGCAGTGTGATATGTAATATTCTGCCTTAAGCAAAACATATCCCATTTCCTTATGTAAGAAATGTACTGCTTCTGGGTACTATCCCTCCAGGTTGCAATAATATCCACAGTACGATCTGATAGTCCTCTTCCGAGATATGGCACTCCTTAGAATCTGCAAATCAACAAACCAATACAATTATGTAAAGGATGTGAATCATCAGTTATAGTGTGCACAAACAGGTTAATTCTGTTTGGGAAAATCATAAGAGGCTTTGTGATCATTTTTAACACCAGAGGGTACCATGATTTTGTAGGTCCAATCTGGTACCACCAATACTCCCGAAGCGGAGTCCTGTTTGATCTTCTACACTGACTAAATGAGGCAAAATCGAGAAAATGTATACAAAAACATTCTACCCCAATGCAGCGAGAAACATCCACCGCTACTGCCCCAGGATCAGGTTCCCATGACACATATTTAGGTAATCGGTGGTTAAGTCTGGATGCAAACAAGTCACCAACCGTGCAACAATATTATTACTTTTGTCACGATCCAACATCCATTCTGTATTATCATTGAATTTACGTGACCTTGAGTTTGCAACTATTTTGAATCTACCTGGTAGGTAGATTGCCGAACCAAATATTTCTGGTAAAAACACCAGGTCCAGATCACGTTAGCCAGTCTATCACAAGATTCTGACTTCATACCACTCAAATGATTAACATACGTTTCTATTCCGTAGTGATGTCAATCTATACCTAAACATGCAAACTTTGCATATTAGAGCAATAAGCTTTAGGCCATAAAATGTTCCTAAAACTCTCATTAAATGATCCCTTGTTATTGCATCAAAGGTATCCACATTCCATCTACCTCCACAGCTGGAAATACTTATATGACCCCAACCTAGAGCACTAAAATTAGTCTGTAGCATAATGGAAGGTGTTTCAACCAGGATCTCTCTGGAAGCATTTGAGGCACTCATGATCCATCATAGTATTCCAGTAATAACTGCAACTGGCAATTACATGGGCCTGGTAAAATGCCCTGAATGTATTCTAAATGCCTGTATTTATGCTTGCTGTAAATGCTGATAATGCAGCGATCTAAATTGTACAGCTGAAAATAAGCAATAGTTTGCAAAGCAGGCTTCCTACCTGCCTAATTGAGGGTTGGTGCTCTGTAATGAGCTAATACAACTTCCAATTAAATGCAGCCTTTATCCTTGGGCGGAATCACTACCATGTGTTCTCATTTAATAATGAAACCCAAATAATCAATTACTGTGCTTGGTAATCGTTTAGATTTATCTGGATGGTAATAAATCTCCAGTGAGCTTGATTCTTGACACTCATGGTTCTGTTGTAGCCCGAGTGTTTCCTACAATCAGAATATATCAAAATAGGCCATTACCAAATGGCCCTGAGTTCTTAGTAATGCTAAGATTGGTTCCAACCTGGCAAATTGTCTCAGAGCTGAGGCTAAACCTTAATACAATGCTTTAAATTGCCATAATTGACTCATCCAGTTAAATTTAAAATATCTATGATTATTTACCATATACAGCCACAGTAAAATGCATTTTAAGATCTATGCTAGCCATATAGCATTTTCTTAAAAATTGGCTGTATAGTATTGGCAAATGTTCCCAAAAAAAACAGTTTTTTATACTGTACAAAAAAGGGTTAACATTTGTCAGATCTAGAATAATTCTACACCCACCATCCTTATTTGCTCTCATAAAACACTTGGCATAAATTGATGGTGATGGTGAACTGACTTCTTAATTATCCTTTTTTCACAATATTTCATGTTCTGCCTGAATCTGCATCTTCTCTTATTTTGAGAAATATGTGTCCGGTTTGAAACCTTCGTAGGAGAACCAAATATGGGTAGAATTCAATTCTAAACCCCACAATACTATACAGTATAAATACATCAGATTGCCATTATTTTAGCAAGAATTGTAATCTTTCCCAACTTGTAAGTGTAAAACATTAATATGTCTCTTATAGAACCAGACCCCCTACCTCAGGGTTTGCCTATGGCAATTGTTATCCCCTGATCTTAGTGGAATATTGTAACCTCCACATACCTCAGGAGTATGCCAACAATGCAAATATGGGAAAGACCGATCTGATCCTTCACTGTCCCCAGTCACCACACATTGGTAGGGAAAACTGCCTTTGATTTGATCTGCCAATCACTGACAGGTTCATCTAGTCTTGTATCCTTTTTTGGCTAGATTCTTTTCAAAAACAGATTTTAGGCAATTAAATATTAGATGGTTTACAGAGCCCCGCAAACTTAGGGTGTATGTTAGGTCTTATAGCACTTTTATAAATACAGTTTATTTCAAAGTGCGCACTACACATGAGTGCTAAGTCAACCTTGTTGTGATACAGACACGTGCTCTCCATCCAAACCTCTGGCCAAAAGCCGTAATGCCTGACCAGCAATTTCAACACCCTCTGCCATTTTTTTTTAATTCCCCCCCCCCCCCCCCCCCCGCCGCCCTGCTGAGACTGCTTACAATGCTCAATACTGCGGGTTTCATATTTATAAACAGCTCATGCATGGTCAGAACCTGGAGCTGCTGGGAGAGCAAGTAATTTATTGACATTGCTAATTTATCTCCCAATGGTTCCCTTGATAGTTTTGGAACCACAAATTTTATATATTGTGCCAAATCTGGTCCTTTAGGCTCTGTTATTGGGCTCTGGTCCTCATATGATTCGTTTCTGAATCTTTGCGTGAAATAAACCTCCTCATGGAGGGGCGAATTGGCATCCTGCTTCAGGTGTTTCTAGCGCTGGCTCTCCCGTAGGCCTACGCATAGTAAACCCTTTCCCAGGTGCTCGCCGCGCAGGCTCTCCTGTAGGCCCATGCATAGGCAGCCCTCTTTCAGGTGCTGCTGGCGCTGGCTCACCTGTAGGCCAACGCTTAAACTGTCCTTCTCCAGACATAGTTGGCGCTGGCTCTGCTGTAGACCAACGCATAAAAAATGCCTTTATCCAGGCATTGCTCACACTGGCTCCCCTGTAGGCCAGCGCTGAGCCGGACCTTTCCAAGTACTCCCTGCGCTGGCTCTCCCTTAGGCCAACGCTGAGCCGGACCTTCTAAAGCACTCCATGCGCTGGCTCTCCTATAGACCAACGCTAAGCCCGGACCTTCCCCAGGCACTCCCTGCGCTGGCTCCTGTAGGCCAACGCTAAGCCGGACCTTCTCCAGGCACTTCATGCGTTGGCTCTCCTATAGGCCAACACTAAGCCCGGACCTTCCCCAGGCATTCCCTGCGCTGGCTTCCCAACGCGGTCCTGAATAGAACAAAATGTCTGCCTGAGTCGGGGATCCTCCGGTCTGACTTTTCCTCTTGCGCCCTAACGTCTCTACAACGGTATATATATTTAACCGTATTTAAAATCAAAAGGGCGTCCGCTACTCGCAGACCCGCGGTCTTTCTCGTGTTTACCTTCGGTACGCCTCTAACATCCTTTCTTCATTCTGACTTGTGTTTTCCCAACTACAAGTTTTCTGAAGAAAGCGACCTGAAAAACGTAAGTAAACACTTACCTTCAGGCTTTTTACTTACCGGTTTGGAGGAGCTCTGCTCACTCCAAACACATCGGTCACTGCACTATGCGTCTGACGATATGACGCGTGTGCGGCTGGACGGGCTCTTCTTCACGTAGTCACTCACGTGACTCCGAAGTAAAATTGATTTTGGTAAGCCCAAGGTTTGGCTGATGTCTCTAACAGTTTTATTCTTGCTTCTCAGTCTCATAATGGCTTATTTGACTTTCATTTGCACAGCTTTGGTCCTCATTTTGAAGAACAGCAATAAAAGTTTCCAAAGGTGATGGAAAGACTGGAGGAAAGACTAGGTGCTGAGAGCTCTCTTATACCTGCATTAAGGAGGCAATTAAACACTCCTGAGCAATTACAAACGTCTGTGAAGCCATGTGTCCCAAACATTATGGTACTCTGAAATGGGGGTGGACTACATATAAACACTGCTGCAATTTCTACATGGTGTGACCCAAAATGTATAAAAATTACCTTTATTAAAATCTGACTATGTGCACTTTAACCACGTGATTTTTTCTATTACAAATCTCAAATTGTGGAGTACAGAGGCAAATAAATAAATGATGGGTCTTTGTCCCAAACATTATGGAGGGCACTGTATAAGCCATAATGAGGTGATGAGATTTGAACCTGTGCTTTTGAATCGATGGTCCAAACCCCGAATGCTAATCCTTTATCTTACTGGTATGCTGCCATACTTCTTTGAGAAAGTGGAAGCAGGGCAATTAATGGAAAGAAGGACAAAGTCTACTGCTGAGTAAATGAATGAGCAGGCTGGTGCACAGTGATAAGACATGGAGAGGCCAGCAAAAACAGCAGGGTAATAGGGAAATGTGAGAAGGGCAGGCAGATAAGGATGGAATTGGAGAGAAGAAGGGAACACACTGCAACTGGGGCATGCCTTGGGAAAGATGCAGAAGGGAAGGGAATAGAGACAGAAGCTCTGAAAGAGAGAATGAATGTATTTTGTAAGGAAAGGTATTAGCAGAGTGTGACCAGAGGTGAAGGGAAGAGCTGTATCTATAATGAAGAAATCTCAAGTTGCAAGTTTCACCTTAACTATTCACCTATAATTATCAATGTGATTATATTTCTTAAAATGATGATCAGCAGCGTGGTAATGTTGTTCCCAGCAGAAATCCCCTTGCAAACTTCTGCAGGTAGTAAAACACAAGTGACTGCAGATGGAGGAAACTTGAGAAAAAACCAAACTGCTGGTAAAGCGAAAGCAAATGCTGAGGAGTCAGGGTGAGACCATGGCTGAAGAGCAGGACTGCCATAGGAACCAGAGGAGGAGCAGTGAGAGAAGGTCAGATAGAAAAAGTTATCCTTTCCGAAGGTAGTTCTAAGTGGGCATACTTTGAGAAGATTTTGCATTGGAGCAGTAAAATGAAGACACAAGGGACCACAGATGTTGGAGTCTTGAGCAAAAGACAAACTACTGTTGGAACTCTGAGTCAGGCAGCATCTGTGGAGGGAAATGGACAGATGTTTTATTCCACGACCTTTCCTCCATTCAGTTGCAGCCCAATCCACTTTTTGCTCACCTGCAGGATCAGCGTGTGTGGTGATATGATTTCCCAAACAGACAAGGTGTGGGAAATGCTTCACTGTTGCCTGTGCTACTGTCGATATTCTCCCATTAGATGTATAATTGACCAACAGCATTTTGGGGCAGGAAGTGGGAACACTTTTTCATAGGTTTCCCACCAGCTACCTGAAGGTTCCTGACCCAAGATGTCACCTATTCATGTTCTCCAGAGATGCTGCCTGACCCGCTGAGTTACTCCAGCACTTCGTGTCCTTTTGTGTAAACCAGCATTTGCAGTTCCTTGTTTCTACTCCAACTAGTTTGCTGTTTAGGTCTGTCAGTAAACCTGGGAGCACACGTCTATGTTGTTGCTAAGTATTTTTAGGTGGCACAAAGATTAATTTTAGGTGGCACAAAGATTAATTTTACCATTAAAAAAAAGAAACCTATGAAAAAGTGTTCCCAATTCCTGCCCCAAAATTCCTGCCCCAATTATACATCTAATGGGAGAATATCGACAGTAGCACAGGCAACAGTGAAGCATTTCCCACACCTTGTCTGTTTGGGAAATCTTATCACCACACACGCTGATCTTTAGCCATACCAGTTTATTCTTTCAGAGGATGTAGAAACATTTAAAATTATGTTTTTTTTGTTATTAAGCATTTCATGTCAAAATCCAAGTCTTGGTCTAATTCCCAATTTTTTTTAAATATCTCCAATCGAGAACTTTTGCAGGTAGCTCCACCTGTGGGACTACTCCTGCTGCTTTTGTAAATGTGCTGCAACTGCCATCTCAAGGGAGGCGCAGGAAGGAAATGCTTGTGGCGTCCCGAGGGGCTAAGAAAAATGCAACCATGTACAATTGTATTTTTGGATTTCAACAATATTTTCTGCACATATACCATCGCACGTACATCGATAGGAGAGGTTTAGAGGAATACGGGCTAAACGCAGGTAGGTGGAACCAGTGTAGATGGGACACGTTGGTCGGTGTGGACAAGTTGGGCCAAAGGGGCAGTTTCCACGCTGCATGACTCTATATTTTAAAGAATTATGTATAAATGTAACATTTAAGCTCACTGGATAAAAGGGGGGCAAAAACATTTGCAGCTCTTAAGATGTGAACTTTGAGAACTAGCTGACCCACAAGGGAAATTGTTATAAAATAGCCACTGGCAAAGTGGCTGATAGCTGACTGGCAAATTAAAAAGGTTGCTTGGATATGAGCTACCCAACAAATCAGGAAAAAAATCAGTTCATCCAATTACCATCACAACAATCTTTTCCCACATAATTAACAATGTGATGAAGTTTTATTGTTAGGTAGCTTGCTCATTCAACGTTCTTTTTTGCCAGGGCCAATTAGCTCCAAATATCATAACAGTCAATATCTGAACATGGAGAAAGGAGTCTAATTCCAGAGACAAGGTGAAACCGACTTCTTCAGTTGCATTCGCTCAAATGCTACCTTGATAAGGTATAATAAACTGGTCAATGGGTATCATTGGGGAAAGATTCTCCGATAGCTGAAATCATAGCACATGTTAAAACAAAAAAACATGGCTCAGATTGTTTGAGGCCAGTCAAATCCCAGGAAAATGCTGCAGCGATTCCTTAGGGCAGAGTTCTAAGACATTACTAACTTCAGCTGTTTCACAATACTCTTGTATTATTGGAGAAATCGTAACATTTGCTTATGATTTAAGCATTAGATGATGTTTTCAGCTCCTTCGCTAATGACGCAAGACAATGAATATCTCTTGTAAGGTGTAGAACAGATCTCCTTAGCAGGGAATTGGGAGATGGTGGGGGGTTGTAGAAGGGGCAGCTCATGGAGATGAAAGATGGGAAGAGTACCATTGTTCAACAATTTAGCTGATCTAGCCATCCATTATTGAAGTGTACAAGGCAGGAGTGTGATGGAACAATTGGGCGAGTGCAACTACAACAAATTTCTAAGTTCAACACTATTCAAGCATTACTGATGCTAGATCACCACCCAAAGATAATTAGGGATGGACAATAAATAATGGTCCTATCACCAATACCTATTCGAGGATTTACTTTAAAAAATTATATTTGCTTATATTCGTTAAGCCACAGTGCATTGTTAACACCGTTGGTAATTGGACATTTACTAAAATCTTATTAGAATGAAATAATTTATTCTCAACTCCGGAATGATGCGAATAAAATCTCTTGAAGTCATCACTTACTATTCTCGTCTAGGCTTTAAAAAAAAATTACAGTTCATATGGATAACACAATTCATGACATTCAAAGGATAAAATGTTTATTAATGGTGTACATTTTACTTTTACCAACAGTTCAAGGTCTTACACCATTTCTCGCCAGTCCATCACAAATTTTGGCCATTTAAGTACTTATATCTCACCCACCACCCAATCTCCCACATACACGTTAACACAAACATTGGAAAGCTGTACAAAGTAATTGCTGCCGTCCTAGAAAACTTAGACATAAAACGAAACATATCCTTTGAAGGAATATTTAACTAAATATTGATTTTAAGATAATCCATTTAAAAACATCAGCACATCAATAGCCTTACAATCAAACGATGTGGACATTAGTCATCCTCTCTGTCTTTATTCAGTTTCATGCGGATATTCTTACGATTTCTCTTTCTTCCACTATGAAATACAACTGACTCTTGCTCCTTCTCCTCTATTGTCATTTGTTTTCTGTCCTTTGACAGCTCCCCTGCATCTTTATCATGCCACCAAGCTTCTACACCATCCACATCCTTGACTTCACTGTAATCTAGGTGCACCAGATCCACCTGCCCAGAATCTACTGGACTGAGCTCACCTCTCTTTTCTCTCTTCTTACTGCCAGGACTGTCCTGTTCTGTCATCTCTGGTTTAGATGGCTTTGTGAAAAGGATTTTACTAGCAACACCATCAGATTCTTGATTGAAAGTGGAAGTGAAGCTTTCATTGAAATCCATCGTAGATTTTTCCTTTCTTTGTTTCTTTAAGCCATCCATGAACTCAAACGCCACTGCTGTATTCTTCTTATTGCTGGTTTCTGGAACATCTTCCAAGCTGTATCTGGTCCAGCGTTCTGGATGCAGAAGATAGTCTGGGACAGACGATGGCTTTTTACACAAGGCACTACTCTGCCTTTCTCTGGGAGGTTCCATGACTATTTTTCTCTTTGAAGGAGAACTGCTTAGGCTTCCTGGAAGAGACCCCTCTATCAGCTTTCTCTGGGGACCTGGATTTGGTGGACGTTTGAATTCTCCTTCAATAATCTTGTCTTTAGGTTGAGATGCATCAAATTTTACAGCATTCTCCAAGCCACTGAATATATTGTGACTACGTGAAGTGAACCCAGAACTAGCACCCCGTAGCTGAAACAGCTGTGATGGAGGACTATTTCCAACAGTGGTCAGAGAATAATCTGACGTGTAATCACATTGGGGCTCAACAAGCGAGTCATCTAGGCCCCAGGGATCTGGATCAGACTCACCAAGAGATGACATGGAATTAAGTGACTGTGGATTAGTCTCCGAGTCAGAGTCACTGAGGGATATTACATCACTGAATAATCTGGTTTCATGGTCTTGGTCTCTTTGAAGTAAGAGATCTGTGGAAACCAAGTTGGTCTCCCTATCTGCCATTTTATTCCAACGATGCACTGTTATCTTCTGTGGGCACTGCAGCAAACAGGTGCTTCCAGATGTCCAGGGAGCTCACAGCCTGGTAAGGAAAAAAAAAGTATTGTAGTACAGTACGAAGTTCATCAGATGGAGACTTTAAGTACACAAACTATTTACAAGACAATATACTTGTGTATTATAAAGATTAGTAAAGTAACTTTTTTTTAAATCCAAGTCTAAATCTAGCTGAAACAGGCAGAGGTTCACCTGCACCTCCTCCAACCTCATCTATTGCATCCGCTGCTCTTGATGTCAGCTGCTCTACATCGGTGAGACCAAGCGTAGGGCGTGGCGATCGCTTCGCCGAATACCTCCTCTCGATTCGCAATAACCAACCTGATCTCCCGGTGGCTCAGCACTTCAACTCCCCCTCCCATTCCAAATCCGACCTTTCTGTCCTGGGCCTCCTCCATGGCCAGAGTGAGGACCACTGTAAATTGGAGGAGCAGCACCTCATATATCGCTTGGGCAGTTTGCACCCCAGCGGTATGAACATTGACTCCTCTAATTTTAGATAGTCCTCACTTTCTCCTCCCCTTCTCAGCTCTCCCTCAGCCCACTGGCTCCACCTCTTCCTTTCTTCTTCCCGCACCCCCACCCTCACATCAGTCTGAAGAAGGGTTTCAGCCCGAAACGTTGCCTATTTCCTTCGCTCCATAGATGCTGCCTCACCCGCTGAGTTTCTCGAGCATTTTTGTCTACCTTCGATTTTCCAGCATCTGCAGTTCCTTCTTAAACAACTAGCTGAAACAGTGATGGCTTCAGATTTGTCTAATTTATTGACAGCCCACTTTTTGTTGAAATAAAAAACACACTAAGACATCAATTCATTGTAGCAATACTAGCTCAGCCAACCAGTTAATCATCAGTAATATTCACAAAGGATGACAAATTCCTTTTCAGCCCGAGCACTCCACTGAGAAATATTGCAACCACGGCCAAAACTCTCACAGAACATCCACAGTTAATCATTTGACAGAAGTGATTTTAATTGAGCATGGGTGATTTAAAATAAAGTTACATTGTTAAGATTTATGTACCAATCTAACAAAAAATAATTACTTAAATCTGAGTGCTGGAGTAACTCAGCGAGTCAGGCAGTAAATATGAAAAAGGAGAGACACAAAAAGCTGGAGTAAAGGGCCTGTCCCACTTTCACGACCTAATTCACGACCTCTGCCGAGTTTGCCCTTGACTCATACTCGCAGCATGGTCGTTACGAGGTCGTAGCAGGCTGTGATGCTAGTCGTAGGTACTCATGGCATCAAGTAGGTCGGGGCGTTTTTCTAGCATGATGAAAAATGTCCATGAGTAAAAAAGGTCGTGAATTAGGTCGTGAAAGTGGGACAGGCCCTTTACTCAGCGGGACAGGCAGCATCCCTGGAGAGAAGGAATGGGCGACGTTTTGGGTCGAGACCCTTCTTCAGATATGAAAATATAGGTAATATGAAAATATACAGTGCCCTCCATAATGTTTTGGACATAGACCCATCATTTATTTATTTGCCTCTGTACTCCATAATTTGAGATTTGTAATAGAAAAAAAATCACATGTTGTTGCACATTGTCAGATTTTATTAAAGGCCATTTTTTATACATTTTGGTTTCACCATATATTACAGCTGTGTTTATACATAGTCCCCCCCATTTCAGGGCACCATAATGTTTGGGACACATGGCTTCACAGGTGTTTGTAATTGCTCAGGTGTGTTAAATTGCCTCCTTAATGCAGGTATAAGAGCTCTCAGCACCTAGTCTTTCCATCACGTTTGGAAACTTTTATTGCTATTTATCAACATGAGGACCAAAGTTGTGCCAATGAAAGTCAAAGAAGCCATTATGAGACTGAAAAACAAGAATAAAACTGTTAAAGACATCAGCCTTAGGCTTACCAAAATCAACCGTTTGGAACATCATTAAGAAGAAAGAGAGCACTGGTGAGCTTACTAATCGCAAAGGGACTGGCAGGTCAAGGAAGACCTCCACAGCTGATGACAGAAGAATTCTCTCTATAATTTAAAAAAAAAATCCCCAAACACCTGTCCGACAGATCAGAAACACTCTTCAGGAGTCAGGTGTGGATTTATCAATGACCACTGTTCGCAGAAGATTTCATGAACAGTAATACAGAGGCTATACTGCAAGATGCAAACCACTGGTTAGCTGCAAAAATAGGATGGCCAGGCTACAGTTTGCCAAGAAGTACTTAAAAGAGCATCCGCAGTTCTGGAAAAAGGTCTTTGGGACAGATGAGACGAAGATTAACTTATATCAGAGTGATGGCAAGAGCAAATTATAGAGGAGAGAAGGAACTGCCCAAGATCCAAAGCATACCACCTCATCTGTGAAACACGGTGATGGGTGTTATGGCCTGTGCATGTATGGCTGCTGAGGGTACTGGCTCACTTATCTTCATTGATGATATAACTGCTGATGGTAGTAGCATAACTGGATGGATTTAAGAGAGAGTTAGATAAAGCTCTAGGGGCTAGTGGAGTCAAGGGATATGGGGAGAAGGCAGGCACGGGTTATTGATAGGGGACGATCAGCCATGATCACGAATGGCCTCCTCCTGCACCTATTTTCTATGTTTCTATAATGAATTCTAAAGTCTATAGACACAACCTATCTGCTCAAGTTCAAACAAATGCCTCAAAACTCATTGGCTGGCAGTTCATTCTACAGCAAGACAATGATCCAAAACATACTGCTAAAGCAACAAAGGAATTTTTCAGAGCTAAAAAATTGTCAATTCTTGAGTGGCCAAGTCAATCACCTAATCTGAACACAATTGAGCATGCCTTTTATATGTTGAGGAGAAAACTGAAGGGGACTAGCCCCCCAAACAAGCATAAGCTAAAGATGGCTGCAATACAGGCCTGGCAGAGCATCACCAGAGAAGGCACCCAGCAACTGGTGATGTCCATAAATTGCAGACTTCAAGCAGTCATTACATTCAAAGGATATGCAACAAAATACTAATCATGACTACTTTAATTTACATGACATTGCTGTGTCCCAAACATTATGGTGCCCTGAAATGGGGGGGACTATGTATAAACACTGCTGTAATTTCTACATGGTGAAACCAAAATGTATAAAAATGGCCTTTATTAAAATCTGACAATGTGTGACACAAAGACAATTATGGCGTTCACTGGCAAGATAACTAGATTTCCACAAATCGAGGTACAATCAGTTATTTATAGCCAATGCCAATTGTCTAAATTGTCAGAATATTACTGGTCACCTTTAAAAGTTAAAATTGTTGAGAGCAATTGGAATAAAGAACCTACTTAGAAATTGAATAATCTACAAAAAACACTATCCTCAGTCGCTAATTGAGTTATCAACTTAGCCGTTTAGTTTTGGTCCTGACCAGCTTTGACTAAAATGGAACACATTCCAATCCGACACCATTTTTGGTGTTAGGTAAAAATAGCAGAAGTGTTATCTACTTTCCCATAAGCTCAAGAGCATCCATTGTTGCACACAATGCACTTTATTTCCCTTTCCTACATAAATCATCCTCACTGAGATTGGTCATTATTGCTTTTGGGAGAAAACTGACATGGTGTTATCAATTTAGTAAATAAAATATGCAAAACACAAGTTTCAGAGATGAGATGTAAATCTGCAAGGTCCTATCGCTATGTTTCACATAGCATCCCCAACCCTCACTTTTCAATGGCCAGAATAATGTTGAACTGGAGCACATTTCACTGATCGCAAAAAATATCTGCAACCACTTACGACCTGCTTGTAGGGATTACTGATTGGTTGATCAGCTTGGAACCCAGTTGAAGTCAAAGAGTAAATCAGGCCAGTTCACTGCAAAGATAGTGGCCAGAGAATATGCTCTCCCTCCCAGCATCTCAATTGTCCTGTTTAGTCTGACCACCATAATAGCTGTTCTGCCTTTGACAGGGGCTGCCGCATGGGAGAGGCAAGTGTAGACTCACTTCCTAGCAGTACACATGGCAATTAAACAATAAATGCAAGCTCTCCATAGCAACATCGACTCATCAAGGCGGATTTCAGTGCAAGAAACGGTGTGCTAAATGCTAAGTTACATATCCCGCACATACCTTTTTGGAAATGATGTAATGTGAGTGGACTAAAAGTGCAAAAATGTTAGCAAACTTAAAGGTATACATCAAAAAAGGTGAATATCAATTTCTAAGCAGACAGGTTTGTGGAAGCTACATAAATATCATAGATATTGACGTGGAAATTAAAAAAACTAAGTATACAAAAGATAAAAATGCTAACTGATTTAGGCAATAAAAAGTACTTGTTACCATCGTATTTTTGAAGGAATTTTACTGGCCAGAGTAATTGGTGATAGATCCTATATATTCTTACAACGCAGGGTGCACTGATATCTTGATCAACAAAAGACATCCAATGTCAGAGTCAATCATATAACATGCAAAATGAAGTAACTCATGTTGCACCAAAAAAGTTATATAAAGGCCATGATGGAGGAACCTTAAAAAGATATACCACTTTATGGGATGAAGCTTTATTTTGTGCAATGTTAAACAAAATTTATTTCAGTACCATCAATTACCCTTTGGATACAAAGCACAACAACATTATCTAATCTAGCATCAGTCAACTACTTAGAATCTACTTACTTTGTTCTGAGAATGGGCTAGTTTCCCTCCTTCTCGGTCTGTCAATGCTACCAAGGTTCTGAGCTCGCAAACACTGTAAAAAAAAACATCCAGCTCTTAAAATAATAATTTTATTTGTTGATTTCCTATAAGATAATATCACAAGCATTATGCAAATATCCAAATAAATGTAAGACCAAAAAGTTTTAAAGTATGAACCTGCTATTTGCCATTGATTTTTGTACTTGCATATCATAACATTCATATTAATCAGTGTTACAGGCAAACTACAGGTGGGCATTCAACTCCAGAAAATGATTCCAAACAACAAAGATCCCCAGCCTTTGGGTCTACAGTTTACCCCCTCAATAAACTACTGAAATTGTTTTATCACACTTAATTTAGTTCCATGTGGTTTATTGTACATTGTGTTTTACAGTGGATAAAGTAATTTATTTTTTATGTTATGTGATACCAGATAATTAAAGATAACCCTTTCTATAACGAATAGTGATGAGCATACACAACTATTTTATCAGCATATTGTACGCTATGGGTGGCCTTTGGGACTCATAGCTGTGGTATTAATGTTTGTGCAATTGATTGATATCCATTAAATCACCAATGGCATCAGTGATCATTCCAGAATTTAGAAAGATTCGTTGGGTACAATATCCTCACCATTCACTTGTGGTTTTGAGCTCTTATTTATTGGTAGTATTTTGCAGTATAAAGAATTGAGACTGCTTTGAGACTGTGAACTGAGACCACTAATCTGCTGTTTAGCACTTGTTTCATTGTATTTAATCACTACTGCATGTGTACGGTGCAGTGGTGATTAAATACAATGACAAGGAATTTCACTGCACCCTGGTGTATATGACAATAAACTAATCGAAAACTGAAGTTTGCATCAATATTCCCTTTTTTCTTACCACGGCCCTTGCACTGTAATTCTCAACCCTGATGATCCGAATCTGCATTTCCGTCCTTGTCTGTTTTCTTTCCCTGAAAATTCACTGACCTCATCTTCTCTCCAAATCGCCCCTCCATCTCCCTGCTGCAATCCAGATTTATGACCCTCGCATGGCCCTGTTTGCTGGGCATTGATTACAAACAGGGAAATTTGAAAATATTCTCTAGCATTCCTGCTATATTTTTGACTCCAAAAGAATGAGTTCTGTTTGGAACCCAAGCATTATCTAATGAAGGTTATTTTTCAATTTTCCATAGTTGCTGAATATTTTTGTTTATTTCTGTCCCACATTTTATTTGATTATAATTTTACTATTTGAATGGCAAGTTACACTTAGTTATTTTCTTGTTTTCTGTTCTCCCATATAGCATATCTTGAGGTGATTTTACAGTGGAGCATGCCTACTTTGACAAAGTTCTCCTCTTGCCATCAAGACTTCTGCAACACACTCTCTCGCTGCTCCCCCTCATTGATTTCTCCTGGTCTTTGTACCTTTTCATATCTCTAATTTCCCTACCCCGACTCACAGTCTGAAGACGGGTCTCGACCCGAAACGTCACCTATTTCTTTCCTCCAGAGATGTTGCCTGACTCGCTGAGTTACTCTAGCACTTTGTGCCCATCCGGTGTAAACCAGCATTTGCAGTTCTTCACTACAAACAATATTTACATATATGTTGTGCTGCTGCAGGTAAGAATTTCATTGTTCCGTTTCGGGTCATATGACAATTAATCACTCTTGACTCGCAGTGCACAGTTGCAAATCTCAGTTACTGCCACCGTGAAGGGTTGTCGCTCACAGTCACCGCCACCGTGCAGGGTTGCCTCTCTCACAGTCACCGCCACCGTGCATGGTTGCCGCTCTCAGTCACCACACATGGTTGCTTCTCTCACAGTCACCGTGGCAGGGTTGCTGCTCTCAGTCAGACATCGCCACCGCGCAGTTGCCTCTCAATCATCACGCAAAGTTGCCTTTCTCAGTCACCGCGCACGGTTGCCGCTCTGAGTCACCGCCACCGTGCACGGTTAACGCTCACACACAGTCACCACCACCATGCATGGTTGCCGCTCTCACAGTGGGGGGGGGGGGGGGAGGAGACAAATTGGAAATACAAGGATGGAGTTAAAGGGAAAGCGAGTATAGGAAAAGTTAAGAAAGACACCATAATTAACAGGGCAGAAAGCTCATGAGGGATAGGAGAGTATGGTCAAGTGAAATAGGAATTGATGTGAAAGGTGAGGTGAGGCGAGTAATGGATTAAAAGTATTATATATGAATGCACAAAGTATAAGGAATAAAGTGGATGAGCTTGAGGCTCAGTTAGAAATGAGCAAGTATGATGTTGTGGGAATTACAGAGACTTGGCTGCAAGAGGACCAGGGCTGGGAACTGAATATTCAGGGGTATATGTCCTATCAAAAATACAGACAGGTGGGCAGAGTTAGCTCTGTTGGTAAGGAATGAAATTCGGCCCTTGCGATTGGTGACATAGAATCAGGAGATGTAGTCAGTATGGATAGAAGTGAGGAATTGTAAAAGGACCCAAATGTGAATTATCTACAGGCCCCCAAAGAGTGGCCTGGACATAGGGTGCAAGTTGAATCAAGAGTTAAAAATTGGCATGTTGCAAAGGTAATGCTTCGGTTGTTATGGGAGATTTCAACGCAGGTAGACTGGGAAATCAGGTTGGTACTGGATCCCAAGAAAGGGAATTTGTGGGAGTGCCTCCGAGATGGAATTTACTGGAGCCTACCAGGGAGCAGGCATTTCTGGATTTAGTGTTGTGTATGAACTGGAATTGATAAGGAAACTCGGGGTAAAGGTGCCATTCGGAGATAGACCATTATATGATACATTTTAATCTACAATTTGAGAGGGAGAAGGGAAAATCGGAAATGTCAGTACTACAGTTGACCAAAGGCGACTATGGAGCCATGAGGGAGGAGCTGGCCAATGTTGACTGGAAAGATACCCTAGCAGGGATGACAGTGGAACGACAATGGCAGGCATTTCTGGGAATAATACAGAAGGTGCAAGATCAGTTCATTCCAAAGAGGAAGAAAGATTCTAAGGGGGATTAAGAGGTGACCGTGGCTGATAAGTGAAGTCAAGGACAGTATCAAAATAAAAGAGAAGTACAACGTAGCAAAGATGAGCGGGAAGCAAGAGGTTTGGGCAACTTTTAAAGAGCAACAGAAGATAACTAAAAAGGCAATACGGGGAGAAAAGATGAGGTACGAAGGGAAGCTAGCCAAGAATATAATGGAGTATAATAAAAGCTTCTTTAGGTATGTGAAGAGCAAAAAAAATATTTAAGACCCAAAGTTGGACCCTTGAAGACAGAAACAGATGAATTTATTATGGGGAACAAGGAAATGGCAGACGAGTTGAACAGGTACTTTGGATCTGTCTTCATTAAGGAAGTCACAAACAATCTCCCAGATGTACTAGTGGCCTGAGCACCTAGGGTGATGGAGGAACTGAAGGAAATTCACATTAGGCCGGAAATGGTGTCGGGTAGACTGATGGGACTGTAGGCTGAATAATTCCCCAGGGCCTGATGATTTGCATCCCAGGGTACTCAAGGAAGTGGCTCTAGAAATCGTGGACGCATTGGTGATCATTTTCCAAAGTTCTATAGATTCAGGATCAGTTCCTGTGGTTTGGAGGGTAGCTAATGTTATCCCACTTTTTAAGAAAGGAGGGAGAGAGAAAACAGGGAATTATAGACCAGTTAGCCTGACATCAAGTGGTGGGGAAGATGCTGGAGTCAATTATAAAGATGAAATAGCATCACATTTGGATAGCTGTAACAGGATTGGTCTTAGTCAGCATGGGAAATCATGCTTGACTAATCTTTTGGAATTTTTAGAGGATGTAACTAGGAAAATGGACAAGGGAGAGCCAGTGGATGTAGTGTACCTGGATGTAGTGTACCTGGACTTTTCAGAAACCCTTTGATAAGGTCCCACAAAGGAGATTAGTGGGCAAAATTAGAGCACATGGTATTGGAGGTAGGGTACTGACCTGGATAGAAAATTGGTTGGCAGACAGGAAACAAAGAGTAGGGATTAACAGGTCCCTTTCAGAAAGGCAGTGGGGTACCGCAAGGCTCGGTGCTGGGACCACAGCTATTTACAATATATATTAATGATTTAGATGATGGGATTATGTAACATTAGCAAATTTGCAGATGACACAAAACTGGGTGGCAGTGTGAGCTGTGAGGAGGATGCTATGAGGTTGCAGGGTGACTTGGACAGGTTGGGTGAGTGGGGCAGATGCAGTTTAATGTGGATAAATGTGAGGTTATCCACTTTTTGGTGGCAAGAACAGGAAGGCATATAATTATCTAAATGGTATCAAATTAGGAAAAGGGAAAGTACAACAAGATCTGGGTGTCCTTGTTCATCAGTCACTGAAAGTAAGCATGCAGGTACAGCAGGCAGTGAAGAATGCTAATGGCATATTGGCCTTCATAACAAGGAGTTGAGTATAGGAGCAAAGAGGTCCTTCTGCAGTTGTACAGGGCCCTGGTAAGACCACACCTGGAGTATTGTGTGCAGTTTTGGTCTCCAAATTTGAGTAAGGACATTCTTGCTATTGAGGGAGTGCAGCTTAGGTTCACGAGGTTAAATTCCCAGGATGGCAGGACTGTCATATGTTGAAAGAATGGAGCGACTAGGATTGTATACACTGGAATTTAGAAGGATGAGAGCGGATCTTATTGAAACATATACTATTATTAAGGAATTTGGACACGCTAGAGGCAGGAAACATGTTCCCGATGTTGGGGGAGTCCAGAACGAGGGGACACAGTTTAAGAATATGGGATAGGCCATTTAGAACGGAGATGAGGAAAATATTTTTCAACCACAGTTGTGAATCTGTGGAATTCTCTGCCCAGAAGGCAGCGGAGGCCAATTCTCTGGATGCTTTCAAGAGAGTTAGATTGAGCTCTAAAGATAGCAGAGTCAAGGAATATGGGGGAGAAGGCAGGCACGGGTTACTAGTTGTGGATGATCAGCCATGATCACAGTGAATGGCGGTGCTGGCTCAAAGGGCCGAAAGGCCTACTGCACCTATTGGCTATTGTCACCGCCACCTTGCATGGTTGCCTCTCAGTCACCGCCACCGTGCACGGTTGCCTCTCAGTCACAGCCACCGCCACCGTGCACGGTTGCCGCTCTCAGTCACCGGCATCGTGCATGGTTGCCGCTCTCAGTCACCGGCACGGTGCATGGTTGCTACTCTCAGTCACCGGCACCGTGCATGGTTGCAGCTCTCATTCACCGTCACCTTGCACGGTGCCGCTCTCACAATAATCTAAACCCGGCGCTCTGCTGCGTCTCACTCCTTCATGGACGGACCAATCAGAAACCACGTAAGATGACGCAGCGTGCGCCAGCGCTCGCGCCATCCCCTCCCCCCTCCTCTCTCCGTCCGCAATACTCACAGATTCTGAGCGGTGGACAGGATACTGCTTAACTCTAAGAGGACAGCGGTTCTATCTTCATTGAGCTGTGACTCCGAGTCCATATCCCCGTAGTCACGGTGCGGCCTGATTCCCAGGTACGACGCGGCGCGTTCCGTTACAGGACCTTCTCCCACCGCTCACTCGCACTCACCGAAATGACTGATCGAGGGGACCAATGAGCTGGGAGCATCGGCGCGGGGCGCGGTGCCGCTGGGAGTTGTAGTCCCGTCTCCATCTGTCAAGATTACCTCAGTGCTTCCATCTCCTGCAATGCCTCTCCAAAAATCACGACGTTCACGCTTTCTTGGCCATTTACGCGATAACAAATTGTTCCGCCACAATGATAATTGTTAATCTGTTCAAGTGTGACCTGTCATTCAGCATCCCTGCCCGGTCACGTGACGGTTATTGGCATCCGTGCCGACTAATCGCAGCCAAGACGGCGGGATTGTCGCCAATCGACATGAAGTAGAGGCGAACTTTCTGAGGATGACCCGCCCCCTATCTCCCATCGCGGACTCCGATTGGTCAGCGGCAGCCTGGTTCAGCGCTCAGCGCTGGTCACTCTGGGCAGAGGCCGGGCGGGCGACCGGGCGGGGGCGGTGGAGTACACATGGGTCACAGGCCACTGCCGCACTGTCATCGAGTGACAGTTGTCAGTCAGGCCGCCGATTGAGCCGCAAGAGCCCGCTTTGTAAATTCCACGCAGAGAGTGAAACTAGCCCATGCCTGGAGATAATGACCGGTCCGCAGAAAGATGCCAGGATGGGCTTCGTCATTCAGATCACCCACATCAACATGGTTCTTTATTCCACTTGCTTCTGGATCCAGAACGGAGTCATGCCGGTGAGTTATTAACCAGTTGGAAGATTAGTTTTCGTGATATGTGATCCATGATCAGCTCGAATACCGGTGAATGCGTTTCCTGGTTGCGCAATACTTGCGGCGGGATTGAAACTGTGTTATGTAAATTTGTAATTGAGTTCATTACAATTTGATACTTGGAGACATGAGATACTTCAGATGCAGAAATCTTCAGCAAAATACAAACTCAACGGATCAGGCATCATCTGGGGAGGGGATGGACAGACGACGTTTCAGACAGGTGAAGTCTGAAGAAGGGACCCGACCTGAAACGTTACCTACCATTCCCTCCCCAGATGTTGCCTGACCCGCCGAATTCATCCAGCACTTTATGTTTTGCACAATTTAATACAATCTCTTTTGATCAGTTTGATGAGTACAATCCCGTTACGTTGCCTTCCCTAACTCCCGTTTTTAGAAACAGTCGAAGATGTTTTTGAAATGCAATATTATTTCATCTGGGCAGAGATGCTTTTCAACTTATGGCCAACCATACAAGCTATGTTTTAGTCATATTTTTCAAGTTCAACTTTGTTGTCATATGCACGATTACGGTGAGGCACAGGTACAATGAGAAATCTTGCATATATACAAATTAGGTAAACAACTAATTATACATATTACAAATTAGATGCTAAAAAAAGAACACTACAAAAAAAATATTTGTGCAGCATGGTATCATCCATCGTTCGACACCGATGTTGTGGGTCGAATGGTCTGCACCGGTGCTGTACATTTCTGTTTAAAAACATACTTAGAAAAAAAAATTGTTTAAGAAAGAACTGCAGATCCGAAACGTCTCCTATTCCTTCGCTCCATAGATGCTGCCACACCCGCTGAGTTTCTCCAGCATTTTGTCTACCTTTAGAAAATAAAAATATGCGTTTACCGTGATATTGGCAGATTTGTCTCCATGAGGACGGTTGCAAACTACTTAATTACTGGTTATTCTCAATGCTGGTTGATATAAACTTTTCTCTTGCAACGAATGGGTCTAATCAGGCATTGTTGTAGTTGAACGTTGATTATTATGGATGTAGGCTATATATAGATATGTAAGGCAATCGCTGCTAGTTTCTAAAAAAAAAACATGCAACTGCAGAAGCTAGATCCAAAATAAAACTGGAATGCTTGAAGATTTCACCCAGTCAAGCAGCATCAGTGGTAAGAGAAAACAGTAAATGTTTTGGGTTAACGACCCTTCCTCAGAATTGGGTGTCATTTTTCACAGCAGAGAGGGGAGGGGCTGAGGAGCAAGAGAAGAAGGTGAGATGAAAGACAAAGACTATACAGATCCTCCACAGGTGGGATGGGGGCTCCCTTCCTGCATAAGTCAAAGATGCTTGCAAAGATGGGTTGTCTCATGGGAATAAAGAGTCAAGTAAAACATTTGAAATCACACTTTGCCATTCTTAATAATAATGCTGATATTAACTTTAGCCCGAGCCTATAATGATATTCTTCCAGAAGATTTTACTGCAAACAGGCTTTTAAATGCTACTGACGATTTTATAAAGGACGCTGCTGCTGGGCAGGCGGTGTGTCCGTACATAGGATTTGCAAAATCGATATCAACGTGTGAACCAGAATGTATTCTTCCTGGGTTCAATGTGACAGAATCCCACCTGGTGTCAAGAGCAGTCGCCTGTAGCCCCGAGTAGCTGGCTAATCCATCCTGCCGGTCTCTCAAGTGCTTATTTGTATGTACGGTTTGTATGTACATAAATCAGGCATTCATAAGATGGGGAGCGCTATATGGAGCAAAAGACAAAGTGCTGGAAGCGGGTCAAGCAGATCGTGGATGGAATGGACAGACGGCGTTTCGGGTTGGGACACTTCTTCTGAATCTATATGGTTATATTGTGAAGGCAAATTTGCTGATAACAATCATGGGTACTGTCCAAGAAGGAGGCACTTTAAAGTGACTTATCATGGGAAACATTGAGAAATTTATCCGAAGTTAGAAAATTCTGTGTTCATTCCAGAAGGTTGCAAAGTACCCAGCAGAAGGTTGCAAAGTACCCAGACAGAAAGTACCCAGGCCTTCTCCTATATTACATTGGGCAGTGGAGACAGTTGGGATTGGGAATTAAAAATGTAGACAGCTGCAAGCTCACCATTTTCTTGCCATTTTCCATTGGCATGCTTATCTGCTCTTCTCAATCTGTTGAGAAACTATACTCTGCACTCTGGTATTTTTCTCTTCATTTCTAAAGGTGTACTGTGGTATTCATGGTATTCATGTATAGTATGTTCTGAATTTGATGGATAGCATGCAAACAAATGCTTTTCACTGTGTCTCGGTCCACATGGCAATAATAATTCTAAACTTGTTTCTTTTAAATTGTCTTATTAGCGGCCAGTACCTGTGCTCCTTATCACCTGATCTTTCATGACATATTTCCATATAATTTTCGGTCTTGCGCCTCACTCCTCCTCCCCCAACTCCCCAGCTATGCCTTTATAAACTGCAAACCATCCACTCCCCAGATCCGAGAAATGGTCCCTGACCAAAAATGAACTGTTCCAAACAGTAGCTGTTTGACTGGCTAGAGTGAAGAGAATGAATGAATGAATGAATAATGAATGAATGAATGAATAATGAATGAATGAATGAATAAGTTTATTGGCCAAGTATGTTCACATACAAGGAATTTGCCTTGGTGCTCCTCTAGCAAGTGACAACACGACATACAGTAACAATTAAGAATGACACATAAAACATTAAACATTAATAATAAAACATTATCGATTAAACATGTGAATTAAATAAAATACCAGAGAAAAAGGAGGCTACAGATTTTTGGTTATTGAGTAGAGCTTACAGAAGACAGGCAAATGTAAGGAAGCTTGCTTGACGAGAGAAATTGAGGCATTGGTCAAGAATAAGTAGGATGTATGGGGCAGCTGGGATTAAATGTATCCCTGGGGGAGTTTCAGGAACTAAGGAGCAAAGTAAAAAAGGATATCAGTCAGGCAAACAGGGGCAGGAGATAGCTCTGGCAGATAACATTAGGGACAATGCCAAGAGATTTTATAAATACTTAAGGGGGAAAAGAGTAACTGGAGAGAGAGTGGGATCCCTCAGGAATCAAAGCGGTCAACTCTGTGGAGGCAACAGGAGATGGACAAGGTCCTCAATGAGTATTTCTCCTCTGTATTTACTGAGGAGGAAGACAGGATGGTGGAGGAACTTGGGGCAGTCAATGGAAGTGTATTGAGAGCAATCAGTGTTGTGGTCGAAGAAGATCTGAAGGTAAATATCGTGTATGAAGGTAGACAAATCTACCTGATCTGGCCTGTTCAGATATATCCGAGGACAATTGTGGGAAACCGGAGAGGAAACCATGGTGGAAATGTTGCCTCCCGGATTAGTGATTAGTAGTGTGCTTCAGGTGAACCCTGAGCCCGTTACTGTTTGTTATCTATATCAAAGATTTGGATGAGACCATTCATGGCAAGATTAGCAAGTTTGCAGATGGTACAAAAGTGGGTGGTTTTGCAGATAGTGAAGATGGTTGTGAAAAATTACAGTAGGATCTTGATCGATTGGCAGGTGGTCTGAGGAATGGTTGATGGAATTTAATACAGGGAAATGTGAAGTGTTGCATTTTGGAAGTCTAACAGGGTAGGACCTACACAGTGAACGGTAGGGCTCTGGGGAGTGTTGTAGAGGCAGAGGATTTAGGAATGCAGGTGCATGGTTCCTTGAAGGTGGAGTCGCAGGTATAGATAGGGTGGTCAAAAAGGCTTTTAGCACATTGGCCTTCATCAGTCATAGTATTGAGTTTAGATGTTGCAGTTGTATAATACATTGGTGAGGCCACATTTAGAGTATTGTGTTCATTTCTGGGCACCATGTTATTGGAAATATGTTGTCTAGCTGGAAAAGGGTACATGGAAAGATTTATGAGGGATGTTGCCAGGACTAGAGGGTCTGAGCTATAGGGAGAGGTTGATAGGCTCTATTCCTTGGAGCGCAGGATGATGAGGGGTGATCTTTTAGAGGTGTATAAAATCATGAGAGGAATAGATCGAGTAGAAGCACAGTCTCACAGTGGTGGGTGCATGGAACAAACTGCCAGAGGCGCTAGTTGAGGCAGGGACTATCCCAACATTTACGAAACAGTTAGACAGGTACATGGATAAGACAGGCTTGGAGGGATGTGGACGAAACGCGGGCAGATGGGATATGTTGACTGGTGTGGGCAAGTTGGGCCAAAGGCCTGTTTCCACACTGGATCACTCTGTGACTGTATGGCCGAGTTATTCCAGTATTTCTGTTTTTGTTATATGGTTTGTACCTGATCAGTTTGAGAATCAAAGATGGTATCTTATGACACAGTAATATTGTTAGAAACATGCACACTGTTCCCCTTTTAAAGAAAATGTTTGAAAAATACCCCATTATTTCAATACATTTCCAAGTTTTATTGAAGCATGCCAGATGAAGCACTCAAGAGACATCAGATGCTGGGAAGTCAAGAGAGAGCCAAGAGTGTTTAAATGCCCAATGGAACTGAACAATGAAATTCTTAATTCCTACGTGACTGAGCATTTATGCAACAACACAACAATAACTATATAATAATCAATAAAACTAGATAATTATCAATAATGCTAGGTAACCAGACCTTAATAGTACTAAATGAAGCATGAAACACAACTTATACAAAGCCCACAGTAGATCATTGCTGAGGTAAGCTTGTGATTAGGATTGTGCATTGTAGTTCAAGAGGCTGATGGTTGATAGCAAGAAGTTGATTGTGAACCTGGTGGTCACGGTTCTCAGGTACTTGTACAATCTCCCTGCTGGTAGCAGTAAGATGAGAGTGTGGCCAGGGTGGTGTGGGTTTTGACAATATTAGCTTCCTTTTTGAGGCAATGCCAATCACTTTCTTCACCCTCCTTTGTTCTTGGGTGTTCGAGGTACTGAAGCAGTCAGTGTGCTCTCTGCTGTACACCTGCATTGTGGGGGGATGATTTTTGTGTGTTGTGTCTATGTTAGTCTGTGTCCAAGATGGCGGTCGGAGGGGAGAGTGGACACTGGCGCGGTTTAGCTGCCGCTGCTCTCTCCTCACATTGTGTTTCTGATTTTTCTTTTTTGTGTCTTTGGATTGAATTCTGTCTTTCATTTGTGTATTGGTGATGTCTTTATAACTTATTTACCCCGATTATTTGTTTCTTTGTTAAACTCTGTAAGGTGTCCTTGAGACTTTTGTATAGGCGCCCACAAATAAAATTTATTATTATTATAAGATAGAGTATTCTTAAAGTCATACCTAACTCAAAAGATTGTTATAGTTGGAGATCGAGAACTCCATGCAGGGACATTGCTGCCAGAGTTCCTGGGATGTATCCTGGGCCTGATCATTTTCAGCAGATGTAAAGCATATTGCCTCAACTTCTGTTGAGTCGAGTGGGGGCGCCGTCGAATATGGCTGCCCAGCCTGCAGCTGTCCGTCATTTCACCATTATTTTAAAAAAAATTGGTATGTAAAAAGTTTCGTCTTGGAGGTCTAATCTTTTTTATGTGCGGGGGTGGGGGGGGGGGGGAAGGGAGAAACTGCATTTCTCGGCCTACCAATGGGCCCGGAGCGGCCAGAACTTCAGCTTCGGCAGCGGCGCAGCGCTGAAGCACCAGCGCGGAGCCGGCAATGCCTTACCCAGGTCGCCATGCGGTAAGCTCCGGAGTACTGAGACCGTGGAGGACTTTTAAACACCTGGGATCTTTCGCCGACCAGCGCTCCGACCAGCGCGCCTGTGGACTTCGGGAGCCGCGGTCTCTGGCAGCAAGCAGCCGTTCCAGACGCTCCAAGCCGCCGAAGAGTGTTCTCCCGACACCGGAGCTCCATCATCTGGCGAGAGGGCCTGAAACATCGGGCCGCCATTGCGGCGACTGCGGAGACCTCAAATAGGCCCCGACTTCGGGGTGAACAAGAGGAAAAGGACTGGACTTTGTTGCCTTCCCTCACAGTGGTAACCATTGTTGGGGGGATGTTTTTTTATGTTTTATGTTAAATTCTTCTTTAATGTGGTGTCTTACTTTTATTTTTGTGCTGCAAATGGCAACTCAAATTTCACTACACCAGAAATGGTGTATGTGACAATAAATGTCCTTTGTCCTTTGTTGTTTTAAACATCTTTCTTAAAATACCCTGAAGGGTTTTAGGGTTCCTTCTGTTTGAAGGAACATATACAATGTGTGTGGTGCTTTAAACAAAATATCCTCGGACTTTCCAACCTTCAGTGCACAGGAACTTGGTATGTGATAGTTGGGTAAACAGAATTGTGTGATTTGTTAATCCTCCCAACTCTACAGGGTTGAATACACAGCTGAAACAATGGTTCAGTGACCGAGTAATAAAATTATGATATAGATTACTAGATTGTATCTATCAAGAGTCAAGAGTATTTATTTGTCATATGCATAGGATATAAACCAGTAGTGCAAAGTCCGTAGTGGTTCAGTGCTGAGGTAGGGCTGTGGTTAGGATTGTGCAGCGAACCCGAGGTCATGTTTCTCAAGCTCCTGTACCTTCACAACTTAATTTTCTATTTATTTTTGTGTCATCAGCAAACTTAGCAACCATACCCTTGGTGCCTTCATCCAAGTCAATTTATAAATTAAAAAATTGATACATCTCAAAAAAAAAAAAATTATGTCCCCTATGCTTGATATTAGGCTGCCAGTCTACTATCCATGCCTACACCATAAACTTTCACTTTCCACAATATACTTTGATGTATCACCTTATCACAATAATTCTACAGCCACCAATTTCCCTGTTATTCCACAGAACATATTACCACATCAAAGAACTCCAATATATTGGTCAAACAAGGTTTCCCTTTCATAATGCCTGAGATGTGATTTGAAAAGAGTAGGGAAAGTTATTTGCCAATATTCCCCTCCAGTAATCAGAATATTCACTTATCATTTTTACCTGTTACCCGTTTGGGAACCTAGGTTTTCCTAATAGTAGTATTTTACAAGTAAAAACTGACAAGATTTAACCATGATGATCTTTCCTAAGAACTGGATGAAGTTAGAGTTTTAATTGTTTACGAGACTAAGTGGGACCTGTTGGGTCCCAGTTACATGGGAGGCCTGGTCCCCCAACGCAACCCATTCCCCAATGCAATATTCCACCACTCACCTGGTTCCCCCAACACAACGGCGGGAGCGTTCTGTAGCTGGGGGACAGGGGCGACTTCAGGCGGGGAGCATCCTGCAGCCAGATGAGGGGATGGCTTCAGGTGGAGCCTGTCGGGCTGATGGGGGTGGGTGTGGGGGAGGGGGGTGTGGTGGAGAGGGGTGCGTGGGGAGGGGGGTGCGTGGGGAAGGGGTTTCGTGGGGAAGGGGGGTGCATGGGGAGGGGGAGTGCGTGGGGGAGGGGGGGTGCGTGGGGGAGGGGGGGTGCGTGGGGGAGGGGGGTGCGTGGGGGAGGGGGTGGGGGAGGGGGAGGGGGAGGGGGTGGGGGAGTGGGAGGTGTGAGGGGATGAGGTGTGTGGGGGAGTGGGGGTGGGGGAGGGGGGTGTGGTGGAGGGGGATGTGTGGTGGAGGGGGATGTGTGGGGGGAGGGGTGTGTTTGTGGGAGAGGGGGGTGTAGGAGAGGGGGTGTAGGGGAGGGGGGTTGTAGGGGAGGGGGAGGGGTGGTTGCGGGGGAGCGGGGTGTGCGGGAGCGGGGTGTGGGAGGGGGGTGGTGTGTGGGCTCAGTGGCTCCCAGCCCCCGTATCCGACCGCATTCACCCACTCCACGACCCGACTCCGGACACATTCAGCAGCTCCCGTCCCCAGCCGCCTGTCGCACTCATCGGCTCCCAGCCCGGCTGCACTCATCGGCTCCTGGCTCGTCGTGGTGTTCAAGGCAATATTCCACCACTCACCCGTTCTCCAACACAACCCGTTCCCCCAACACAATATTCCACTACTCACCCATAGCCGACAACCGCGCAGGGGCTGCTCACTTTGCCTTATTCAGCCTCCCTCATTTTTAAACTTTAAAAAAAATGCAATTACACTTGCTAGCTAGCAGAACTCAAAGTGTACTGTGACTTAAAAAAAATGCATTTGCACTTGCTAGGGCTAGCAGGACTCAGTGTTCTTGGATAGCAACAATGTTGCGAGCAGGGCTAAGCACAGGGAATAAGCGAAAGAGTTGTTTTTTTCACATTTTTAGAGATTTTTGAACATTAATAAGTCGTGAAATAATGCATGAATTTTTAAGATAAGATGATCTCCAACCACCTCCCCCACACGCACACACGCACACACCCCCCCCCAAAACACACACACACTAACCACCCCCCTTGATATTATATTAATATTATTAATTCGGTCCTTTTAACCCATTCCTGCCCTATCCACTCACGCATAGCCCCCAACTCGCAGGCACATCTAGAGAGGGAGAGGGATGGGGGGGGGTAGAGAGAGAGGGCAGAGAGAGAGAGGGGGCAGAGACAGAAAGAGTGGGGCAGAGACACAGAGAGAGGGGCAGAGAGAGGGAGGGGCAGACACAGAAAGAGGGGCAGACAGAGAGAGAGGGGCAGAGACAGAGAGCGGGGCAGAGACAGAGAGAGGGGCAGAGAGGTGGGGAGAGAGGCTGGGGGAGGGGAGGGGGAGAGGGAGGGGGGGAAGGAGGGGGGTAAAGCAGGGGGGTGAGCAGGGGGGGTGAGGAGGGGGTGGTGAGGAGGGGAGGGGAGAGGATGGGGGGAGAGAGGGTGAGAGGGTGGAGCCGGCAGCGGCCTCCGGCCGGAACCAACCTGAGGGCTCCAGTCACGGAGCCTGCGGACCTGCCATCGTGGAGCTGGCCATCTTCGGAGCGGGAAGAGCTGTGGTGGCGCGCGGCTGCAACCCGACTTCGGAGCTTCGGAGGCTCCGGCCGCAGGCCCGGTGGATGGTAACATCGGGAGCTCCGACCCGCTTTTCGGAGCTCCCGCAACGGCAACTTCTCCCGCCGGAATCGCGGGGTTAAATCAGAGCGTGGCCTAACATCGCCCGGCGCGGATTAACGGCCGCCGGACTTACCATCGCCCGCCGGGGGCTTTAACATCGGGAGCCCCAGTCACCTCGACGCTGCAATTGGACTGCTGGACCGCGGGTGAAGAATAAAGGGAAGAGATCAGACTTTTGCTTTCCATCACAGTGAGGAGGTGTTGGAGATTCACTGTGATGGATGTTTGTGTAAACTGTGTTAAGTGTGGGTCTTGTTTTTTTTTGTAATGTTAAGACTGTAGAAAATGCAATTTAGTTCAAACCAAGCTGTTTGAATGACAGTAAAAGGCATTCTGTTCTATTCTATTCATCTCCGGTAGCGTCATTTGAATAACGGGAGGCAGGAGGGAGAGGTGAGGGGAGAGGGGGGAGAAAGAGGGGGGGGAGAGAGAGGGAGGGGGCCCAGGCCGAGCCGAGGACCGGACCCGAGCCGAGGCGCGAGGGTGCGTCGACCAAAGGAGCGCCGGTTGGGCCGCCGCAGTCTTCAGCTATGATCTTTGGTCTTCAGTCGACGGCTGACTTCTAAATAACAGGGCGAGGAAGTAGGGGTGGGGGGGGGGTGACGTCACTCGCAGTGCAAGCAGACGGCAGGCAGGCAGGCAGATCCATTGTGACGTCATCAGCGAAAAAACAGGTGCTTTGATTTCAAAGTTTTTGGGGATTTGTGAACATTTCCATTAATAACTCAAGAAATAAAGCACAACATTTTCAGATAAGCTGTTTTCGGGGTAAATCTCAACCGTAATATGTACAAATTTTACAGTTAGCACGTCGTTTTTTCGAGAAGATGTGACAACACACAAACAAATAAGTACACACGCACACACACACATCCACATCCGTGATCAGAGTTTTATAATTATAGAGATATGGATATGGATAGATTAAGCAAGTGATGTGCCAGGGTAGAAGATAAAGAAAGAAAGAATAGTAAGATTAAACGAGAAGTTTGATCTTTATTTTGATTTGATTTGATATCTTTTTTATTTCGAACGATTAAAAAAAGAAGAAAAGAAAAGATGAAAATGAATAATAAATAAAGGAAAATTATATATATACTAGACCAAGTGCAGACCCGTGGGTCTGGTCCCCGAAAGTGCTTGACACCCCGGGGTGTTGTTCCCGAACGTGCTTCAGACCCCTGGGTGAAAATCGGCGAAAAAAAGATGGCGTCATTTTCGGAAAAATCGGAGAAAATCGGCGAAAAAAAAGATGGCGTCGTTTTCGGAGAAAATCGGGGGAAAAAAATTTCTGAGAAAATCGGAGACAATCGGAGAAAATCACATTGGGGTTGGGGGGGGGGATGGATTTTATTAAAAAACGTGTACATAAACAGGACCGAATTTAATCAGGAGTGGCTATCCGTAAAGATAAATGTAATCTCTTTGGAAATGGTCAAAAATATGGGCCTTTCCGCGCGCCGCGTGGGCGTCGGGCCGTATCAAAGGCCGCGCGGCAAAGTCAAGCAGACCGTCGGACGTACAGACGGACGACAGCCAGAGAGTTTAAAAGTATACTAGACAAGTGCAGACCCGTTGGGTCTGGTCCCCGAAAGTGCTTGACACCCCGGGGTGTTGTTCCCGAACGTGCTTCAGACCCCGGGGTGGAAAATGTGCTGAAAAAAGATGGCGTCGTTTTCGAAAAAAATCGGAGAAAATCGGCGAAAAAAAGATGGCGTCGTTTTCGGAGAAAATCGGGGAAAAAAAGATGGCGTCGTTTTCGGAGAAAATCGGAGACAATCGGAGAAAATCACATTGGGGTTGGGGGGGGATGGATTTTTATTAAAAAACGTGTACATAAACAGGACAGAATTTAATCAGGAGTGGCTATTCGTAAAGATAAATGTCATCTCTTTGAAAATGGCGAAAAACGTGGGCCTTTCCGCGCGCCGTGTGGGCCAGGGGCCGTATCAAAGGCCGCGCGGCAAAGTCAAGCAGGCCGTCAGACGTACAGACGGACGACAGCCAGAGAGTTTTATATAATAGATAGACTAGACCAAGTGCAGACCCGTTGGGTCTGGTCCCCGAAAGTGCTTGACACCCCGGGGTGTTGTTCCCGAACGTGCTTCAGACCCCGGGGTGAATATCTGCTGAAAAAAAGATGGCGTCGTTTTCGGAAAAAATCGGAGAAAATCGGCGAAAAAAAAGATGGCGTCGTTTTTGGAGAAAATCGGGGGGAAAAAAGATGGCGTCGTTTTCGGCGAAAATCGGAGACAATCGGAGAAAATCACATTGGGGTTGGGGGGGGATGGATTTTATTAAAGAACGTGTACATAAACAGGACAGAATTTAATCAGGAGTGGCTATTCGTAAAGATAAATGTCACCTCTTTGGAAATGGAAAAAAATATGGGCCTTTCCGCGCGCCGTGTGGGCCAGGGCCGGTGTCAAAGGCCGCGCGGCAAAGTCAAGCAGACCGTCGGATGTACAGACGGACGACAGCCAGAGAGTTTTAAAAGTATACTAGACCAAGTGCAGACCCGTTGGGTCTGGTCCCCGAAAGTGCTTGACACCCCGGGGTGTTGTTCCCGAACGTGCTTCAGACCCCGGGGTGAAAATGTGCTGAAAAAAAGATGGCGTCGTTTTCGGAAAAAATCGGAGAAAATCGGCGAAAAAAAGATGGCGTCGTTTTCGGAGAAAATCGGGGGAAAAAAGATGGCGTCGTTTTCGGAGAAAATCGGAGACAATCGGAGAAAATCACATTGGGGTTGGGGGGGGATGGATTTTATTAAAAAACGTGTACATAAACAGGACCGAATTTAATCAGGAGTGGCTATTCGTAAAGATAAATGTCATCTCTTTGGAAATGGCGAAAAAACGTGGGCCTTTCCGCGCGCCGCGTGGGCCAGGGGCCGTATCAAAGGCCGCGCGGCAAAGTCAAGCAGGCTGTCGGACGTACAGACGGACGACAGCCAGAGAGTTTTAAAAGTATACTAGACCAAGTGCAGACCCGTTGGGTCTGGTCCCCGAAAGTGCTTGACACCCCGGGGTGTTGTTCCCGAACGTGCTTCAGACCCCGGGGTGAAAATCTGCTGAAAAAAAGATGGCGTCGTTCTCGGAAAAAATCGGAGAAAATCGGCGAAAAAAAGATGGCGTCGTTTTCGGAGAAAATCGGGGGAAAAAAGATGGCGTCGTTTTCGGAGAAAATCGGAGACAATCGGAGAAAATCACATTGGGGTTGGGGGGGATGGATTTTATTAAAAAACGTGTACATAAACAGGACCGAATTTAATCAGGAGTGGCTATTCGTTAAGATAAATGTCATCTCTTTGGAAATGGCGAAAAACGTGGGCCTTTCCGCGCGCCGTGTGGGCCAGGGACCGTATCAAAGGCCGCGCGGCAAAGTCAAGCAGACCGTCGGACGTACAGACGTACAGACGGACGACAGCCAGAGAGTTTTAAAAGTATACTAGACCAAGTGCAGACCCGTTGGGTCTGGTCCCCGAAAGTGCCTGACACCCCGGGGTGTTGTTCCCGAACGTGCTTCAGACCCCGGGGTGAAAATGTGCTGAAAAAAAGATGGCGTCGTTTTCGGAAAAATCGGAGAAAATCGGCGAAAAAAGATGGCGTCGTTTTCGGAGAAAATCGGGGGAAAAAAGATGGCGTCGTTTTCGGAGAAAATCGGAGACAATCGGAGAAAATCACATTGGGGTTGGGGGGGGATGGATTTTATTAAAAAACGTGTACATAAACAGGACCGAATTTAATCAGGAGTGGCTATTCGTTAAGATAAATGTCATCTCTTTGGAAATGGCGAAAAACGTGGGCCTTTCCGCGCGCCGTGTGGGCCAGGGACCGTATCAAAGGCCGCGCGGCAAAGTCAAGCAGACCGTCGGACGTACAGACGGACGACAGCCAGAGAGTTTTAAAAGTATACTAGACCAAGTACAGACCCGTTGGGTCTGGTCCCCGAAAGTGCCTGACACCCCGGGGTGTTGTTCCCGAACGTGCTTCAGACCCCGGGGTGAAAATGTGCTGAAAAAAAGATGGCGTCGTTTTCGGAAAAAATCGGAGAAAATCGGCGAAAAAAGATGGCGTCGTTTTCGGAGAAAATCGAGGGAAAAAAGATGGCGTCGTTTTCGGAGAAAATCGGAGACAATCGGAGAAAATCACATTGGGGTTGGGGGGGGATGGATTTTATTAAAAAAGGTGTACATAAACAGGACCGAATTTAATCAGGAGTGGCTATTCGTAAAGATAAATGTCATCTCTTTGGAAATGGCGAAAAACGTGGGCCTTTCCGCGCGCCGTGCGGGCCAGGGGCCGTATCAAAGGCGGCGCGGCAAAGTCAAGCAGGCCGTCGGACGTACAGACGGACGACACACACAGAGTTTTAAAAGTATATAGATAGATAGATAGATAGATAGATATACATAAATACATACACACATACATACATACATACATATACATGTACATATATACATACATACATATACACATATACACACATACATAACATCTATGTACATACATAAATTAAAAAATCAAAAGCCAATTTCAACATAATACACATTAGACTCGTTCGAAAAGGGATAGGAAGAAGCCTATGCTTGTCAAGTCCTACCCCCATTCTTCACCATTAACAAATGCAAAATTCAATAAAATAAACTAAACAGACAATTCAAATAAAACTACTCCAATCAAGCTATTAAGAAAAAAGGAACAAAAAAAGAAAAGAACAAAAAGAACAAGCACTATTAACATCTGTGAGATTTACATTCTCCTTCCTCATTACTGTACTTTTCAAAGATATATCTTTTGTACATTTTTTAAAATTGCATTATATTCATACTTTGTTTAATCGTTTCGTCAAGACCATTCCACAAAACCATCCCACAAATGGAAATACACATACTTTTTAAATTGGTCCGAGCATAATGCTGTTTCAAGTTTAGTTTCCCTCTAAAGTTATAACCCCCCTCTCTGTCTCTGAACAGTTTTTGTATGTTTACAGGTAGCAGTTTATTTTTTGCTTTATAAATTATTTGTGCAGTCTTAAATTCTACCAGATCCTTAATCTTTAAGGTGTGTAATTTTAAATACAGTATATTGGTGTGTTCATGATATCCTACATTGTTTACTATACGAATAGCTCTTTTTTGTAGTGTGCTTAGTGATTGTAAGGTGGTTTTGTAGGTGTTGCCCCATACTTCCACACAGTAATTTAAATACGGTAACACAAGTGAGCTGTACAGAATATACAGTGCTCTCTCATTCAAAACATGCCTTGCTTTCCCCATCACTCCAATACTCCGTGCTACTTTTGCTCTCACATGTTTTATATGGGGTTTCCAGCAGATTTTGTGATCAAGAATCACACCCAGAAATTTATTTTCATACACTCTTTCTATTTCAACATTATTTATCATTACTTTTACTTGTGTATTTATTTTGCATTTTCCAAACAGCATAAGGTTGGTTTGTTTAAATGTAATGATAATTTATTCAAATCAAACCATGTTTTTAGTTTACTAATTTCTGCTGTGACCACCTCCAAAGCTGCTGCAAATTGTCCCCATCACAGAAAATATTAGTGTCATCTGCAAATAACACAAATTTCAAGAGGTTTGACACCCTACATATATCATGTATATACAAAATAAATAATTTGGGGCCCAAAACCGACCCCTGTGGGACCTCCACAAGTTATTTCTAAGCATGTTGGTTTGCAGTCCCCTATTTGCACAAACTGATGTCTTTTACTTATGTAGCTTCTCATCCACTCTAGTACAACCCCTCTGATTCCATACTTTTCCAGTTTTTTGATTAGCAAATGATGATCAATTGTATCGAATGCTTTTTTCAAATCTATAATACACCCACTGCATATTTCTTGTTATCTATAGAACTGGTAATGTCTTCAATTAACTCCATTAATGCCCATGGATGTCGATCTGTTTGACCTGAATCCATATTGACTATCAACTAGCAATTCGTGCTTCTCGATAAAGTTATCTATCTACTTACATACAGTTTTTCTAATATTTTTGAGAACTGAGAGAGTAAAGACACCGGCCTGTAATTGTAAATGATTTCTGTCTCCAGCTTTGTATAGTGGGATGACTTTGGCAGTTTTCATTTTACATGGAAATACACAGTTTTGAAAGATAAATTGCAAATATAAGTTAAGAGGTTTTACAATTACACCAATGACTACCTTGATTAAGCCATATCAATGTCATTCCAGTCTGTAGACCTTTTAGTTCCGACTGTGTCCCTGCATTCGACACCAACACCATCGTGAAGTTTGCAGACGACACAACAGTGATTGGGGCTGATCACCAACGGTGATGAAACAAAATACAGAGCGGAGGTGCAGACCTGGCGACTGGTGCGCTCATAACAACTTGTCACTAAACACCTCCAAGACCAAGGAGCTGATTATTGACTTCAGGAGGTCCCATAATGGAGAATACGCCCCAATCTCCATTTTACGGGGAAAGTGTGGAGAGAGTGTCCAGCTTAAGTTTCTGGGCACTCACATTTCAGAGGACCTCACATGGTCCACCAACACGCTGCGCTGGTCAGAAGGCACAGCAACGACTGTTCTTCCCGAGGACATTAAAAAAGACTGGCCTGCCACAACAGCTGCTGACAACGTTCTACCGCTGACCACAGAGAGCATATTAACGTATGGCATCTCTGTGTGGTATCTCAGCTGCAACGGAGGCGGAGAGGAGAGCTCTTCAGCGCGTCGTCCACAGAGCGCAGAGGATCATTGGGACAGAGCTACCAGCCTTGGAGGGCATCTACCACACATGGTGCCTCAAGAAGGCCGTCAGCATCCATAAGGACTCATCACACCCTTGTAACGGACTGCTTGAACTACTTCCCTCCGGCAGACGTTACAAGGCCTTCTACGCCCGAACCTCCAGACTCAGAACAGCTTTATTCCAAGAGCTATAGCGGCTCTGAACCGGCCCTGCTCGAGTGCCCCCCCACCCACCCCCCTGGACAGTCTCCCTCGGATGGTCACGTCACTCAGCTTGCTTGCTTATTTATTTATTTTACTTTTCGTGTACATCGGTGGAGCTGCATACTAAATCTCGTTGCACTAATGTGCAATGACAATAAAATATATTATTATTATTATTATTATTATTATTATTACAATTACTAACAATGTCAATAATCTCCTTTTCATCAGCTGCTTTAAAAACATTGAGTTTGGGTTGCTGTCTAACAAATCCACAACCTTCCCCTCTCCTTCTTCTGACTGTGGATTATCGATTTCTTCTGCCAGTTTTGGTCCCACACTTACAAAAAAATTTGTTAAACCCATTAACCACATCATTCATATCGCTTACAGTTGTATCATTGTCTTCAAAATACTGAGAGTAGTTTATATTCATTGATCCATTCCTGATAATATTATTTAACACATTCCATATGCCCTTGATATTATTTTTATTATCGTTAATATTTTATTATAATAATCTTTCTTACATGTCCTCATAATACTAGTCAATTTGTTTTTATATCTTTTGTATTTACTTTCAGATTCTATAATTCTGAATTTTATGAATTCTTTATACAAGATATTCTTTTTTTTGCATGCATTCTGTAGTCCTTTTGTCATCCATGGCCTACCTATATATTTTTGCTTCTTGTTGTGTTGTTTCAAAGGACAGTGTTCATCATATAATGATTTAAATATATCAGGAATGTTTCATACGCTTTGTTGGTATCAGTCTCTTTAAACACCTGTTTCCAATTTTGGGTCAGTAATACATTTCTAAATTTATTTATAGATTCTTCTGTTCTTACTCTCCTGTATCTAATCTTATTAACATCCTTACACTTAACATAATTACAAACAAACATTACAAAAACCGGCAGATGGTCACTGATGTCATTTAGTAGTAACCCACTCTTTATGCTGTTGTCCATACTGTGTCGTCGCTGCGGACGGACGGACGGAGCTGAGCAGTCAAAATGCCACCAAAGAAGAACGAGGAAATGGAGGATATAAAGAAGGCGCTTGATTTTCTGTCTGAGGAGATGGCTACTGTCTCCTAAGCAGTAGAAAATGATAATTAATTTGATGAGTGAAATTAAAGAACTGAAAAAACAAAATGAGGAGAAGGATAAGAGGATCGCCAGCCTAGAATGCCATGTAACAGACCTGGAGCAGTTACACCCGCATGAATGACATTATTGTCAGCGGACTGGAGACCAGGCCCCGGTCCTACGCCAGGGCGGGTAACAGCAATGGCCGATGGAGAGCCCACCGCTCCAGACATGGACTCCGTGGAGCAACAGGTAACTGCTTTCTTTCATAGCAAAGGCATATCCATATCCAACACAGACATTGAAGCATGTCATCCTTTACCTCGAAAAAACCAAAGTTCAAACCAGCCATAATAATTTGTTTTTACGAACAGAAAACACAAAAATGCATTGCTCAGACAAGGGAAAAAGCTCAAGGGATCTGATGTTTATGTGAATGAGCACCTAACAAAAAAAATGCAGATATCGCCAGAAGCGCACGCATCCTAAGGAAGCAGAAAAAAATCCAGTCAACCTGGACAACAAACTGTAAGGTGTTCATAAGCTAAACGGGTCACCAGAGGAGGCTAAAGTGCTGACCATAAGATACATTGAGGAGCTGGACAAGTACCAGTGACTCCAGAACTGTGACTGTGTCTATCAGTGGATTGACTTGAACTATTATGACCATGGACTCTTGTGAAGAGTTTGACTGTTTAAACTTGATAAACAACTGGAAATGAAAGGGACAATGATGACTGTGATGGTTGGAACTTTAAATCATTTAAATTCACTAATCATAATATGCATGATTTTGAACAAGATATTGACCCTGAAATACTTTTCTTAACAATATATACAATAACTGCTGTTATTACTCTGAAGATCAATTCAACATGAACATAAAATCAGATCATGGAATGTCAATAATTCATTTCAATAGCAGAAGTTTATATGCAAATTTTCACAACATCAAGGATTACTTAAGTCATCTAAACAAACCATTCAATGTGATAGCTATATCTGAGACCTGGCTTAGTACTGAAAAGGGTGTGGATTTTGAGTTAAATGGATATGAACTGATTACATAAATAGGAAAAATAAAAAAGGAGGAGGGGTGGCTTTGTATGTAGATAAAAGATTAAATTATAAAATAGTGGAAAATATGACAACTAATATTGATATGTGATGGAGATTATTACTGTAGAAATCTACCTGGAAAAAAGAAAATGTAATTGTAAGTTGTGTATACAGAGCACCTGGTTCCAATATTGAAATATTTAAGAATAGTATGAAAGATTGTTTGCCAAGAAAGATCACAGTGTTGTGTTCATTTGTGGGGATTTTAATTTAGATCTCTTAAATCCCAACAAGCACAAACAGACTGATGAATTTATCGATGTATTGTTCAGTATGAGTTTTTTTCCACTTATCACCAAACCAAGTAGAATAACATCTCACTGTGCAACTCTAATAGACAACATATTTACAAACAGTATGGACAAACAGCATCTTTATTTTATGAGGAGTTACGTTGGTGATTACGTGAAGAAGACCCGTCAGGGCGCATGCGCGTCAATCTTCAAAGCAGCGGTATGAAATCACAGATAACACAATATTTGAAGTAACATATTAAGATAAGCAACACGAGAACTACCATATGACCTTTTTATGAGAGAGGGTTGGGCGTGGCGGGCACGTAATCACCAACGTAAGTCCTCATAAAATAAAGATCAAACTTCAAACTTGGTAAGTTCTCGTTTAATCTTACTATTTTACTTCGGAGTCACGTGAGTGACTACGGGAAGGGTTCAAAGCTCTGTGATTTTATGCCGCAGATCCAAATCCCAGCTTCTCACTGCATTGATTGACTTTCGATGAGAAACAATCAATAATGCGTTAAACATGAAATGTGAATATCATGCAGTAACAATTGATTTGAATAATCAAACAACCAGTAACCCCTCTATCCAGGGGAAACTAAACAGGACTTAATCCTGAATTTGCAAACAACCTCTCGCCGATCAGCAATCAGCCGATAGTAAAAAAAAATTAACAATTCATTTGACCACCCTGCAACTGTAAGAATATGGCCGATGTGAACATCCATCGCCCTAGCCGACGACGTTGCTGCTGCACTAGTGGAAAAGGATATATACACTTCAGTGTTAATACCTGCCTGAATCAACATTTGCTTTAAACCACCTTGAGATAGTCTGCACTGACATTCTCCTGTGTGGCTACATGTAACTAATAAACAATGCTGTTTCCACATTTCTTAAGGTCTTTATAGCTTCAATATAATGAAAATAAATGTGCCATTACACATAAACATGGATCAGTAGGTTATGCTGAAACACAATTTTAACAAAACTGACACCTGGCCTGCTCTGTTTGAGCAGGGTGCATATATGTAACATAACATTCTCTTGAGCAACTTGCATCCTGTCTTAGCAGAAGCTTTTGCAAAATCTGCACTTGCTATGCTGAACCAATGCCATGAGCATAACCACTTTCATGATTAGTTTGGCAAATTCAGAGACATGACAGGAACCTACTGTCGAAGCAACTTGAGGACCACACTTACATCCTAGATTGCCATATAACTGGGTTTAGGAGGTTTAGAGTTGAAATTCCTTTCATCAATCCAGCTCTGATATGATGAAACCCAATAGGATCTTTCCTGACCCCATCAAAACCATACGAGGACAAAGCACTTAAAGCTGTATTAATGGTGCTATAACTGAGCCCCTTATCATCGTAGAGTGTCAACAGGAACTCTAAAATATCCACAATACCTGCAGTACTATAGTCAATATTATTTTGTACACAATATTGCTCCCATTTTTTTACATAAGTAATATACTCCTTTTGAGTACTCTTTCTCCAGGCTACAGTGAGCATGTCCACCGTTCACCCAGACAGTCCTTGCCCCAGGTATGGCATTCTTAAAACCTGCAAATTAACAAGTCAATACGGTCTCATAACGGATGACTTTCCCGTGTCCAGTAAATTCCTACGCTTGGGAACCACCAAAAAGAGGTTGGATCCCTAACTGTAACATCAAAGGGAACCATGCTTGATTCGGCCAATTAGGTATTACAAACACCCCCAAAGTGGCATCCTGCTTGATTTCTTGCAGACTCCGACCTATTAGGCAAAATGGTAGGAAAATATATAAAACATACCACCCCAAGTAACGACAACGAATCAATTGCAACTGCCACCTGGTCTGGTTCCCATGAAACCTATTTAGGCTGCTGATGGTTGAACCTTGATGCAAAACAAATCGATATCTGGCATCATATATATAAGTACTATATTATTGAACACCTCCTGTTTCAACATCCAATCTGTGTTGTCATGGAACTTTCGTGACGTGGCGTCTGCTACTATTTAGAATCTACCTGGTAGATAAATAGCTGAAATATCTTTTTCAATGTACCAGGCCCAAATTTGATTAGCCAATCTGTCACAAGATGCCGACTTGATTCCACCGATGTGATTAATATATATGCCACTTGCGTAGTATTGTCAATCTGAAACTGAACATGCAGATTACATTTGTTAGAGCAATAAGCCTTATCCATAAAACCTCTTAATAGTTAATTGCCCATGTCTGCAGAAGCGATGCCTCTTGCTCAGTTCATCTGCCTCTACAGCTGAAACTCGTATCCGTGACACCCCACCCGAGTGCACTGACATTCATCTGCAAAATCATGGAAGGCTGGTCAAGCATTACCTTGCTATAACTCCTGTACACATGGTGAATCCACCATTGCAAATCAGAAACAGCCTTTGCTGATAAATGCATGGGTCTATTATAATGACCCGAATATATCCTTAATGCCTCCATTAACTTGATACAGCTGTCAATTAGCTCTACCTTTTCCCCTGGGCAGAGTCACTTAATTGAATCAATTGTGACCCAAATAATCAGGTGTTCATTTGGATTTCTCTGGATGGATAATGCCCAATATTTGAAAATTGGTTTTAACAACTACCACCAGTTACTTCAGCCGTTCTCTTGGATACCCCTATAATCAAGATATCATCGAGATAAGCCATGAGCACCTGACCCTGGCCTCTCAGCATGCCTATTATAGGTTTTAACAATTTTGTTGCCATAGTTGATCCATCCAGGTGAATATCAAATATCCTTATCCTGCAAATAAACAGATTGAGTAATGTGCATCTTTAAGCTCTATAGTCGCCATATAGCATCCTCTTGACCCAGTTGCTTGGCAGTGACAATACCATCTTACTATGTCTATATAACATCCCCCATCCTTTTTTGGCCTGGGAAAAATATTAGACACAAATTGATGGGGTTGGTGAACCAACTTTACAATTACACCTTTATCACATAAGCTTTCAAGCGCAGTCTGAACATCCATCTGTTCTGTTAATGAAAACTGAATAGTTCCCCCAAGAACATGCTGAATGTGCAAATCACAATTTGGATTGAAATCCATTCGAAACCTTTGAATAACACTCTGTATAAACAGAGCTAAGGTAATTTGCTTCCATTCATCCCAGAAACATGTAATGTACCCCAGATTTAAGTTGTGTCACATTTGATATGTGCACCTGAGAACCAGGCCCACCTACCTCCTTGGTACCTGGTGGATGACGTTGTCCCCGGCTCCTGGCGGGAAAGCCAATGTTTGACCATGTTCCCGCTTCGTTTGTCGGGGTACTTTCTTTTTTGGAAACTTGCCGACTGCCGGTGGCTTGATCAAGCCCACCGTCTTTGCCTCGTCATCCATGTCCTTGATACTCTTGGCGAGGTCCTCTCCGAAGAGTAGGTTCGCCGGCTGTATGTTGCTAGGCTGGAAAAATACTGCAATCTTGGAATTTAATGGTGGGCCGAATGGCACTTTCCCTGAGACAATTTATCTCAAAAATGGGTGCTACAAAGTAACCCTAGTACCTCTTGCTGCGTCTCCGACACATGCCCTCCATCCACCGTTCTCGCGAACGCCGTGATTCCTGAGCCAAGTAATTTCAGGATTCTCTGCAGCTTCATCTCCTGGGCACTGCACGCCCACGCCCATCTGGCTCCATATCACCCGGTTCACCGCTGGCACCTTCAGCAACTCGCAGTTACCCCGGTCTCTTGGTGATTCCAGACTCTGACTGGACAGCGAATCGTACTGCCAGAGATGGGAACTCTGAGAATGGCCGTCTTCGCTTTCCCAGTGGCATTCCATACTCTGACGGGACAGCGAATCATGCTGCCAGAGAATGGACCTCTGACAACGGCCGTTCTTCGCTAATTTCCAAGTCTCCGTCAGAGTCGGGGTCAAAACTTAGCTGACCCTCTGCACTCACCTCATGCATGAGGGTGCTTTAAGCAGCCCTCTACCAGGTGCTGCCGGCGTGGCCTTTCTGCAGCCTACCACCCACACGACTCCTCCCCGGAGTGTGCGTTTCTGGAGCAACCTCTGGATGAGGTGCTCCATTTGGGAGAACCGTTTAAAAAACATCTCCAGCCCCGTACAGGCTCGTTGTGGCCCAACTCAGTTGACTCCGAGGGCCTCCCAGACTTCCCCGTGCCTTACACCCGACTGGCGTTGGCTTTGGTGCTTTTTAGCACTCAGTCTGAAGTCGCCCCGCTCCCGGTCGGCGACTGTGCAGGGGTACAAGGCAGCCGCTGACAGACCGCATTCCCGCGGCTCTCCTATGCTTTACCTGCGGCTGCCCTCCCCCTGCTCGTCTTCACCATGGTGCTGCCTGTAATAAAAAACACAGAGCACGGCACCACAATAAAGGAACTTTTCACTCCAGCTAAGTTTCCCACTTAGCTGGAGCTTTAAACTATAAAAGTACTGTAAAAGTACTTACCACAGGAGTAGCTCTGTCCTCCCCCTGCTCGTCTTCACCATGGTGCTGGCTGTAATATAAAACACAGACCACAGCACCACAGTAAAGGAACTTTTCACTCCAGCTAAGTTTCCCACTTAGCTGGAGCTTTAAAACTACTTTAAAAATACTCTAAAAGTACTTACCACAGGAGGAGCACTGTCCTCCCGCTGATCCGTGTGCCAATGTGTCCGACGTAATGACGCGCATGCGCCCTGACGGGTCTTATTCACGTAGTCACTCACGTGACTCCGAAGTAAAACAGAGGATAGATGCAAAATGCTGGAGTGACTCAGCGGGACAGGCAGTATCTCTGGAGAGAAGGAATGGATGAAGTTTCGGGGCGAGACCCTTCTTCAGACTTCTTTCTTCTCTCCAGAAATGCTGCCTGTCCCGCTGAGTTTAGCATTTTGTGTTTACCTTCGATTTAAACCAGCATCTGAAGTTCTTTCCTACGAAAGAACTGAGGAGGTCTGTATCTGAGCAGGAGTGATTGAAGAAAGAATTAATGGAGCAAAAGCAAAAGAGGGTAGTAAAGAAATGAGTAAACAAATTAAAAGTAGGTCCAGAACCAATATGATTACAAAAGAAGCATTACCAATTTCCATTTTGCAATTAAATTTGGGGTAGTGATTATGGTTGAAAGCTATTCCACACTGTGAGGTCAGAAGGCTTCAATGTGCCCAGTGGAAAATGAGGGACAGTTCCTCAACACTGCCTTGTCTTATATAATAATGGATGTGTTCCCTTTAAGAATTGTACCATGTAACTAAGTGCTCTGTTACTGCAAATGTTTCAGTATAGAACTGGACAGAACAGTCTGCCTGTGTGGACTTCTTCTTATTGAGTCCACACACAAGATTAGAAGTTGTTCAGCCAGAGCTGAACACACTTCTCGGCATCTTCTCGGCATCTGGATGCAATGGTATCTGTCTAGCGCTTCTTGTGCGTGGTGGTGGAAAGATTGGTGAAACAGGGCCGAGACGTGAACGCTCTTTCCTTGATCGTGCCTGTGTGGAAATAAGCAAAGAGAGTGTTCCTTACATTTAATAAAGTATCCTTGTTAGTCTAAACCACCAACTGATTTATGTTATCTCTGATAGATTACAAATGAGCCAAGATTTTTAATAGATAACCACAGGTTCATCAAATAAATTTGTTTGATGGTATAATGCGAGAAAGTAAATTTATTGAAATGTGCACGCAGACTTGCAAATCTATTCAAAGCCGGGCCAGAAATACTGAACAGCCAACAGAAGGAAATACAGCGCCCTCCATAATGTTTGGGACAAAGACCCATCATTTATTTATTTGCCTCTGTACTCCACAATTTAAGATTTGTAATAGAAAAAAATCACATGTGCTTAAAGTGCACATTGTCAGATTTTAATAAAGGCCATTTTTATACATTTTGCTTTCACCATGTAGAAATTAAAGCTGTGTTTATACTAGTCCTCCCATTTCAGGGCACCATAATGTTTGGGACACAGCAGTGTCATGTAAATGAAAGTAGTAATGTTTAGTATTTTGTTGTACTTGGCCACTCAAGAATTTACCATTTTTTAGCTTTGAAAACCTACTTTGTTGCTTTAGCAGTATGTTTGGGATCATTGTCTTGCTGTAGAATGAAATTCCGGCCAATGAGTTTTGAAGCATTTGTTTGAACTTGAGCAGTTAGGATGTGTTATACACTTCAGAATTCATTATGCTAAGACCTTCAGCAGTTATATCATCAATGAAGATCAGTCAGCCAGTACCTTCAGCAGCCATACATACCCAGGCCATAACACCCCAAACACCATGTTTCACAGATGAGGTGGTATGCTTTGGATCTTGGGCAGTTCCTTCTCTCCTTCTTACTTTGCTCTTGCCATCACTCTGATATAAGTTAATCTTCTTCTCACCTGTCCACAAGAACTTTTTCCAGAACTGTGGTTGCTCTTTTGAATACTTCTTGGCAAACTGTAACCTGGCCATCCTATTTTTGTGGCTAACCAGTGGTTTGCATCTTGCAGTGTAGCCTCTGTATTTCTGTTCATGAAGTCTTCTGCGGACAGTGGTCATTGACAAATCCACACCTGACACCTAAAGAGTGTTTCTGATCTGTCGGACAGGTTTTAGGGGATTTTAGAGAGAATTCTTCTGTCATCAGCTGTGGAGGTCTTCCTTGGCCTGCCAGTCCCTTTACGATTAGTAAGCTCTCTTTCTTCTTAATGATGTTCCAGTTAATTTTGGTAAGCCTAAGGTTTGGCTGATGTCTCTAACAGTTTTATTCTTGTTTCTCAGTCTCATAAAGGCTTCTTTGACTTTCATTAGCACAACTTTGGTCCGCATGTTGATAAACAACAATAAAAGTTTCCAAAGGTGATGGAAAGACTGGAGCAAAGACTAGGTGCTGAGAGCTCTCTTATACCTGCATTAAGGAGGCATTTAATCACACCTGAGCAATTACAAACACCTGTGAAGCCATGTGTCACAAACATTATGGTGCCCTGAAATGGGCGGGACTATGTATAAACACAGCTGTAATCTCTACATGGTGAAACCAAAATTTATAAAAAAATACCCTTTAATAAAATCTGACAACGTGCAATTTAACTACATGTTTTTTTTTTCTATTACAAATCTCAAATTGTGGAGTACAGGGCAAATAAATAAATGATGGGTCTTTGTCCCAAACATTATGGAGGGCACTGTACATGCAGTGAGGCAAGAATTTGCAAGCATAATAGGTTGGCTTCAGTGTTGCAAGTACAATGGATGATGTCATAAGCAGATAAAACAAATGGCCTGCATGTAGGGAATAATTGCACACGATGTCATTTGATGTACATCCTTGTGCAAATTAATTGAATCATCTGATCTTCCTATTATTTTTATATGATGAGTTTCTATGTCAACTATTTATTCTTGTGTATAAAACTGATAATATTCAAAATAAATAAAAGACAAAATAACAAATGTACACCAGCATTGTGTTAGTATCGCATCATCCGCCCACTATTTTATCATCATTTGCGAAGAACCCGTCAAGCAATTCACAAAATGGATATCACTCTACGGAGGCGAACAAAGATCACAACCATGCATCAACATTGCTCGAAGTCAAATTGCAAAGTTGGGAGATGTGAGCGAAGCTTCTGTATCCAGGATTATCAAGGAAGGATCTGAAACATGATCACTAGATAAGTGATGCCCTGAAGAAAGATTTGGAGGCAGCAGGAGTCTGAATAATCTCAAGCATCAAACACCGTCACCTCATGAAGTTGTTTGTACAGCCGGAAGACCTGTGAAAAAACAACTTCTAACTGCTGCAATGAAGAAAAAAACTATGCCAGTGGGCCTTAAAAAATAAAGATTTAACATGTGAGGTCTAGAGAAGGGTGTTATTCAGTGACAAAAGCTATTTCCTGAATCAGGGCCATTGTAGCCAACATGTTCAAAGATAAGTAGAGGGCTGGTGAGAAAATGCCACATCGACCAGTTCGTCAAACATCCTGAAAATATGATGTTCTGGGTTTGTTTCAGCTACTACAGTAGAAGTTTGAAGAAGGGTCTTGACCCGAAACATCACCCATTCCTTCTCTCCAGAGATGCTGCCTGTCCCGCTGAGTTAATCCAGCATTTTGTGTCTATCAGCTACTACAGTATTGGCCCACTCCATCCGGTTAACAGAATGATGAGATCACCACAATAGATCGATGTATTGCAAAGAAGAGTGGTGCCGGAGATGAAAAAGACGTTTCCAAATGGATCTGAGATATTCAGCAACATCTTGCACTGTATTACACATCTATGATGGTGACCTAATTTTTCCAGCAGAAGGAGGGACATATCTTGGACTGTCCTGGTAACTTACCTGACCTGAATCTGATTGAGAATTGTACTACTCTGCAGATAGGATTGAGAAAGGTACACCATGACAAGATGCTGAAGATTGCTCCAAAACAAGCTGTTATTTCAGCCACACAACAGAGACAAATGAATATGTAAATTGTTCATCAAACCAGAAGTTTTCATCTTTAGTTTTTTTAAGAGATGCTGCATGGAAACGGGCTCTTCAGCCCACCACGTCCACACTGACCATTGATCACCCATTCATACTAGTACTATGGTATCAAACTTTCTCACCATTTCCTACACACTAGGAACAATTTAGGAGGAAACTGGAGCACCCGGAGGAAACCCACGAGGTCACAGGGAGAACATGCAAACTCAACTCAAACAGCACTCGAGGTTAGGATCAAACCCAAATCTCTGGCACTGTGAGGCAGCAGCTCTACAGCTGCACCACTGTGCCGCTCCATTGCAGGAGGACAAAAGAAGATAAGTACATAAAAGTCTGTTAAAAGTTAGAGACAGTTGAGGATGAAGCTTACAATGGACGGATTCCAGATGTGACAGAACAGAATGGTGACTTTTCACAAATCATGCTCCAGTTCATATCCAGTCATTGGAGAGGACACCGTCCCATATCAGGGAAACAGGCATGGTACCAGGTCGGGAAGGACACTTCCTCAACACCATCAGGTGGAGGACTTAGAGCTAAAGTGAAACACCAAGACTGGACAGCTATTTTGAATGTGTTTTACTTTTATTCATGATTAAAGGAGGAACATAAGGTTTGTAGTTTATGTAATATTGGGGTAAAAATTGCAGCAGGTAACCAACTTCTTTCTCCATAATGCTGCAAATGTTTTAGTGTAGCCCAGTCTATTCGTGTGGAAATCTTAAGGGAGTATCCACCCAATATTATAAAACCACAGGTTCCATCTGTTTACAATATTAGAAAATACCCAAAATAACAATTCGGCATCAAAACAATGGTTAAGCCTATAAAGACTGAAAGAAGAAATTCCTTAACTGAATTAGTGAATGTTTAGAATTCTCTACCCCACAAAACTGTAGAGCCTTCAATAATGTGCTAAAAACAGCCTGGTTAAATTAATTAACAGGATATTGGGATGAAGAAAGAAATACGTTTTTTAAGTGATCAGCACGGATCTTGTCGAAGTGGTGAAACAGCTCTGAGGGACTGAACGATCCATCTCACTCTAATTTTTTACCTTCTCAATGTAAGCTTCCCTCACAGTAGGTTTTAATTTTGCTTAATAAAATATCTTCATTTATTTTAATCACTACCATTTTCAAATAGTTTTCAGAGATCAGAGTAGTAGTGGGGATCGGCAAATCAAGTCGGAAGCAACTGGCAATTCAGTTACACTTGTAAGCTGAATTCAACATGTTCAATATAACAATTGTATAATCACCCCAGTATAAAGGAATCTGCTTATAGAAATACTTTCTATGCTAAAGTTGAAAATACATTTAAATGATTCAGAACACCATCAAATTAACAATCCTTAATTTACTGCCACTTGCAAAAAAACTGTAGACGGGTTAGATCATGGTCTGCCTGAAACATGAATCCTGCTTCTCGATTTACAGTTGTCGCCTTAGCTGATGAATATTTCTAGTTTTTTCTCTTTATTGCCTGCATCTGCGATTTTTGGTTATGAACAACCATGTTTAGGCACTTGAATGAAACAAATAGCCATGTTCAAGTTTAATTCTATATTTGGTTCTAGCCACAAATTAGAATGATTATGAGCTGGTGGTTGTACCACTGGACTAAATAAATAGAGATAGGAATATGAAATAATTAAATAATTCTGAAATTAAATGCCACTTTGTATTAGGTGACATGACAGTCATTTCTGGTGTTTAGGTTACATTGCTATTTGGGAGATTTCTTACTTTGGGTATTTAGCAAGAATTGTCTCCCAAGTAAGTGCGCCCAATTATAAAAAGCAATGAAAGCAAACCTTCAGTAGATTTAAAACATTAAAGTGCAAACTGATAGTTAAATATTTTTTATTAGTTAGGGTGGACAATCCACTGTTCCAAGGCCTGGAATGTGCCACCAGCAATGTTGGAATGTTGTTCCATTCATCATGCTATTGGCTTCCCTTGGTCTTTTTGGGAGAAGTTTGGTGACAATTCACAGTATTTGGAGATAGTTAATGTCATAAGGAATAGGAGTAGAATTAGCCCATTCGGCCCATCGAGTCTACTCCGCCATTCAATCATGGCTGATCTATCTCTCCCTCCTAACCGCATTCTCCTGCCTTCTCCCCATAATCTCTGACACCTGTACTAATCAAGAATCTATCTCTCCCTGCCTTAAAAATATCCACTGACGGCCACCACGGCCTTCTGTGGCAAAGAATTCCACAGATTCACCACCCTCTGAATAAAGAAATTTCTCATCTTCTCCTTCCTAAAATAACTTCCTTTAATTCCTTTAATTCTGGGGCTATGACTAGTCCTATACTCTCCCACTAGTGGAAACATCCTCTCCACATCCACTCTATCCAAGTCTTTCACTATTCTGTATGTTTCAATGAAGTCCCCCCCTCATTCTTCTAAACTCCAGCGAGTACAGGTCCAGTGCCGACAACCGCTCATCATAGGTTAACCTACTCATTCCTGGGATCATTCTTGTAAACCTCCTCTGGACCCTCAGAGACAGCACATTCTACCTCACGTGTGCCTCACGGTTCAGTGCTGGGCCTGTTACTGTTTATCATCTACATCAATGATTTGGATGAGAACATACAGGGCAAGATTAGCAAGTTTGCTGATGATACAAAAGTGGGTGGTTTTGCAAATAGTGAAGATGGTTGTGAAAGTTTGCAGCAGGATCTGGATCAATTGGCCAGGTGGGCTGAGGAATGGTTGATGGAATTTAATACAGATAAGTGTGAGGTGTTGCATTTTGGGATGTCTAACAAGGGCAGGACCTACATAGTAAATGGTAGCCCTCTGGGGAGTGTTGTAGAGCAGAAGGATCTAGGGTTGCAGGTGCATGGTTCCTTGAAGGTCGAGTCGCAGGTAGATGAGGTGGTCAAAAAGGTTTTTGGCACATTGGCCTTCATCAGTCAGAGTATAAAGAATAGAAGTTGGGAGGTCATGTTGCAGTTGTATAAGACATTGGTGAGACCGCATTTAGAATATTGTGTTCAGTTCTGGCCACCGTGTTATAGGAAAAATATTGTCAAGCTTGAAAGGATTCAGAGAAGATTTACGAAGATGTTACCAGGACTAGAGGGTGTGAGCTACAGGGAGAGGTTGAGTAGGCTGGGTCTCTATTCCTTGGAGCACAGTTGGATGAGGGGTAATCTTATAGAGGTGTACAAAATCAATACAAAAGATGCACAGAGTCTCTTGCCCTAATTGAGGACCAGAGGACATAGGTTCAAGGTGAAGGTGAAAAGATTTAATAGGAATCTGAGTAGTAACTTTTTCACACGAAGGGTGGTGGGTGTGTGTAACAAGCTGCCAGATGAGGTAGTTGAGGCTGGGACAATCCAAGGTTTAAGAAACAGTTAGACAGGTACATGGATAGGCAACTTTGGAGGGATATGGACCAAGCGCAGGCAGGTGGGATTAGTGTAGCTGGGACATGTTGGCCGGTGTGGGCAGGTTGGGCTGAAGGGCCTGTTTCCACACTGTATCACTCTATGACTCACTATGACTCTATATGGTGCCCAAAATTGCTCACAATATTCCAAATGCAGCCTTACCAGCACCTTATAGAGCCTCAACATTACATCCCTGTTTTTGTATACAAGCCCTCTTGAAATACATGCTAGCATTGAGTTTGCTTTCATTATGAGTTTCATTTTTTTATTTTAGAGATACAGCATGGAAACAGACCCTTCGGCCCACCGGGTCCGCGCCAACCAGCGATCCCCGCACATTAACACGATCCTACACACACTACGGACAATTTTTACATTTACCAAGCCAATTAACCTACATACCTGTACGTGTTTGGAGTGTTGCAGATTAACTTTTGGGGAATCCTGCACCAGCACTCCCATATCCCTTTGCACCTCCGATTTCTGGATTCTCACCCCATTTAGAAAATAGTCTATGCCTTTATTCCTACTACCAAAATTCATGACTCCACACTTTCCACACTACATTCCATCTAAAGGGCCTGTCCCACTTGGGTGACATTTTCGGCGACAGCCTGAAAAGAGGTTGTCATGGCGTGGTTGCGGGGTGACGCATGTTATGACATGCGGTGTCTCCCTGCCGCCGCTGGATTTTGGAATGTTCAAAATCTTTCCGCCGCACCTGCGTGTCTTATCATGTCGTGCGCCCTGTCGCACGCTGACGTGACGCATGGTGATGCTAGGTCATGACCTCGGCTAATTCATTTTGCGACTGCCTGCGTCATCATACGTCATCATGTGTCAACATGCGTCATCATGTGTCAACCTGTTATCCTCAGATGTAGACAGTGACGCAGCCTGTCGTATCTTGCCGCATCGTGTCGCGGGTGGATGTATGTTGACTTCGGCTGTCGCTGTTTGACATCTGTGCGGTCGCAGGATGTCGTAGGCGCTGTCGTAGGCTGTCGTATGCTGTCGTACGTTGTCCCTGTTGAGGTCCTGGAAATTGTGACGTCGGCTGACGCAGATTGTCGCAGCTTGCCGTCAGCTGTGTCGTAGCCTGTCGTAGATTGCCGTACAACTTGACCGTTTTTCGGCGACAGCGGGCCTCAGTCACTGACACCCGCAGTCGCCGAACAAATCGCAAAGTGGGACTGGCCCTTAACAATTCTCTGCCCGCTCTCCCAACCTGTCCAAGTCTTTCTGCAGAGTCCCTGCTTTCTCTCCACAACTTGCCCCTCCACCCATCTTCGTATCATCTGCAAACTTTGCCACAAAGCCTTCATTCTAATGGTCTGGTGCCCTCTGCTGTGAATCTACAGCATGCACAATAGGGCAGAAAACTGTTTGGGCCTTTGCGGTGAATCAGTCTTCCCACTCCATTGCCACCACATCTATAGTAGGGGAAGATTGAAACATTTTTGTTAGTTCCTCTGAGAATACAACTCTATAGGAACCCCCTTTTTTCAAGTACCAAGACTGATTTCCTTCAAGAAACTGTGTTTGCAGTCCACTTTTGTTAAATTGCCTTGCACGCTGGCCATGTCCAAATTTCAAGACATCATATCTTTTACCATTTTGAGCTATCCATAATCACATAAATTTCAACATCGTCATCTTTTTGGTCTCTGCTAAAATGTCAATGCTCAGTAGCGTGGGTGGACCTAGCCTGTGCCTTCCATCCCAATCACCTAGAGCTATTTCACAAACCATCTCACCATTTCACAGCACATTAGCACACCAATGCTGCTATGGAATTGTTTTTCTCACTTCCAACATTAGCCTGAAATATTATTATCTCATATTCACTCAGAAATGTTGAGCGGATGATCCATCTTGGTTCCCACCAGGCCTCACAACTACTATGGAATGTCATTAATTCCACGTGATATCAGGAAACAACCCCAACTTCTCAGGTCTCTCCATGTTACCAAGCTCTCTCATCCCTGAATCATTTTGATAACTAACTTCTGCAACCTCTTTAAAGCCTTTACATTATTTCTAAAATGTGGCGCCTGTAGTCGAATTGTGGCCAAACCAGTGTTTAATGAAGGTTCATTGTGTGTTTTTGTTTGCTCTGTTACCCCATGCTTCTATTTATAGAGTCTGTGACGATTTATAATTTATATCTTGTTATCAACCTAAATATTTTTTCCTTCATTTTCCTTCTTATCCAGCTACCTCAAAAAAATGTATGAGTATTCTCCCCCTCAATAATTCCTTCTACCAGCAGGTTCCACTGAACCTGAATTTCTTAATAGATATTTCAATAGAAATCTTATTTTTTGGCCTCTGGTTTCCGAACACACCATCAAGGGGAATATTTCCTCTTTCTTACCCCATTCATTATTTTAAATCGCTCTCCATTCATAACTTTATATAACTCTGTCAAGTCACTTCTCAATCTTTTGAGAGCAAAGAGTTCAGCCCCAAAATGTTTCTTCTTATTGGTTCTGATGACATAAATTTTGATTTTCCTCAGTGCTTCTATTTCCTTCAATATGAAGGACATTCCTTTAATATTTTCTGTAAACTTTAATATAATTTCTCTAATTACTGTTCTAAAATTATCTTAGTTAATCTATTTCGCCATTTTTAATGATTTGTGACTGAACAGCATTATTCCTTTTTAACTCTTAATAAAATGCGTGACCTTTAAATTTCGCTGTATTAAAATTAATTTGCTCTTTATCTGCTAATTACGCAAGTCTGTTTATGTGATTTTGTATTTTGGCACAATCTTCCCCAATACTAATAATAATCTCAAATTTGGTCAACTAAAATGTTTGATATATTTCTGATTCCTGCTGTCAAATGATTTACCTAAACAAATTAATTCCCTGCAACTCATCAGTTTGGTTTTGTTACCATTCTTGCAATCCTATTGACTATTGAATAAATCTGACTATTGTATGAATGTATTTACTATGCAAGTACTGTTTGATGCTTTTAAAGAGCTGCTGGACTTCCTGTTGCAAATTACATTTAAAATTAAAACTATTTTCTATAGTAGTCCAGAGCAAAGTGTGTGTTGGATTTGGTACAGGTGATGTGATGGTTACGGTTCCACTTTCAGTAATCAGCTGCAATGATGGTTCTGTTCAACAAATATGGAGAGGTCATATAGTCTGTCAGAACTGTGGTCGACTGAGCTATTGGGTGTGGAAGAGCACAATATATTATCCCCGATTCTAACATGAACATTTCGTCCTCAGTATTTGTCGAAGAGGTTGGGGATGGATACGGTCATGTTTGGTTACCTACAGACAACGTTTGCTATTATCCAACTCCTGGGAGGACCCCTGTTTGGCAGGTAAATGTTTTGGTTCAGGAAATTGGATTCTCTAGGGTACAATTTTTATGAAACTTCAGTTGATCTACACCCACTCCTGATTAACCCTTTATGATGTAATCACTGCTATTACATGGTGCCTTCCACCTTAAAGCTCATGAGCTTTTCTGTTCTTCCTATGTTCACCCTATTCCTTTCATTCTTCTACTGGTTTATCACTGCATTGTTTATTACAATTTTCAGTGACTAGTGACTGGATCAAGGAGGGAAGTTTGAAAAGGAACAGAGAGCATACATAATGACAACAGTTCTCAAGGAACTTGCTTTTTAAAACTCTCTCACTGAAGTGAATTACTTTTGTCTGATTAAGAAACGGCTACGCACAGGGAAGCATGACTTCGCAATGTCTTGTGCACAACATCTGTTCTATATAAAGGATTACTCATCACTTTTACATTTTTGTGGAGTCACATGCAGATGAAGTCAAGAGAGTGGAGTGACAGGAGTGTAGTTACAAGCAGTAAACTCCATGGTTCCAGTAATGGGAGAGTGTGGCCAGAGGGCACAGCTTTCAGGATGTACCTTCAGAATGGTGATATGGAGGAATTTCTTCAGCCAAGAAGGTGGTGAATCTATGGAATTCATTGCCACAGGTGGCTGTGGAGGCCAAGTTATTGGGTATTTATAAAGCAGAGATTGATTTTTTTTGATTACTCAGGGTGTCAAAGGTTACGGGGAGTATGCTGGAGAATTGGTTGAGAGGGAAAGATAGATCAGCCGTGATCGAATGGCAGAGGAGACACAATGGACTGAATGGCTTAATTCTGCTCCTATGTCTTATGGTCCTCTCGTTTGATGTAGACATTCCTCCGGATATTATCTTTTTTCCCCTCAACCCCACAGCGTTCCGATTGGTTGAGATGCATGAGCGAGAGGTGGAAGATAATGGATGTAGACGTGACAAATATGACAAATTACCCCAAGAGAGGAGAGGAAGGCAGGCTCCTGCCTGCAGAGCCTATACCCAAAGAATATAAAGAGAACCACACCCCAACTTCAATTTACTGTGGAGCAGTGTTTTAAAAGGCACTTGTGATGTGTAATCTTCTGCTAGCCCCAGCCATGCACCCTTACCTGGACAGCTCTGACTGTAAAATGCAGGTCACTGTTATGCTGAATGTTTTTTAAGTTCATAAATTCTAGGAGCAGAATTGGGCCATTCGGCACATTAAGTCTACTCCGTCATTCAATCATGGCTGATCTAGCTTCAGAATAATCGAGTTGATTGCTGATCTGTGTAAGGATCATAGTTTAGGGCTCACCACTGCTTTAAGAATGTCACTTATGCCCCTGTCCCACTTAGGAAACCTGAACGGAAACCTCTGGAGACTTTGCGCCCCACCCAAGGTTTCCGTGCGTTTCCCGGTGGTTCCCGGAGGTTTTTGTCAGTCTCCCTAATGGTCGAAAGTGGTTTCCGCTTCTTCTATGTTCCGGCGATTATTTCAAAAAATTCAAAACCGTCCGCGACTAAAAATAGGTTGCCGTTTTAAAAATTGGTAATTTTTTAGTCGAAGCCGGTTGCGATGCTAGTTGAAGGTGGTTGCCGGAGGTTGCAGGTAGTGGAAGGTAAGACTTCCCTGGTGGAATAAAAACTGGGTGAAAAAAAGGTCTTACCTTCCACTACCTGCAACCTCCGGCAACCACCTTCAACTAGCATCGCAACCGGCTTAGACTAAAAAATTACCGATTTTTTAAACGGCAACCTATTTTTAGTCGCGGCCGGTTTTGAATTTTTAAAAATAATCGGCAGAACATAGAAGAAGCGGAAACCACTTCCAACCATTAGGGAGACTGACAAAAACCTCCGGGAACCGCACAGAAACCTTGGGTGGGGCGCAAAGTCTCCAGAGGTTTCCGTTCAGGTTTCCTAAGTGGGACAGGGGCATTATTATACACTACTCTCGAAGAATGGATTTCAGCTCCTCTTTTCTTGAGTAGCGTCATTGTGCAGCTTTGCCGGGATTGTGGACTTCTTGAAGAATGGGATGCACTTGCATGATGCTTCAGGCTCTTTCGTGAGCGTGGAGCTTTGTAGGAATTGCACTGACCATCAGCTAGCTAATCTGTGACCTTGAGATGACATTTTATGATGTTCTACATCAGGGTGAAGCCAGTGCAGCATTTGTAAACAAGAATGCAAGGACAGATAATCTATCAGGAATCTGCCTGCAAATTCTAGATTTGTACAAATAAACCAAAATCCCAAGATGCAAGCAGACATAGAAGTGAATGCAGTTGGCCATGAAATTGTTTGCAAAACCCAGCACAATCCAAGCTACGATTTACTTATTATATGTGGATAACCTTGATTTGAAGATTTGAAGGGAATCACCTTTTGAAGTTTATGAATAATGCAGAATTTGACGGCATAGTGTATAGCAAGGTTGTAGCAGGCCTAAGAAGGATATAGACACAGTGGCAAAATGGAAAAATAGCAGATCTAATGTGGGAGAGAAATTAATGGATGGTTGGCACTTTGAGCAATAGGGGTTGCAAATTCATAAATACTTTAAGTCAGCAGGGCAACTCAATAAACTAACTAAGAAAGGTTATGGGATGTTTGATTTTGTATGATATGACATTGATTACATTTGATATGACATTGATTACAAACAAAATGCAGGCCATATTAATCTCTATGAATCACTGATTTGGCCTCAGTTGGAGTAATGTGTAAAATTCTGGGAAAGCGTTTTAGAAAGAATATCAAGAGATTTTAGCAGAAAAGGAGGTTGTGTGTCAAAGTGTTATCAGAAATGAGGGTCATGTAATCTGGGGTTGATCATAAAGAAGAGAAGGTTGAAGAGGACTATCAGAAGGAATCAGAATCATGACGAAACAGATAGAGGAAGGAGTACAAAACTGTTTCCTCTTGCAAATTGTTCATTAAAGCGCCAGTTGAACTTATTGCAAAAGAATGGGAAGGGAAAGAAGTAATAATTCATACTGAGGCTACCAGGATGAGACACCACACAAAATGGTGAGATACAGAGATTCCATTGGAATTTCTAATGGGCAATTTTGAACATGCTTGAACAGGATTATGGTATTAAAAAGCAGGATGTGGGGATAAATTGGTCATTCTTCCCAGGGTCGGACCAATATTGCTGACTCAATGACCTCCTTTGACCCTTTTGTTTTAGTCAGATTCTATCGTTCCATACAATGTGTTTGTGGAAACAGCAATTCTTTCCATTTTTGTAGTTATCTTATTTTTTTAGTTTTAGAGATACAGCATTGAAACAGGCCCTTCAACCCACCCTGTCCATGCTGACCATCGATTGCCCATTCACACTGGTTCTGTGTTATCCCACTTTTGCGTTTACTCCTGTTCGCTAAGGGCAATTTTTACAGAGGCCAATTAACCTACAAACCTACAAACTCACACGTCTTTGGGATGTGAGAGGAAACGGAGCAGCCGGAGGAAATGCGTGCGGTCACAGGGAGATTCTGTTAATGCTACACAGACAGCACCCGGGGTCAGGATCAAACCCTGAGTATCTTGTGCTGTGAGGAAGCACCTCTACCAGATGCGCCACTGTGTCGCCCATAGAATTGTTAGCAATTTGAGTATTCTTCCACGTAACCTTTACTGTGACCAGGTGATAATGAAACTAAAATTGCTTTTGGGGTTTACTCTGAATCTGTTTTTAATATATTGTTTTGGGGAAAAAAGAAATTTATATAAGGAATAGAAACGCTTGTTCAGATTTATAGAACAAAGAAAAGTGCAGCCCAGGAACAGGGGCTTCGACCCACAGTGTCTGAGCCAAACATGATGTCAGGTGTTTGACCCAAAATGCTGGAATAACTCAGCGGGACAGGTAGCATCTCTGGATAGAAGGAATGGGTGACATTTTGGGTTGACCCAAAACGTCACCCATTCTTTCTATCTAGAGATGCTGTCTATCTCACTGAGTTACTCCATCATTTTGTGTCTATCTTCAGTGTAAACCAGCATCTGCAGTTCCTTCCTATGCATGATGTCAGGTGATTTGCCCAGTTAAGAGTGTTTCCCTGGTGGTCTCTTCATTATACACTGTGTGTTTTAATGTGTGGCTGCGAAGGAATGTTTTGTCCTTTTGCTCTTGCCTCATCAAACTTATTTCTTCATACTTTAACTCCAACCTGTCTCCCCTTATCCAGTCTTTCCCAGCCTATATTCAGGAAGCCCTTCATGCCATCCAGCATTTTGACAACTTCTAATTCCCTGGTACCAACTGCCTCATCTTCATCATGGATGTCCATCCAGTCTTTATACACATCCATACCCCATTATCCACTCTGTTTCTTTCTGGACCAAAAACCCAATCAGTTCCATTCCACTAACAATCACATTTGCTGATGCAGGGTCTCAACCTGAAACAGCAACTCTCCAATGCCTCCACAGATCTGCCTGACCTACTGTGTTCTTCCAGTAGTTTGTTACTTGCTCCAGATTCCAGCATCTTGTGTCGTCATGATTCTTTGATATTGTATTTTTCTATCAACAGGTTTGGTGACTTGTTTGGAGGTCGAGCTGCCCTCTCACTCGCATACCTCTCCTCTGGCCTTACCTATGTTTTGATGGGACTCTCAACGAGTGTGTCACTACTTTTCCTTTCCCGATTGCCCTCCGTATTCATGCACGGGATGCAAGGTACAATGTGCTACTTTTTCCTGACCATTTTTCTATTAATCTCTCCAGTGCCTGATATGTTTAAAAATGTGTTTCTTCCCTTTTTAACCCTCTTCAGCTGCTCAGATGGTTGTGACTGACCTGTCTTCTGAATCAGAAGGGCTAGAGCACTTGGGAAACTTGGTCTTTCATATGGGCTGGGAATGATAGTTGGTTCTTCAGCTGGAGGTTTGCTGATCTCCAAATTTGGGTGAGTACAAAAAGATGCTGTTTGGCTCGCTGATTACTCCAGCTGTGCCTTTTTTATGTTCTCATCTCCTGCATCCCACTAGAACATGCACAAATGGAAGTCGGACTAATCCCTTAATTTTGATTTCTTGTTTTATATAATACACATATTTGCTAACTGAGTCAGTGGGTTTGTATCAAGATAGCTATGAGAGTCAATGGGTTTGTATCAAGATAGCTATGGGAGTCAGTGGGTTTGTAGCTCACTGACCCACTAACACCCATAGCTATCTTGACTACACTTCTTCCCACCCTCTTCCTGTAAAGACTCTATCCCCTACTCCCAATTCCTCTGTCTACGCCACATCTGCACCCAGGATGGAGTGTTCCATAACAGGGCACCGGAGATGTCCTCATTCTTTAGGGAAAGGGGGTTCCCTCTTCTATTATAGACGAGGCTCTCACCAGGGTCTCCTCTATATCCCGCAGCTCAGCTCTTACTCCCCATCCCCCCCCACTCGTAACAAGGACAGTCCCCCTTGTCCTCACCTTCCACCCCATCAACATATAATCCTCCTACATTTTTCGCCACCTCCACGGGATCCTACCACTGGCCACATCTTCCATCTCCTCCCCTTTCTGCTTTCCGCAGAGACTGTTCCCTCCGTAACTCCCTGGTCAAATTTGTCCCTTCCTACCCATACCACCCCCTCCCCCGGGTATTTTCCCTTGCAACCGCAGGAAATGCTACACTTGTTGCTTTACCTCCCCTCTCGACTCCATCCAAGGACCCAGTCAGTCTTTCCAGGTGAGGCAGAGGTTCACCTGCACCTCCTCCAACCTTATCTACTGCATCCGCTGTTCCAGGTGTCAACTTCTCTACATCGGCGAAACCAAGTGCAGGCTCGGCGATCGCTTCACCCAACACCTCCGCTCAGTTCATACTAACCAACCTGATCTCCCGGTTGCTCAGGCACTTCAACTCCCCCTCCCATTCCCAATCTGATCTCTCTGTCCTGGGCCTCCTCCATTGCCAGAGTGAGGCCCAGCGCAAATTGGAGGGACAGTACCTCATATTAGGTAGTTTAACACCCCAGCGGTATGAACATTGACTTCTCTAATTTTAGATAGCCATTGCTTTCTCCCTCCTTCCCCTCCCCCTTCCCAGCTCTCCCACAAAGCCTACTGTCTCCGCCTCTTCCTTTTCTTTTTCCAGACCCCCCCCCCCTCTGAAGAAGGGTCTCGACCCGAAACGTTGCCTATTCCTTCTCTCCATAGATGCTGCCTCACCCGCTGAATTTCTCCAGCATTTTTTGTCTACCAGTGATTTTAATTTTATCTTTCTGATGCATGATGGGAAGTTTCTTTACAACTTCGTCAATGTGACAGCAGACCATGTACCGTCAATGAAGGTGTTGATTTGTTGACAAGATGTTTTTCCTGAAGCATAGAACATCTAACGTTGAACAGTACATGATGCCACAGATAAAACTAATCTCATTACCTGCACATGATGCATATCCCTCCATCCCCCTACATATCTACGTGCCTCCATTCTCTGCGGATCCTTCTGCCAACTTGTATATTAACCTGAATGGTGTTTGTTAACATTTTTTGAATTAGAGCAAATTAGCTATGGATGAGACACAACTGCCTCAACGTGCGTATATGTATCTTCTAGTTTGTGTGGAGAGATAACCAATCATAGTGTGACATATTGGTATAGACCAAATTCCAGCCACATTGATTCATCTCTTTCTTATAGCCACCTTTTGGTGTGTTTCAAGGATAGATGTCCACATGACTTCCTTCTCCATTCACATAGCTTTGATTTTTTAAAGCTTGCCCAGGCTAATAAACATAAGGTTGTTTTAGTTTCCTTTATGATTCAGATCTTACATTATACTTTTATACATAAAACAATAAAACAATACATTACAAAGCACTTCTAACAACTTAAAATATATAAATTTATTAACCCCTTAAATGTTCAAATCTAAACTACCAATCGGGTTACATCGGGTATGTTACAAAACTTAGCTTCAGCGGCGCTGCAGTTCTGTCACTGGCCGTGTGCTCGACTTTGGCGCCTTTGAGGGGGGGGGGCGGGGTTAAAATGCGTTTTATTCTCCTACCTGTCCTCGATATATTTTCTCGGGGTGCAAGGTTTTGCTGAAGAATTGTTACGACGGCCGTTCTGTGATTTTTTTTTTTTTTTTTTAAATCGCTGGACCATTTCAGCGCTGGAGTAAAATGAAAATCAGCTTCTAATGCCGTGAACGGCGACAACGGGGACGGATTTCACGCACGGGACAAGCCGTTTATTTTACATATAAACGTGCTTCTTAGGATGCCTTTAATCCAAATTTTACGTTGCGAAAAGGTGATTAAATATACGAACAGGCAGTATTTTTCCTGTCGATATGGGGTTTAAATTCACCGCAACCGCAACGTTCCAAACGATCGCGTTCCACAAAATCCCACTCGCAAGATGATTTATATGGCCATTAATTTACGGGAATTAAACACTCAATTCCTTCCATTTGGCTATAAATTCCTGACAATGAGATTTAAAAATCATGTTATATTGTGAATTCTTGTGTGAATGTTATTTGGACACAGGCTATTTAAAATGTTATCTTTTCTTAAGAAATGTATAGATGTTTAGATCTAGTAATTGAATTTTGTAATTAGCTACAATTGGGTAACTAACCTAATTATATGCTTTAATTTCAGGTCATCCAAGTAAGATTGTTTCATATTTGTTTCAGAATACTTCAATCTATAATAACTGAAAATTTCTTTCAGTTCTCTTAATTTTTAAGAAAGTTATGGGCTTTTGACTGTCCTCGATCACAGCTTTTGTGTTAAGTCAATGGAAAAGCAATAGGGAACAAGATGCTAATTTCCGAGTATGAAAATGGCCATAACTTTTTTTAATACTGAAGATATGAAAGTGAATTAGGTGTCAATTTAAACTTCTTTTTATGCTTTATCTGATGGGATAAATTGCAGACTTGATTTTTTAAAATCTCAACATTTTGTAACATTGCTGTACATTGCATGTTTTTCTGATAGATTTTAGTTTCTCCTGGCTCTCCTAACTGTGCATGCCTGCAATAGTACATATTTCAATAGTTCAATGGTCCTTTATTGTCACGTGTACCATATAAGACACAGTGAAATTTGATTTACCATAGTCATACCAGAAAAAAGTTACAAGACACACAACTACATAAAAGTTAACATAAACATCCACCACGTCAGCTCCCCCACATTCCCCCACATTCCTCACTGTCGAAGTCGACCCCCCTCAAGGGACCGCGTGCTCCACGATGTTGTCCGCAGGCTCCCATGGTTGGAGCTCCCGAAGTCGATCCCTGACAAAGGGATCGCAAGCTCCATGATGTTAAATCTGCAGGCTCCCGCAGTTGGAGCTCCCAAAGTCGATCCCCAGCAAGAGGTCGCCAGCTGCTCAATGTTAGGCCGCCGCGCAGATGGAGATATGATACGGGAAAAAATCACATGTCCGTCAAGGAGATTTAAAAAAAAAAAAATTCCCCCCAAACACCACCACCTCCCCCCCATCCCCCACATAATACAAAGCTAAAGATACACTAAAACATATATTTAATAGTAAGATTAAATGATAACTTACCAGGTTGAAGTTTGATCTTTATTTTATGAGGAGTTACGTTGAGGGATTACGTGAAGACCCCGCCCAGCCCGCATGCGCATCAATCTTCAAAGCAGCGGTGTGAAATCACAGATAACAGTAGTCGAACGAAACATAGTAAGATAAGAGAACTAGCATACCAGCTGACCTTTATGATAGAGGGTTGGGAGTGGAGGGCACGTAATCCCTCAACGTAACTCCTCATAAAATAAAGATCAAACTTCAAACTGGTAAATTCTCTTTTAATCTTACTATTTTACTTCAGAGTCACGTGAGTGACTACGTGAAGATTTCAAAGCTCTGTGATTTCATGCCGTGGAAACGAGTCCATGCGTCACACACTACATCAGTTGACCAATGATGAGTGAACATTAATAATGCATTCAGACATGACATAGATATAGACATGTTGATGCTTTTAATGAACAATTAATGATAATAGTAACCTCCCTCAACTGGGA
>CM075979.1:27491352-27583200 GCA_038087875.1 Malacoraja senta
AGTTCCATCTGGAAGCGAACGCTTTAAACTCGGAGCTCGTGAACTGGCTGCCATTGTCCGACTGCAAGCTTGCCGGGGGCCAAAAGTGCTAAAGTGAGGGTCCAACCTGTCGATGACGGCCGAAGAGGTCACGGAAGGCAGCCGGTCAACCGCAAACCAGCTGGAGTAGAAGTCAACGAGTACCAGGAAATGTTTGCCCCGCCACTCGAAAATGTCTGTGGCGAGCGCCATCCAGGGCAGTCCGGGCGCGGGCTGCTGTAGAAGCGGCTGACGCTGCTGATGGGGGGCGCGGCTGTTGCAGGTGGAACACGATGAGACCCTCTCCCGGATGTACTTTGCCATATCCGGCCAATAGAACTGTGCCTTGGCGAGAGACAAAGTGGGCTTCGGCCCCAGTGTGACCGCGGTGTGCGACCTGGAAATAGTGGTCGTGCAGCGCCGCGAGCACGACCACTTTGTGACCCTTCACCACCACGCCCGTCGTGCAATACGAGCTCGTCCCGAATCAGGAAGTAGGGCACGGCTCCAGCCGGCAGTGCCGAGCGACGGTCAGGCCAGCCCTGCCGGATGACGGCAGACAGCTGTTGCAGGGCAGGGTCGTTGGTAGTGTGTTCAACCAGGGACTTCATCTGTGGCGAGGGGACGAAGTTCAATCGTAGTACTAGTAACTCGGACATTTCGTATTGGTGGCGAGCAGTGGACGTCAGCGGGGCGCGAGACAACGTGTCGGCTACGAACATGTACTTCCCCTTACGATAAACCACCGTGAACGTGAAACGCTGGAGCTGCAGCAGCATGCGCTGCAGACGTGATGAGGCCACATGGATCGGTTTGTTGAGGATGGTAACAAGTGGTTGATGGTCAGTTTCAACGGTGAAAGTGTTGCCCACGATGTAGTCCCGGAATTTGGAGCAGGCAAACACCACGGCCAGTAGCTCCTTCTCAATCTGCGCGTAGTGCTGTTCGGTGGCGGTCATGGTGCGGGACGCGAATGAGACAGGCAGCTGCAGGCCGTCATGGACCTGGAGGCAGGCGGCACCGAGTCCGAATTGAGAGGCGTCGCAGGTGAGGACAATGGGATGCCGCAGGTCAAAGAACTTGAGCGTGGGTGTGCTGATCAGTTAGACTTAAGAATGTCAAATGCCTTCTGATGATTGGGTAACCAAAGCCAGGAAGTGTCCTTTTTGATCAGATCCCTCAGGGGAGCGCTGAGCTCGCTTAGGTCGGGGATGAACTTCCCCAGGTAGTTTACCAAGCCAAGGAAGCGTTGCAGGCCTGCCACGTTAGTAGGAGGAGGCATCCCTGAGATGGCAGTTGTTTTCTGCGGGTCTGGCTTTAGCCCTCAGCGGTGAATACGTGTCCAACATAGGTGACCTCCGAGACGCGGAATCGGCACTTCTTGGGGTTCAGTTTCAAGTTGATTTGCCTGGCCCGGTCCAGGATCAGGCGGAGGTTGACATCGTGTTCGGCAACACCCTTACCGTAAACGAGGATGTCGTCAACAATTATGGCGCAAGGCAGATCTGAAAACAACTGTTCCATGGTTCGCTGGAATACCTCACTGGCAGAGTTGATTCCGAAGGGCATTCGGAGGAACCGAAACCTTCCGTAGGGGGTGGCGAAGGGTTGTCAAAATGGACGACCGCTCGTCCAGTGGTATCTGCCAGAATGAACTCTTGGCATCGAGGACCGAAAAGACCGTTGCTGGACCAACCCGTGCAGCGACGTCTTCCACCGTTTCCTCATAGGGTAGTGAGGGCGCCGAATGGCCAGGTTGAGGTCTCTGGGGTTGATGCAGATGCGTATCTCACTCATGTCCTTTTTAGCAGCAACAACCATGGAAGAGACCCAGCTGGTGGGCTCGACGACCGCCTTTAGGACGCCCATTTGTACCATACTGTGTAGGGTCGCCTCCACTTTGTCCCTCATGGCAAAGGAAATACGGTGAGGAGCATGGACCACAGGGACGATCTTATGGTCCACTTCAATCTTGTAGCCGCAGGGTAGTTTGCCTAGCTTATCATCAAAGCGGTCGGGATACTCGGCCAGCGGGTCCATAAGAGCCTGCACGTGGTGGATGTCCCGGTGGAAGGACACCAGTCCCATTTCCTGGCATGCCTGGATCCCCAGCAGGGGAACGCAACTTCGATTGAGGAGAAAGAAGGTGAGGGGCCGAGTGGCCTTCAGTATCTTACAGTGTAGTGTGGCCTTGCCCACAGGAGTAAGGATCTCCCCACCGTAGGCATGCAGGTTTGAGCTCTGAGAAAATATCTTCTCATTAGTCCTTATCTGGTTGAAAAGAGATGTTGACATAACATTGGTAACCGCCCCAGTGTCGATTTTGGCCGTGAAGGTCGAGTTGTTCACAGTGACTTGCACAGAAGGATCCGTTATCATAGCAGGTGCGTCCACCACGGTAAACAAGCTGGTTTCCCCCTGAGAGGAGTTAGATGTAGGAACAGAATGTTCATCGGAATAGTGCTGGGAGCTGAGATCATTATCCGACTGTAGAACGTTGTTTAAATTTTGCCTTCGAGCAGCGACAGGCTTCCCACAGGAACGACAAGCTGCAGCAAAATGGTTCAACTTATTACAGGAATTGCAGTTCTTTCCCAGCGCAGGGCACACATTGAACTGATGAGTTGTGAAGTTGCAATTAGGGCACCTTTGCTGGGTGCCTCCCCTTGTGGCACCACCGAACCCCGGGGCGCGTCCCCCTCGAGCAGCGAGCGACACCGGGGGTCGCGACTGGGGTGCGTTCATGAGATAGCTAGGAGTGCTGGCAAAGTTGATCGCCTGTTCAGCCGGCGGCGCCGCCGCGGAAACAGCGTCGGCTAAGCGAGTAGCGTGCATTGCATCGGCCAAGGTCAGATCCGGCTTGCGAAGTAGTTCGGACCTGAGCTTCTCATCACGGAGACCGTAAACCAGTAGGTCCCTGATGACATTATCGGGGGTCCACGTCTCGAGGCGGCAGCGCCTGCCCAGGTCCCGCAGCGCAATGACATAGTTCTCAGCTGATTCCCCAGGGAGCTGACGCCGCGCGAACAGTTTAAAACGTTCTAAAATGCAATTAGTCGGAATGTCACAAATAGCGTCAAACTTAGCCAACAGACATGCCGGGTCCCGAGCTGATTCTCCAGGAGCGTAGACGAAGAAGTCAGAGCGAGTCAAGGCGTTGGGACCAGCCAAGTTGAGAAGCAGTGAGGCTTTGAGAGGCGGGGGTGGCGCCAGGATGGGCAATCGTGAAATAGTGTTCAAAGTCGCGTTTGAATATGTCCCATCGAAGGGCGATGTCGAAATCGAAAACGAGCGCATCGGGCTTACGGGCAGAAGAGGCCATAACAAAACAGTTAGGGGGGGAAACAAAAAACTGGGTCAAAATTAAATGATAAACCGATAAACGGGAGGCGCAAGGTAAGTTATTTGACACCATGTAAAGGATTGTTAACGAGGCATCGTTACTTTACTATCTTTATTCATACTGGATCATTATACATTGCACTAGCTGTACGTGGTCTGTCACAGGAACTAGAGAGCGATCTGTGGGTGTGGAGGTTGTAGTTATACTTGTGATATGGGGAGTGGTTAGTGGGTGTGAGGTCACTATGTTAAAGGCACATGCATATCTCATCTACAGTCCCTAGCTTATGCAATGACTGGACCCGTTGTGCTGGACTTAGCGCCATGAGCATAACCACTTTGTAAGTGAGTTTGACCAAGGACAGGGATGTAGCTGGATCCCACCGGCGAAGCGGCGTTAGCACAATGTTAACATCCCATATTTCTGCGTACCTGGGCCTGGGAGGTTTTGAGTTTGAAGATACCCGTCATAATTTAGATATCAGAGAGCGAGACCCGACAGAGTGGATTCTGCTCCCCGCAGCCAATATAATGAGAAGGCACGTTCGGCACAATAAATGGCACTTTAACAATATTTGTCAAAACCCATATAACCTGAACTTCAAGACGTCAGTCATCCGTGCCGAAAGATATGTAATATTAGCAATAAACAACTACTTCCCATCTCCTTATGAGGAAAATACAGCTTATTTGGTGCTATCCCTGCAATCTGCAGTGAGCATGTCCATGGTTTGGTTTAACAACCCGAGCCACAGGAACAGTCTTCTCACAGTCTGTAAGTCAATGAATTGATTTTATCATGCAGAGAATGGTTTACCGAGTCATGGCTAAACCAGCAAATCTTTGTGTCTAGAAAGAACCATATAAGGATCTATTATCATTCCCCACATCAGCAGGAACCATGGCTGTAAATGCCAGTCAGGCACTACAAAGAAGCCTGAAGCGGGAACTTGCTGAATTTTTTTGCAAAACCCGTCTGATGAGGCAAAATGGAGGGAGACATAAAAGAACATTCCTCCCCAGTGTAGCGAGAATGCATCCATCGCCACTGATATGCCACATATTTTTTGCAACTGGTGATTGAGCCTGGATGCAAATATCTCGATCTTTTAGTGTTCCATCGAGCCACAATGTCATTAAATACTTTGTGATCCAACATCCATTCTGTGTTATCATTGATTTTACATGATGATACACCAGTGCCAAATGAGGGTAGGTAAACTATCACCGGATACTTTAACTTGCTTGCACCCATGTGATTAACATACCACCACCTAAGTGCATCAACTTGGACTTGAGCATGCAGATCATGCATATCCACACAAACCTTTAACCCATCGAATGCACCTAGTGTCTATAGGTAGTTGATACCTTATAACTGAAGAATTGGGAACTCATGTAATCCCATCCGCCTCCGTAACTAGAGATGGTATTAGTAATTTTCCATCTTTGAGCAATAGCATCAGTTTGTAATTAACTGAAGATTTACTGCTGAAAAGTTAGTGGAGCAATGCTGAATTCTGTTTGTCCACCTTGGTGACTTTGATAGTTTCAGCTGGAATAGCATAGGTCTGGTAACAATGACCTACGTGGTACTTGAGAGCTTGCTCCTTTGCACGTTGTATACTGATAATGCAAAGGCCAAATAGCACAGCTGCAAGCCAGTATATTGCCAATTATAATTGATGAATAGAAGGCTGCTTGATAACAACAACAAGGTTGTTACAGGCTTCAATTAATTCCAATCTCTTGCCTCAGGGCGGAGTCCCAGACAAATTAATAGAGTTAAAGGTAAATCCCAATAATCAATAATTTCAGTTGGTATCAACTTAAATGTAACTGGATGGGTGAGAAACCCAATTTCTCAAATATAGTTTGGTGGCTGATACAGCTAATTTAGCAAAATACAGCGTTTAGAATGTCATCCCGATAGGCCATAACAGCTGTTTTTTAGCTCTGAGCAGTTGAAGCACTGGTTTTAGTAATTTGGTAAATAACCTGGGAGCTGAAATGAGCCCATTTTGCAACGCTTTTAACTGTATCATTGCCCCATCCAGCTAAATTGCAAATACCTCCGGTGCCCCGTGAATGGAAACTGATCCCATGGAAGTTTAAACAGTCACGAAGTTTCCTATTCAGAAAAGTCTATACTGCACATGTGAGTTGAACCTGTTGACAATGAGCAGGCCTCACCTGCCATAATTGCGAGCCTGCCTTGAAAGGCAACTCCAGCCATATTTCCGAGAACTCTGGCCAAATTCTGTGCCGGTCTCGCTTGTATACTGTGCAGTATAAACTATCTCATGTTATTATTTTAATTATAAACAGATCTGAATCTTATGTTATTATTGTCATCTGTACAAAACAAGTGTAAATATTACCAACTTGTAAATGGTCCACATACCCCATGATTCGGAAAGAACCAGACCCACATACCTTCATGGTTATCGGTGGTTTATGGTAAGCCCAAAGGCCCCTGACGCAGGTTCTATTCCCGTCCTTGATTTGGAGAGTAGGACTGCTGGGGTGCGTGGATCCCATATTCCCCTTAGGGCTGGTTTTGGGCATTGGCCTAAAAGACCTGTGCTCTGCTTACAACCTGCCACCAGTTTCCGTGAACCGCTTCCTGCCGATGAAGGCGTAGGGTGTGTTGTTGCCGAGCTTGTCATTGGTACTTTGATTAGTCCGACAGTTTTTGTTTGCTCATCCCGGTCTTAGCTGTTTGAACATATTTTCCGTGAAGAGAAGATTCGGCGGCTGGACATTTACTGGGTTCATGCCGCCTCCAATATGACCCCAGATAGTTGGCACTTTCAGGAACCCTTCACATGTTCCTATAAGGATGTGACGTGAAGTAGCTGCTGCTCCATGAGGGGAACTCTGGCCGCTCCGGGTTTTCTGCTAGTATGTTCCCCTGACATACTTCTGTCTGGGGAACCACCCCGGTTACTATCCGTCTTACTCTTGGCTTTACCCCCTTACAGGGGAACCACTGCGGTTCCTATCCGTCTTACCCGTGGCTTTACCCTCTTTCAGGGGAACCACTGCGGTTCCTATCCGTCTTACCCTTGGCTTTACCCCCTTTCAGGGGAACCACTGCGGTTCCTATCCGTCTTACTTTTGGTTTTACCCCCTTTCTGGGGAACCACTGCGGAGTTTGGAGTTAGTTCCCTGTGGACGCTATCCAAGCTCCATCTGGGTAAAACGTCCGAGGACGCACCCATGTCGGAGGGGAACCCTCCTGGCCTGACTTCAGTCTAGGCCTCTCAGACTCTGTTTAGGCTCTTACCCTCTGCGGGTTGCCGGAGTCTGAAGTCGCCGCCGGCTACCCGCACTTCCGCGGTCCGTAGCCGTGTCTTCCACACGGGTCCCTGTAGCCGAGGTCTCTCCCCCCGAGCCGGGTTACCCGCGGTCTTCCCACGGTCCCCGAAGCCGGGTTCCGCAGTCCCCGCAGCCGGGCTACCCGAGCCCGGTGTCCCCACGGTTGTTGCAGCCGGCATTCTGTCGGGTTTCCCCAAGCCGGTTATACCGCTGTTTCCACAGCCGGGATTTCCTGGCGGTCCTTGAAGAAGGGCTTCCCCGCGATGTCTGTGGTCGGGCTTCCCCCAACCTGATATCCCCGCGATTTTGCATTTGGGATTCCCCCTTGGTCCCTGTAGAAGGGAGCCGGGTGGAGCCGGCATTTCGACCCCGGAACGTATCCAGCTGGAACTCTGTAAAGAGCTTCCTGCAAGGAGAAAACAGACCTGGAAAAAAGTTAAAAACTTACCTTCAGGTTTGACCGCTAGTGGAGCAGCGCTCCCACCAGCCGTTGTTGCGCAATGCGTTGGACGATAAGATGCACATGCGGGCTGGCGGGGTCTTCACGTAGTCACTCACGTGACTCCGAAGTAAAACAACATACTAAAGACAACAAAGAAAAGGACGAGACAGACTGTTGGCGAGGCTGCCATTGTAGGGCGCCACCCGGTGGTCTCTCACCTGTGAATACTGCACCTTTGTTACTGAGAAGGATTCAGTTTATTGTGAAAATCAATGTCAATGTTGAATACAAAAATAGTTTATTTTAACTCTGTCCCCAATTGATATCACATTGATAGTCCACCATTTTGATCGGTATCCTTCCTAATTCACAATTTAGCATGCCAAAACCAATTCCTGTGATGAATACTTTTATTTCAAGGTGATTTCAATGGTAGCAATGAATGAACTAGGTTTTTGTTTTCAAGGATATGAATAAAACCAGGTCTTGAGTAGGTCTGTACCTTATTTTTATATCTTAATGTGTTCAACAGCAGAGGGCAGCAATGGGCTACCAATAAATGTAAGAAATCTGTCCGGAGCTATGAAACAGCCCAAAGGGTGTGCTTGGCTGCACTCCAGATTTAGGGGAGAGGGTGAGCCTAATCTCCCTGTCTCTGTTCTCCGATTAGCTAGATTTAACCATGAACTGTGACACGTGTTCATGACTTCTTCTTTGTTCCATACCACAGCAGAAAATTTACATTAGAGGGTCTCGACCCGAAATATCGCCTATTTCCTTCGCTCCATAGATGCTGCCTCACCCGCTGAGTTTCTCCAGTTTTTTTGTCTACCTAAGTGTTCAAAAGATCTCTTTTGAGTTGATTTTGAAAAATAACATTTTTGCAATTGTTGGTGCTTTTGGGTCTCTTGACATTAAGAAAAGCATTTCATAACTCACTTTTAACACTCAATCAGTTTTTATGATTTTGATGGATAAAGTTTGGCAAGGATGTCTATGATGAATCTCGTGCTCTTTTAAACACTACCATGGATGAGATCCTCTCAAAAGGATTTTATGCCTCATGTAAAAAACAGTGCTGTTCTGTCTAGATTGTGGTGCTTGAGTGTCTCGAGTGGGACTTAAGCCCACACCTGATTCAGAGGTACCACAAAACCGTGACTGAGATTACTAAAGAGGCTATCTGTATGTAGGAGTTTGTATACTCAGCCATTGACTATAAATCCCCTGGGAGTTGTTGGTGCTTGTTTTAAAGGATAAATGTGTACATCTGTCTGCTTCATGCAGTCACTGAGGTGGGTCCGTGACAAGAACCATGCTGTTCATACTATTAATAGTGTAGCCTTGAACCAAAAGAGCTTTCACCCACTCGCTGACTGGATCTTTTCCCTAAAGGTGCTGACTCTTTCTTAAAGGCAGCAATTTGTTGACTGATGACTTATTGAATTAACATGTAAGATTTGGTATAGAATTTGCCGGCAGAATTTATCACTAACCTTCTGTTGAGAAAGGGGAGTGGGCTATTTACTCCCTCGAGCGTACTCTTTCACATTCTTTTCTGGGAAGAGTTGATGAGAATGTGGGGAGAACAAAAACTGCAGTTAATGTAGGCTTAATGTAAATGAATGATTGATAGTCGGCGTGGACAGTGGGCTAAAGGACTATTCTGTAAAGTTATATACCGGTAATTTTATTTTTCTATGAAGATCATGACTGGCCCTTTTTCCAACCATTTATAATATCCTTAACCATGCTAAAATCTCGTAGCTCTCGGTCACACATTGTCGGATATCCACAGTCCTTTGGATCAAGAACTGCAAAGAGTTGCATTCAATGAGTAAAAACATTTTGCCTCAATTTCTCTTTGAATTATTAGACCATTTGCAACTACCCCCTCCACCCCCTATGACACATACATATCCTTAACTTTAATTCGCAAATAAAAGCAAAATGCTGGAAATACTCATCAGCTCAGACAGTGCCAGTGATGGAGAAACAAAGTCAATGTTTCATCAGAATTTACCTCTTAATTTTCCAGCTAGAGACTACATTGCTCTCCCACTCCGAAACTTCTGTGTTTGCCAGAGATCGACAGTTCTATTTTTTCAAAACCACAACAGGTATTGATCAACCTTACTCCACTGTTTCCATCGGTTAATCCCCCCTTCAGAGAAGTCCTACTAATAATTCTACAGTGCACTGCATCAGACGCATATACAGTAAATCCTCCCGTGGGTGCGAAAACTGAATTTACATCTGATGGTGTTACGAAGGAAATCCCTGTATTTTGTTCCAGCATCGACTGGTGGTATAAGTCCAAACCTCTTCAGGCCTCTCTCCCACCCAGATCGAAAATCAACTAGGGTTCTCAAAGGATGGCACGAAAGACAGAGGTTTTATTCATGGGTTGCTGGCACCAGCACTGGGAGAAAAGATAGTGTTTCTGTTGCGGTGGGCTCTGTGTAGACCAGATTAGGACACCATCTTGGCAAATTGATAACAAGAGCTCTAAAAGGGACTTCATTGCAGGAAAGGATGTAAGTGCTGGGCTGGGGATCAGGGAAGGTTGGCTAGTTTAAGAAAGCAAGGATAACCATCCAGGCCACAGTGTACAGAGCAGTTTGAGATACAACAAGCAGAGAGTAACTAGAAAGTTTAATGGAATTATTTACAATTCTCGAAAAAAAGGTAAAAAACTACACACAAAGACATTGGGTTTGAACATTTCCTGCTTCCTACACTCCTGCTAGAAATATATAAAATTATGAGAGACATAGTTAGTGTAGACAGTCAGAACCTTTTTCCAGGGTAGAAGTATTAAAGACCAGAGGACATAGCTTTAAGGTGAGAGGGGCAATTTTTTAAGGAGATGCGCGGTTCATGTTTTTTATATAGAGAGTTCTGGGTGCCTGGAATAAGTTGCCAGGGGTGGCAGTGGAGGCACAAATGATAGTGGCATTTAAGAGGCTTTTAGACGTGTAAATGGACATGCAGTGAATGGAGGGATATGGATCACATGCAGGCAGAGGAGATTTGTTTAACTTGATATAATGTTCAGCAAGGACATGTGGGAATTACAGAGACATGGCTGCAAGAGGGCCAGGGCTGGGAACTGAATATTCAAGGGTATATCTGCTATCGGAAAGACAGACAGGTGGGCAGAGGGGGTGGGGTAGCTCTGTTGGTGAGGAATGAAATTCAGTCCCTTGCAAGGGGTGACATTGAAACAGGAGAGGTGGAGTCAGTATGGATAGAACTAAGGAATTGTAAGGGTAAAAAGACCCTAATGGGACTTATCTACAGGCCCCCAAACAGTAGCCTGGATATAGGGTGCAAGTTGAATCAGGAGTTAAAATTGGCATGCCATAAAGGTAATGCTACGATTGTTATGGGAGATTTCAACATGCAGGTAGACTGGGAAAATCAGGTTGGTACTGGACCCCAAGAAAGGGAGTTTGTGGAGTGCCTCTGTGATGGATTCTTAGAGCAGGTTGTATTGGAGCCTACAAGGGAAAAGACAATTCTGGATTTAGTGTTGTGTAATGAACCGGATTTGATAAGGGAACTTGAGGTTAAGGAGCCATTATGAGGTAGTGAGCATAATATGGTAAGTTTTAATCCAAAATTTGAGAGGGAGAAGGGTAAATCGGAGGTGTCAGTGTTACAGTTGAACAAAGGGACGTGCTCCTGGACATAAGCCAGGAGCTCGTTTCTCATCCCCTCCTCCTGCTTATAGACAAGGTTACAATTTATTAAAAATTCATATTAGTATGTTAGTTCATTATTTTTTTTGTTTTTTTTGTTAGTATTCTAATCTAACCTGCATAACTTTTAAAGTTGTTAATAGGATAAGTTCTTACAATTGGTTATAACATTTTAATCAATAAGCAATTATTTTCTAATTCATATCCCGTTATAAAGTTGTTTACACGTTTTGAACAGAAAATGTCCTTGCTTCAACATTCCGGAGATAACAGTGTAACTATCCCCAGACAAAACATAGCTGAGAATTATTCGGATCTGCCAAAGCTCCCTTTTATTTCTGTCTTTCAACAATCGTTTGGGCATATTTGAAAGCGTCTTCAGGCTTAACAAATGACTTTTCAAGACCATTAAAAGAAATACGCATTTTAGCGGGATAAAAAACCCCGAATCTGACCCCTTCTCTCCCTCTTAAAAGATCTTTAACCTTATCAAATTTGTTTCTTTTTTGCACAATTTCATGTGGGTAGTCCCTGAATATCTTAATAGTGTCTTTGTCCAGCCGTAATTGTACACCATATTTGATATGGGTCATAACATATTCCAGTTCTGCAGTATCTCGAAATTTCACTATAATATGTCGTGGATAAGCTTTTCCCGCATCAAATCTTTTTCCAAATCTTGGGACACGATGAGCCACTTCGATTTTCGGTTCCTTGGGAAGATTCAACAGTTGTTTCAACAAGCCCATGGCAAATTCACGTACCTGTTCCCCTTCTGCCCCCTCTGAAACACCAAGAATCCTCAGATTCTGGCGTCTAGAACGAGCTTCCAGGTCCAGGCATTTGAATGAGACTTTCTCTAATTGAGTCCCCATTTGTAGTGATGCTTGTTCGTTTTCTCGCCTCATTTGCTCATGTTCTTGCCTCAGTTTCGCCATGTCTTCAACAAGTCGTGCCGTATTTTTCTCCAATTCCGTGATTGTCTGCATACTTGCAGCTACTGTTTCAAGTACAGCCGTGAACTTATCCGTAGTAATTACATCCATCTTATCCATTTTCTCTGATAGTCCATCTTTCACCTCATCAATTCGTTTATTCATAGTGTCCAGTAAATCCGTCATATTCTTCTGGTTACCAGCATTTAAATCCTTCATCATCTTCTGCATTCCTTCCATCATTTTTGCCGAATTTTCCTTCATTTCCTTCTTATCTTCCACCCTATTATCCGAGATCTCATCTTTCAAATTTTTCTTATTGAAATCAAAAATATTGGTTTAATAATTAAACTCTGATATATATATATGTTATAAGGAAATATCAGGGTAAAATTGTATTATATATATGAATGTGAGGCCTCGTTTTAATATTTTAATATGTTATGATTAACTAAGAGAGCGGAGCGAGTTGAGCAACAACGCAATGGAAGTCAAAATAAGGTTTTTTCCCACCTACAGGTGGGTCACTTGCTACAGTGCCGACTATAGACACTGTAGCCTCACTCTTTTAGTTTTTTTTTTATTACATAAAATCACTTGTTTGTGTTTTGTGTTTAGTGATAAGAATAATATGGACATACCAACAAAAGTTAATAATTCAAAAACTCCCCCAATACCTAAAGACCTGGGATATGGACGCACCACAAGATTCAAAGGTACTATAATTATTCAAAATGCATGACACCACACAAAAGAACCTAGGAGGAGTCTCATTTTGTAGTTGGAATATAAGAGGCATTAATGAACCTATCAAAAGGGGTAAGATATTAGCTCAGCTAAAAATGTATAATTCTGACATTACCTTCCTACAAGAAACACACCTAAAACCTCAGGACCAAGTTAGGCTGAGGGCGAAATGGATAGGTCAAACATACCACTCTTCATTCACTTCAAAATCTAGAGGCACGTCAATTATCATAAGAAAAGGTATACCATTTAAAGCAAAGAATATTATAACAGATATAGAAGGGAGATACCTAATAGTTAATGGAGAAATCCATGACACTCCACTTACTTTGGTAAATATATATGCCCCTAACTTTGATAACCCCCACTTTTTCAATAAAATCTTCAATATAATTGCAGAGTCAAACTATCAAAATGTTATAATAGGCGGAGACTTTAATTGTGTTTTAGACCCGTACTTAGATAAATCAAGTCAAAAACAGAGAGGGAATATGAAATCGAAAACTGGGGAACTCCTCAATACCTACATAAACAACACTAATATAGCAGATGTTTGGAGAATTGTGAACCCAACTGGCAGGGAATATTCGTTTTACTCAATGGTACATAAGACATACTCACGTATAGACTACTTTCTGCTGGATACAAAATTAATCCCCCAAACATCTAATGCAATATATCATACAAATTCAATTTCAGACCATTCTCCACTAACTTTCTTTTTAAAACTGGAAGGATTGTCTAAGAATAATTCATTCTGGAGATTTAACTCTCAAATTTTAAAAGATCCACAAGCGAGTATATATTTAAAAGAACAAATGGAGGTCTTTTTTCAAACAAATGATACTTCAGATATATCGCCTACTTTACTTTGGGAATCTTTTAAAGCATACATTAGGGGTATTATAATTTCATATCAAGCTTTTCAAAATAAAAAGAATAAGAATGAACAAAGACAGTTAGAAGAACTTATTAGACAAATGGATATAGATAATGCTAAAGATCCAACAATAGATAAACATAATAAAATAATAATTTTAAAATTTAAATTAAATAAATTATTATCTGCCAAACTTATAAGACTTTTTCAAATTACAAAACAAGAGCACTTTGAATTTGGGGATAAACCGCATAAACTTTTGGCTCGCCAGCTAAAAAAACGAGAAAAGGAACATACTATACCAAAGATCAAATCAGATAAAGGGGAATTATTAACAACACCGAAGGATATTAATAAAAGATTTGCGCAATTTTACGAGAATTTGTATACATCTAAAACGATAATTGATTCCAATAATATCACAAAGTTCTTGGATACCTGTAATCTTCCAAAGTTAGAGCTGAAGGAACAAGAGGAACTGGGTGCACAAATCTCAATTAAGGAATTAGAAGATACAATAAACTCACTAAAAAATGGAAAAACACCAGGCCCTGATGGATTTACTAATGAATTTTATAAAAACTTTTATGAAAAAATAATACCAAGATTACAAAAAATGTACCAATACGCTTTTAAAAAACGAATACTACCTGATACATTAGCGGAATCAACGATTACATTAATACCTAAGAAAAATAAGGATTTAGAAGATCCTGGCTCATATAGAGCTATAGCATTGTTAAACACAGATCAAAAAATATTAGCGAAAACATTAGCCAGAAGATTAAGTAAATACATTAGTAAATTAATAAACCCAGATCAGACAGGGTTTATCCCTAAGAGATATTCTTCTAATAATATGAGACGTCTACTCAACATAATGCACTCACACAAATCTGAAGATCAAGAATTATCAATTATTTCGCTGGATGCTGAAAAAGCATTTGATCAAGTAGAATGGAACTATATGGATAAAGTATTACAAAAATTTCAACTGGGAGAGAATTTTATTTTATGGATTAAGTTACTATATAACAAACCTACAGCTAGAATACTTACTAATAACATATTATCCTCGAAATTTCAACTATCAAGGGGAAATAGACAAGGATGCTCATTATCACCACAGCTGTTTGCTCTCATTATTGAACCGCTAGCAGAAAAAATTAGAATACACCCTGATATTCATGGATATAATACTAAAGACTCATATAATAAAATATCTTTATACGCGGATGATATATTATTGTATATTACAAAACCTCAAATCACTATACCAAATATATTAAATTTAATTGAAGACTTCGGATCTTTTTCTGGATATAGAATAAATTGGAATAAAAGTGAAATTATGTCAATAAAACCGAAAGATTCAACACATCTTTTAAAATTCCCTTTTAAAATAGCTACAGAAAAATTTAAATATTTGGGAATCGAAATTACCAGAGCATATCAAGGTATGCTCAGGGCAAATTTTGACCCCCTACTTAATAAACTGAATACATTAATTAAATTCTGGAAAACGCTTCCGATGTCTTTAATAGGCCGAATAAACGCAATAAAAATGATCTTTTTACCACAAATTTTATACCTATTTCAATCAATTCCTATATACTTACCTAAGAAGTTTTTTAAAAAACTCGACTCAGATATCACTAATTTTATATGGGACTATAAATCACATAGAATACAAAAAACCCATCTGAATAAATCTAAAGTATTGGGGGGTCTAGCACTACCCAATTTTATGTATTATTATTGGTCAGTAAATATTAAAAACATGATTCAACTGATGGATAACTCCGCCCAGCAAGTAGACTGGATTGTAATGGAGAAAGAGGATTGCTCCTCTAGAAACATTGGAGCGATCCTCCTCTCTCCAATGAAATTGAATAACATAAACTATAATAAGAACCCAATTATTCATAGTACAATCCGTATTTGGAAACAAATAAAACAAAATTTAAAATTAAGAAACTTATCACTTTTATTACCTATAGTCAATAACCCTTCGTTTAGTCCTTCTATTATAGATAAAGCTTATACACAATGGGATAGACTAGGAATTAAAACGCTTGGTGACTTGTATGAAACTGGAAAATTACTTTCATTTCAACAATTACAAATAAAATATAAACTCGGAAATAATCAATATTTTAAATACTTTCAAATATGCGACTATTTGAAAAAATATATAAAAGATCATCATAATAACCCAGCAGATGTACTGGACGAGGCAATGCAGACAAAAGCGGAATCAGCAAACTTAATATCATATTTGTACAATATTATCTTAAATGTACAAATACCATCTACGGAGGGTATCAGAAGAGACTGGGAACAAGAGTTAGCTATTAAAATTTCAAAGGAAAGTTGGAATGAATACTTATTAAAAGTACATAAATGCTCGATTAATGTAAGACACACTTTAATACAATTTAAAATTTTACATAGATTATATTATTCGAAAACTAAAATTCATAAAATTTTCCCAAACGTATCATCTATTTGTGATAAATGTCAATCCCAAGAAGCAACTATAGCGCACTCATTTGTCTTCTGTACAAAAATTCAAAAATTTTGGAATGAAATTTTTGAAATCTTTACAAAGTTATTTAAAACAAGACTGATACCCAAAGCAGAATGGATTATCTTCGGAATAACGGAAGATGATCCAGAACTAAATGTGTTTCAAAAGAAATTAATGGATTATGGGTTAATAACTGGAAAAAAGCTAATTCTAAAATTTTGGAAGAAGGCTCCAATACCAACTATAAATATGTGGATTTCAAATATGTTTGAAACACTACACCTTGAAGAGATAAGACTCCTCCTAGCAGGTAAACCAGATCACTTCCACCTGACGTGGTCTGCATTTATAGAATTATTACAAACATAGGGTGCAAAAGTACTTTAAAAAAATAAAAAATTGAGGTCGGGTAAGGGGGGATGATAGTTGAAGAGTTGGTATGTCCTATTTACGTGATGCTCAAAAAAAAAACATTTGTTTTTCTTTTTTTCTCTCTCTCTTTTCTTTTCTTAGGGCCTATTTCTTAACTCTTTTTTTTTTTTGTTTTTAATTTCGCTTTCATAGGGTCCTCGTCCTTTTTTTTTTTTGTTGTTACATTTTCTACACTTTTCTACACTTGCACTTTTTCCTTCACTTTCTTCTCTCTTTCAATCTTTTCTTTCTTTAGCGTAAAAAAAAAAAATAAAGGGAGTACATTAATTGTAAGAAGATATAAATGACGAGTATTAATGTATGTGGCTGTGATGTAATGTACTTCTAATAAATAAAAATTAAAAAAAAAAAAAAAAAAAAAAAAAAAAAAGAACAAAGGGGACTATGGAGCCTTGACGGAGCGGCTGGCCAAAGTTGACTGAAAAGATACCCGAGCAGGGATGACAGTGGAACAACAATGGCAGGTATTTCTGGGAATAATACAGAAGGTGCAGGATCAGTTCATTCCAAAGAGGAATAAAGATTCTAAGGGGAGTAAGGGGTGACCGTGGCTGACAAGGGAAGTAAGGGACAGTATAAAAATAAAAGAGAAGAAGTACAACGTAGCAAAGATGAGCGGGAAGCAAGAGGATTGGGAGGATAAAGAACAACAGAAGATAACTAAAAAGGCAATACGAGGAGAAAAGATGAGGTACAAAGGTAAGCTAGCCAAGAATATAAAGGAGGATAGTAAAAGCTTCTTTAGGTATGTGAAGAGGAAAAAATTTGTTAAAACCAAAGTTGGACCCTTGAAGACTGAAAAAGGTGAATTTATTATGGGTAACAAGGAAATGGCAGATGAGTTGAACAGGTACTTTGGATCCGTCTTCACTAAGGAGGACACAAACAATTTTCCTGATGTACTAGTGGCCAGAGGATCTGGGGTGACGAAGAAACTGAAAGAAATCCACATTAAGCAGGAAATGGTGTTGGGTAGACTGATAGGACTGAAGGCTGATAAATCCCCAGGGCTTGATGGTCTGCATCCCAGGTTACTTAAGGAAGTGGCTCTAGAAATCGTGGATGCATTGGTAGGTAGACAAAAATGTTGGAGAAACTCAGCGGGTGAGGCAGCATCTATGGAGCGAAGGAATAGGTGACGTTTCGGGTCGAGACCCTTCTTCAGTCTGTACGCTCGAGGGTGTAAATAGCCCATACCCCTTTCTCAACAGAAGGTTAGTGATAAATTCTGCCGGCAAATTCTATACCAAATCTTACATGTTAATTCAATAAGTCATCAGTCAACAAATTGCTGCCTTTAAGAAAGAGTCAGCACCTTTAGGGAAAAGATCCAGTCAGCGAGTGGGTGAAAGCTCTTTTGGTTCAAGGCTACACTATTAATAGTATGAACAGCATGGTTCTTGTCACGGACCCACCTCGGTGACTGCATGAAGCAGACAGATGTACACATTTATCCTTTAAAGGCAGGAGAGACAAAACAGGGAATTATAGACCAGTTAGCCTGACATCGGTGGTGGGGAAAATGCTGGAGTCAATTATAAAAGATGAAATAGCGGCACATTTGGATAGCAGTAACAGGATCGGTCCGAGTCAGCATGGATTTACGAAGGGGGAACCATGCTTGACTAATCTTCTGGAATTTTTTGAGGATGTAACTAGGAAACTGGACAATGGAGAGCCAGTGGATGTACTGTACCTGGACTTTCAGAAAGCATTTGATAAGGTCCCCCAGAGGAGATTAGTGGACAAAATTAGGGCACATGGTATTGGGGGTAGAGTGCTGACATGGATAGAAAATTGGTTGTCAAACTGGAAACAAAGAGTAGGGATTAACAGGTCCCTTTCAAAATTGCAGGCAGTGACGAATGGGGTACTGCAAGGCTCGGTGCTGGGACTGCAGCTATTTACAATATACATCAATGATTTGGATGAAGGGATTCAAAGTAACATTAGCAAATTTGCAGATGACACAAACCTGGGTGGTAGTGTGAACTGTGAGGAGGATGCTCTGAGAATGAGACAGGTTGGGTGAGTGGGCAGATGCAGTTTAATGTGGATAAATGTGAGGTTATCCACTTTGGTATCAAAAACAGGAAGGCAGATTATTATCTAAATGTTGTCAAGTTGGGAAAAGGGGAAGTGCAACGGGATCTGGGGGGTCCTTGTTTATCAGTCAATGAAAGTAAGCATGCAGGTACAGCAGGCAGTAAAGAAAGCAAATGGCATGTTGGCCTTCATAACAAGAGGAATTGAGTATAGGAGCAAAGAGGTCCTTCTGCAGTTGTACAGGGCCCTAGTGAGACCACACATGGAGTATTGTGTGCAGGTTTGGTTCTCTAATTTGAGGAAGGACATTCTTGCTATTGAGGGAGTGCAGCATAGGTTTACAAGGTTAATTCCCAGGATGGCGGGACTGTCACATGCTGAGAGAATGGAGCAGCTGGGCTTGTATACTCTGGAATTTAAAAGGATGAGAGGGAATCTTATTGAAACAAAAAAGATTATAAAGGGTTTGGATATGCTAGAGGCAGGAAACATGTTCCCGATGTTGGGGGAAGTCCAGAACCAGGGGCATCAGTTTAAAAATAAGGGGTAAGCCATTTAGAACGGAGATGAGGAAACACTTTTTCACACAGAGAGTTGTGAGTCTGTGGAATTCTCTTCCTCAGAGGGCAGTGGAGGCCGGTTCTCTGGATACTTTCAAGAGAGAGCCAGATAGGGCTCTTAAAGATAGCGGAGTCAGGGGATATGGGGAGAAGGCAAGAAAGGGGTACTGATTGGGGATGATCAGCCATGATCACATTGAATGGCGGTGCAGGCTCGAAGGGCCGAATGGCCTACTCCTGCACCTATTGTCTATTGACATTGTGGACCAAAAGGCTGTTCCTATTCTGCACTGCTCTACGTTCCATGTACTTCCATTGCCAGCTATCATCATTAAGCAAGTGTAGTATGCTTTCTGAATGTGTGGTCAAGCTGAACACATAAAGAATCCAGCACCTTCCACATTGTACATTGTGGGCCTTAAAATTTCTCCCCAAACTAAAGTCAATTTTTCCTCATAATAAATTAATACAATCCAGTGTAACAGTATCATAAATTAACCCTGAAAGATAGCGCAAGAATTTAATTTCGGTGATTCTTGCTGCACTAAACCACTGTTCATGTTTCTCATTAATATACAACATTGATTCCCTGCAAATCATGAAATTAGCTATAATGGCATTAGCATGGGCCACAGATATTAAATTTGACTCATCCATTATCCCAACCCACCCAAATTGGAATTAGTGTAAAAATGTTAAAGAAGGAACTGCTGATGCTGGAAAATCGAAGGTAGACAGAAATGCTGGAGAAACTCAGCGGGTGAGGCAGCATCTATGGAGCGAAGGAAATAGGCTACGTTTCGGGTCGAAACCCGAAACGTTGCCTCAGTCTAAAGAAGGGTTTCGACCCGAAATGTCGCTTACAGTCTGAAGAAGGGTTTCGACCCGAAACGTTGCCTATTTCCTTCACTCCATAGATGCTGCCTTACCCGCTGAGTTTCTCCAGCATTTCTGTCTACCTTGGAATTAGTGTAGGTAGACTTCATGGTCGGCATAGGTTAGGTAGGCCAAAATAGTTGTTTCTGTGCAGTACGATTCTGTGAATATCAGCAGAATGTCCCTCTACGCAACAAAGTATATAACTAAAATGTGGTCTTGGTTATACTGCGCCTTTTCAACACGGGGCAGTGATTGTGCCGATGAGATCCAGTTTATGTTGATGCGGGCAAAAATGGGAGTTTTTAAAATTATGATGTCTTTGGATGGGCATGACAACAGGACAGTATCAGCTGGACAAATATGAATAGCGTCTGCAAATGAGCAGTCCTGATGAGCAGTAGTTTACCAGCAGTGATCACTAGGGTAAATTGATTATTCCATGATCCATGATCCGCTCCTGAGAAACGAATGCTAACTAATCCAGTTTATTAGCAAATATTTAAAAATATGCAAATCTGCAAACAATGATCAATGTCCATGTATACACAGATGAATTAATTACGAATATTAGGAAGTGAAATGCAATTAACAGTTGAGATGCAAATCATATTCTCAATTTAAAAAAGCAAATTTGTGAACTTCCTATTTGTTTGACGGATAAACAATGAGCTCCACAGCACATAGAATATCCCCAGGTTGTGATCCAGCCTTGCACAGGATGAGAAAATCTCAACAAGAACATTGTCTGCGACACCAAAGGTGTTTTTTAGTTCTAAACATTAAGGAGTAAATTTATATTCCTAAATAAGTATATATCGACCACAGCTGTAAAGATATTCGTTTTTGGTCAGTCTGGTAGCATATGCTAATATTGATTAAACTATAAAAACGATGAAAAATCAGCCCTTCCAAAGGAGAGGAACTGGAAATCGAATCATGTAGATTCCATTTAAAATGTGGGTCAGATACGGGTATGAAGGGGACATTGTATTAAGTGATCCCAGCATGGAACCACTGCATGATTTTAGCAAGTTTTACAATTGCACTCTCTGTCCTTCTGCAACAACAGTCATTTCATGAATACAAGGCTGCCTTTCAACAGATCAGATTGGCTTGGACAAGTCCCATCGTGCCTCCAGACTTCCTGCCTTTTGTTACATTTATTCTTCATGTTGATGTTTCCATGGTGACATTATCTCAAAATATTTCCCTTGACACCAGAACATGCCTTAGGTAATAATGAGAAATCAAAGATGTTGTGGGAGGTCCAATCAATGGTCTAGAAAACAACAGAGTTACATGTACTGTTCCAAATGTTTAGAGGTAACACTGCAAAAAACAACAATGTAAAATATCTATACCCAGAGCTCAGCCTCTATGTTCCTGTCATTCAATAGGCAACATCGATACAGTACAGAGGCAAATAATTCTCATAGTTCCAGCAGTGATATTTTTCATTTGTCCTTTGTTGGATTATTTCAGCCTGAGTGTCCCAGGATTGATGGGATGAGAGTGAGAACTCAGGTGGGACAGAACAAGTTTCATTCATGCAGAATGAAAATTGGAAGAGGTTCCTTAGGGGTCTAACATGCAGAGAACCCAGGAAGAACTGGAAGTACGTAGTGAAAAGCAAAGCCAGGACACCACTCTAATCTTTTGCTTCCAGTCCAAGAGCCAGGATTAACTGCTTTGAGATATAGACGCAAGACAGTGCAGATGTTGGAATCTTGAGTCCTGGAGAAACTCGGTGGGTTAGGAGGGAAATGGACAGACGGCATTTTGAGTCAGGACCCTTCTTGCCTAAATGTATGTTTTAATGTTCTTCAGTATGTCTCATGTGGGGGGTGGTGTGGGGGGAATAGGAGAAACCATTTTTTCAGTCGCTTACCTGGACGGAGATGCATCTTTTCTCTGTGTCGCATCTTCCCCCCCCCCCCCTCGCGGCCTACCAACTGGATTGGCGCGGCCTTTCCGACCGGTGACCGGCAGCAGCAGGCGCAGCGCGGAATTACCATCGCAGAGCCTGAGATCCTTGTCGAGGATCGCCTGTGTTGGAGCTCCGATCGCGGGGCCTGCTGACTTTAACATCATGGAGCTGTGGTCTGCGGAGCTTCTAGCTGCGGGCGCGGTGCTGACCTTAACATCGCGGAGCCTGGGATCTTTTGCCGAGGATCGCCAGTGTTGGAGCTCCGTCCAGCTCGGCTTGTGGACTTCGGAAGCCGCACTCTCTGGTAAGAAGCAGCCGATTCGGGAACTCCAAGCCGCAGAGTGTGTTCCAATCCGTCCTGACATCGGAGTTCCGATCATCCCGGCGAGAGGGCCTGTACATCGGGCCGTCCGTAGCGGCGACTGCGGAGGGTTCTAGGCCCCGACCACGGGTGAACAAAAGAAGGAAGAGTGACTGAACTTTATTGCCTTCCATCACAGTGAGAAATGTTGATTCCACCATGGTGGATATTTATGTTAAATTCTATTGTGTATTTTTATTCGTATGGCTGTATGGTACCTCAAATTTCACTGTACCAATTGGTGCATGTGACAATAAATGTGAACTGGAACTTGAACTCTTCAGACTTCTCTAAGTGCTTCCAATCTACTTTTGCACTCACTTGGCTGATTTATTTCCTTTTATCCATTTGAAAAATTCTGTTGCATGCTAACTGTTAACGAATTTGGAAGCACAATGTAGAAAAAGGAGATCAGTGGGCAATGTCATTCACTGTGTACCTCACTCCCTGCAGTAAGTGAATGGCATGTTAATGGTTATCAACAATATAAAATGTTGGAAACACTCGAACGACACAGACAGCATCTGCAGACCAAATGAAAAGGAATTAATTTTCTCTTTGCTGATCAAGAAGCTGCAGCGATGATAATAATAATATCCTATCAATTTGAAATTTCGACTTTGTAATTAAGCCCTGGGGTTAATTTCAGAATAATAACTGGCTACGTAGTTATTTAAAATCCATTCATGAGGTGTGAGGATCACTGAAAAGGCCAGCATCTAATTCCCATTCCATATTGTCTTTTTGAAAAAGCATCTTCCTTGAACTGCTCCAGACCGTGTGATGAAAGCAATGCCTCAGTGCTAGCAGATCACAAACTGCACGATTTTGCCCCTATGATGAAGGAACAGCAATAAATCTCTTAAGTCACGGCTTGTCATTCCAATGTGCTTGCTGCTCTTGTCTTTGTAAATAATGTGCATTTCTTGCTCTAGTATCTTTGGTTTTGTCTAGAGATAAAGCATGGAAACAGGCTCTTCAGTCCACCGAGTGCACGCCGACCAACGATCACCTGTGCATTAGTTCTAACCTACACACTTGGGACAACATACAGAAGCCAATTAACCTATTAAGCGCATGTCTTTGGAATGTGGGAGGAAACCGAAGCAACCGGAGAACGTACAAACTCCCTACAGAAAGCACCTGTTGTTAAGGTCAAACCCAGGTCTCTGGCGCTGTTCCAGTTCTTCCAGCTACACCACTGTTCTTTCAGCAAATGACACCAAAACCCACTGACTCCCATATATGGTCTCAGTGGGGTATTTCTATGCACTTTGTACTTAATCTGGGATTGTGTTTATGTCTAGTGATAATTTACTGAATTGTATACAAAAAAGAATTTCACTGTACCTCAGTGCATGTGATAATAAAGAACGATTGAACCAGTTTGTTTTTGCTCCAGATTTCAGCATCTGCAGTCTTTTGTGTCTCCAAAATTACTGAGTTTTTAAGGCAACATACAAGTAGTATAATTATGAAGGTTTTAAATAGGCACATGGATATGCAGGGAGTGGAAACGTGTGGAACATATGCAGGATGATGAGATTAGTTTAGCTTGGCATCATGTGTGGCACAGACATTTAGGGCCTATCCTGTGCTATAACTTTATATGTTCTAATTGATGTCAGTGTCATTGATCAAAGAAAGAGTCAGATTAATCCTGCCAGTTTGTGATCTAGTGGCTGCAGTAAGTAGAAAGCAGTTTGCCAGTATCAAATGAGGACAACATTAGGCTGGAACAAATAAGAAATTTGAACTGTTGAGAATGAACAAATCCCAGAAAAGTCATTCAGAAAAGCAATCCACCATTTTGACGTTCACTGGCTAGGTTTACATAAGTAAAGGCCAGTTGAGTTAGAAACTAAGGCAGCACAGTGGCACAACTGGTGGAGCTGCTGCCTCACAGTTGCAGAGACCCGTGTTAAATCCTGACCTTGGGTGCTGTCTGTGCAGAGTTCACCGTGTAACCATGGGGGTTTCCTCCAGGTGCTCCAGTTTCCTCCCACATCCCAAAGACACGCAAGTTTGTCGGTTAATTAGTCTCTGAAAAATTGCCGCTACGGTGTAGGAGTGCTTGCGAAAGTGGGATGACATTGAACTTGTGTGAACGGGTGATCAGTGTTTGATGTGGATAGATGGTCAGCGTGGGACCGGTGGGCCGAAAGGTCTATTTCCATGCTGCATCTCTAAAACTAAAGATTTTGCGTGATCTCTGGAGAAAGAGTGGAAAAGCATAGTGAGAAGGCCTTTTATTAATATCGTCATCTTTTGTTGAATTATGGTGCTCAGTGAGTTCAACAGAAACATGTCCTCAGTGACTTAGAAATATTTTGTCGACTGCTTGGCATTCCAATGAACTTTCCCCGAGGCCTGTTCAGCACTAAACTCCCTACTAAGCAATGAGTGAACAGAAATCAGGTGATAACACAAGCTGAAAGAAACCTTTCATCTCACTGCAAACTGAGATTGGCAGACACACATCCGCATTCCTATGAAATTACCATTTATACATTATGCTTATACCCTGTGAAATATAATCCTAATTATTTTTATGTAATTTACCAACAGCTACCAAGTTCTCTGTAACACACTTATCCAAAACTAATACATACAGTATAAATGTACTGTTGTCTGTTAGTTTGTAATTAAACTCAAATCAGCCATTAAGGTTGTCAATGAAGAGGTCATAAAGGAATAGTTGCATTACAGCTGAATATAGCAGGCTGGGATAAAAGCTGCAACTTTACTAATCCTGGCTCAAATTTACCTGGAATACTGCACACTATTCTGGAGGAATATACTGACATTGGAGGGAACGTGGCATGGATTTATAGGAATGACACCAGATTCCAAGAATTAATTTACAGAAATATCACATAAACTAGGGTATTTCCCCTGGAATTTAAATGGAGAATATTTCTGAGAAAAAAAATTGTTTCAATTAACAATAAAATATAGATATTTTTAGAGATATTAAGTGATATGAGGAAAGGTAAAAGGATGTAGAGTTAATTTTTGGTGGTTAAAATTGCTGGAGGGGATTCTGAGAGAGAAAAGGGAAGGAGCTATTAACGAACAGTCACATGGCAGTGGAGCACCCGTAGAAAACCGATGCAGTCAATAGACAATAGACAATAGATGCAGGAGTAGGCCATTCGGCCCATCGACCCACCACCGCCATTCAATGTGATCATGGATGATCATCCCCAATCAGTACCCCCTTCCTGCCTTCTCCCCATGTCCCCTGACTCTGCTATTTTTAAGAGCCCTATTTAGCTCTCTCTTGAAAGCATCCAGAGAACCTGCCTCCACCGCCCTCTGAGGCAGAGAATTCCACAGACTCACCACTCTCTGTGAGAAAAAGTGTTTCCTCGTCTCCGTTCTAAATGGCTTACTCCATATTCTTAAACTGTGGCCCCTGGTTCTGGACTCCCCCAACATTGGGAACATGTTTCCTGCCTCTAGCATGTCCAAGCCCTTAACAATCTTATATGTTTCAATGAGATCCTCTCTCATCCTTCTAAACTCCAGAGTGTACAAACCCAGCTGCTCCATTCTCTCAGCATATGACAGCCCCGCCATCCCGGGAATTAACCTTGTAAACCTCAAAAGCAAGAATGTCCTTCCTCAAATTAGGGGACCAAAACTGCACACAATACTCCAGGTGTGTGACTGATGAACAAGGACCCCCCAGATCCCGTTCTACTTCACCTTTTCCCAACTTGACACCATTTAGATAATCTACCTTCCTGTTTTTGCTAGCAAAGTGGATAACCTCACATTTATCCACATTAAACTGCATCTGCCCACTCACCCAACCTGTCCAAGTCACCCTGCATTCTCATAGCATCCTCCTCACAGTTCACACTGCCACCCAGCTTTGTGTCATCTGCAAATTTGCTAATGTTACTTTGAATCCCTTCATCTAAATCATTGATGTATATTGTAAATAGCTGCAGTCCCAGCACCGAGCCTTGCAGTACCCCACTAGTCACAGCCTGCCATTCTGAAAGGGACCCGTTAATCCCTACTCTTTGTTTCCTGTCTGCCAACCAATTTTCTATCTATGTCAGCACTCTACCCCCAATACCATGTGCCCTAATTTTGCCCATTAATTTCCTATGTGGGACCTTATCAAATGCTTTCTGAAAGTCCAGGTACACTACATCCACTGGCTCTCCCTTGTCCATTTTCCTAGTTACATCCGCAAAAAATTCCAGATAGTCAAGCATGGTTCCCCCTTCGTAAATCCATGCTGACTCGGACCGATCTTGTTGCTGCTATCCAAATGTGCCACTATTTCATCTTTTATGATTGACTCCAGCATCTTCCCCACCACCGACGTCAGGCTAACTCGTCTATAATTCCCTGTTTCCTCTCTCCAGCCTTTCTTAAAAAGTGGGATAACATTAGCTACCCTCCAATCCACAGGAACTTATCCTGAATCTATAGAACATTGGAAAATTATCACCAATGCATCCACGATTTCTAGAGCCACTTCCTTATGTACCCTGGGATGCAGACCTTCAGGCCCTGGGGATTTATCAGCCTTCAGTCCCATCAGTCTACCCAACACCATTTCCTGCCTAATGTGGATTTCCTTCCGTTTTTCCTTCACCCCAGATCCTCTGGCCACTAGTACATCAGGAAGATTGTTTGTGTCATCCTTAGTGAAGACGGATCCAAAGTACCTGTTCAACTCATCTGCCATTTCCTTGTTCCCCATAATAAATTCACCTTTTTTCAGTCTTCAAGGGTCCAACTTTGGTCTTAACTAATTATTTCCTCGTCATATACCCAAAAAAGCTTTTACTATCCTCCTGTATATTCTTGGCTAGCTTACCTTCGTACCTCATCTTTTCTCCCCGTATTGCCTTTTTAGTTATCTTCTGTTGCGCTTTAAACACTACCCAATCCTCTTGCTTCCCACTCATCTTTGCTACATTGTACTTCTCTTTTATTTTTATACTGTCCCTAACGTCCCTTGTCAGCCACGGTTGCCCCTTACTCCCCTTGGAATCTTTCTTCCTCTTTGGAATGAACTGATCCTGCACCTTCTGTATTATTCCCAGAAATACCTGCCATTGTTGTTCCACTGTCATCCCTGCCGGGGTATCTTTCCAGTCAACTTTGGCCAGCTCCTCCCTCATGGCTCCATAGTCCCCTTTATTCTTTTTTATTTTTTTATTTTTATTTATTAGAAGTACATTACATTACAACCACATACATTAGTACTCGTCATTTATATCTTCTTACAATTAATGTACTCCATTTATTTTTTACACTAGAAAAGGAAAAGATTGAAAGAAAGAAGAAAGTGAAGGAAAAAGTGAAAGTGTAGGAAATGTGACAACAAAAAAGGACGAAGAGCAAAATTAAAAACAAAAGAAAAAGAGTTAAGAAATAGACCCTAGGAGAGAAAGAGAAAGAGAAAGAGGAAAAAGAGAGAAACAAATATTTTTATGAGCATTACGTAAATGGGACATACCAACTCTTCAACTATCATCCCCCTTACCTGACCTCAATTTTTTTTTTTTAAGTACTTTTGCACCCTATGTTTGTAATAATTCTATAAATGCAGACCATGTCAGGTGGAAGTGATCTGGTTTACCTGCTAGGAGGAGTCTTATCTCTTCTAGGTGTAATGTTTCAAACATATTTGAAATCCACATATTTATAGTTGGTATTGGAGCCTTCTTCCAAAATTTTAGAATTAGCTTTTTTCCAGTTATTAACCCATAGTCCATTAGTTTCTTTTGAAACACATTTAGTTCTGGACCATCTTCCGTTATACCGAAGATAATCCATTCTGCTTTGGGTATCAGTCTTGTTTTAAATAACTTTGTAAAGATTTCAAAAATTTCATTCCAAAATTTTTGAATTTTTGTACAGAAAACGAATGAGTGCGCTATAGTAGCTTCTTGGGATTGACATTTATCACAAATAGATGATACATTTGGGAAAATTTTATGAATTTTAGTTTTCGAATAATATAATCTATGTAAAATTTTAAATTGTATTAAAGTGTGTCTTACATTAATCGAGCATTTATGCACGTTTAATAAGTATTCATTCCAACTTTCCTTTGAAATTTTAATAGCTAACTCTTGTTCCCAGTCTCTTCTGATACCCTCCGTAGATGGTATTTGTACATTTAAGATAATATTATACAAATATGATATTAAGTTTGCTGATTCCGCTTTTATCTGCATTGCCTCGTCCAATACATCTACTGGGTTATTATAATGATCTTTTGTATATTTTTTCAAATAGTCGCATATTTGAAAATATTTAAAATATTGATTATTTCCGAGTTTATATTTTATTTGTAATTGTTGAAATGAAAGTAATTTTCCAGTTTCATACAAGTCACCAAGCGTTTTAATTCCTCGTCTATCCCATTGTGTATAAGCTTTATCTATAATAGAAGGATTAAACGAAGGGTTATTGACTATAGGTAATAAAAGTGATAAATTTCTTAATTTTAAATTTTGTTTTATTTGTTTCCAAATTCGGATAGTACTATGAATAATTGGGTTCTTATTATAATTTATGTTATTCAATTTCATTGGAGAAAGGAGGATCGCTCCAATGTTTCTAGAGGAGCAATCCTCTTTCTCCATTACAATCCAGTCCACTTGCTGGGCGGAGTTATCCATCAGTTGAATCATATTTTTAATATTTACTGACCAATAATAATACATAAAATTAGGTAGTGCTAAACCCCCTAATACTTTAGGTTTATTCAGATGAGTTTTTTGTATTCTATGTGATTTATAGTCCCATATAAAATTAGTGATATCTGAGTCGAGTTTTTTTTTAAACTTCTTTGGTAAGTATATAGGAATTAATTGAAATAGGTATAAAATTTGTGGTAAAAAGATCATTTTTATTGCGTTTATTCGGCCTATTAAAGACATCGGGAGCGTTTTCCAGAATTTAATTCGTGTGTTTAATTTATTAAGTAGGGGTTCAAAATTTGCCCTAAACATACCTTGATATGGTCTGGTAATTTCGATTCCCAAATATTTAAATTTTTCTGTAGCTATTTTAAAAGGGAGCATAGTCCCCTTTATTCAACTGCAATACTGACACCTCCGATTTACCCTTCTCCCTCTCCAATTGTAGATTAAACCTGACCATATTATGGTCACTATCTCCTAATGGCTCCTTAACCTCAAGTTCCTTTATCAAATCCGGTTCATTACATAACACTAAATCCAGAATTGCCTTCTCCCTGGTAGGCTCCAATACAAGCTGCTCTAAGAATCCATCACGGAGGCAATCCACAAACTCCCTTTCACAAGAAGAATGTGCAAACTTCACACAGTTCCAATCCAATTCCCATATTGTCTCTTTATCCTCACTTTTTCGATTTTCCCTATACTACATGGTTCTCATTAAGTAATGAAATGATATGCTCCTTATTCAATTTTTTACATTACTCTTTATCTCTAATGTGTATGAAGAGATCTGTGTTTGGTTGACCCATCTTTTCCCTCATGTGAAAAGATATCTAAACTTCACCCATCTTCCTCATTTTGACCAAGGATATACTGCTCCACTGAACACAGCAAAAAATCCTCACCTTCTTTGTTCTGTAATATGGTCCAAGTCAATATTGGGGTTATTGATTTGGGCAATATTACAGAGCAAAGAAGGGAAAGTCCCCATTACAATCATTCTGCAGCTCTTTCCCTAAAGCTTTCCATACCTCACTCCCCTCCTCACCCAAGGGGTGAAGTATTAACAAAGATTCAGGAATTGACATTAAAACAGAAAATGCTGGAAATATTAAACAGGTCAGGGAACATCTGTGGAGAGTTCAGTTTAGTTTATTGTCACGTGTACCGAGGTACAGTGAAAAGCTTTTGTTGCGTGTTAACCAGTCAGCAGAAAGGCAATATAAAAAATACAATCGATCCAATTACAGTGTATAGATACATGATTAGGGAATAACGTTTAATGCAAGGTAAAGCCAGCAAAGTCCGATCAAAGATAGTCCAAGAGTCACCAAAGAGGTAGATAGGAGTTCAGCATTGCTCTCTCGTTGTGGTAGGATGATTCAGTTGCCTGATAACAGCTGGGAAGAAACTGTCCCTGAATCTGGTGGTGTGCGTTTTCCCACTTCTAGAGAGGGGAGAAGAGGGCGTGGCCAGGGTGTGACTCGTCCTTGATTATGCTGCTGCCTTGCCGAGGCAGCGTGAGGGATAAATGGAGTCAATAGAAGGGAGATAGACACAAAAAGCTGGAGTAACAGTGGGACAGGCAGCATCTCTGGAGAGAAGGAATGGGTGACGTTTCGGGTCATGACCCTTCTTGAAGGGGGGTTGGTTTGTGTGATAGTCTGGGCTGCGTCCTCAATTTGCTGCAATTTCTTGCGGTCTTGGATGGAGCTGCTCCCAAACCAAGCTGTGATGCATCCTGATAAAATGCTTTCTATGGTGCATCTGTAGGAGTTGGTGAGAGTTGTAGGGGACATGCCAAACCTCCTAAGCCTTCCAAGGAAGTAGAGGTGTTGGTGTGCTTTCTTGGTCATTGCTTCAATATGGGTGGTCCAGGAGAAGTTGTTGGTGATATTGACTCCGAGGAACTTTAAGTTTTTAACTAACTTTACTTCGGCAACGTCAATGTAAACTGGGGCATGTGTATGCCTTCGCCTCCTGAAGTCGATCACTATCTCCTTTGTCTTGCTGATATTGAGAGAAAGGTTATTGTCTCGACAGCAGAGCACGAGGTTCTCAATCTCCTTCCTGTACTCTGTCTCATCATTATTTGATATCCAGCCCACAATGGTGGTGTCGGCTGCGAATTTTGAAAATTGATGTAGATTTGTACATGGCTGTACAGTCGCGGTTGTACAAGGAGTAGAGAAGGAGGCTGAGAACATATCCTTGCGGAGCCCTGTGTTGAGGATTATTGTGGAGGATGATTTGTCCCCTTTCCTCACTGATTGGGTCTGTTGGTCAAAAAGTCACGGATCCAATTGCAGAGATGAATGCTGACACCAAATCCTGTGATTTTGGTCATCAAGAGAAATTAAGTTAACATTACATGTGGATGATCTTGCACACAGCTTTAAATAAAAAATAAGTTTGAAATTATAGAGAAAGGAGAAAAAGCAACAGGTAATTGGCTGGAGACCAAGAAAGACTGAAAGACACAAGCGATGTTGGTGTCAGCTAGGAGAGAGTGATGAAGACTCGTTAATCACTGACCATGTGCCTCGAGGAAATGTAAATAGAAGATGAATGAAAATATGGGTAAGAAAATGCTGGAATCATGTTACAATCCAGAGAAGCAAAATTCTGTAGATGCTGGAAATCTGAAATTAACATAGAATGGTGGAAAATATGCTCAATAGGTCAGGCTGTGAATAGAGAATAGAGGTGTGAATAGAGAAACAGAGTTAGCATTTCATGGTGAAATAAATATAACCAACCAGTTCTGATACAAAAAAGGCCAGCTGAGGAGACATTCGGTTTCAGTTTAGTTTACAGTGCGGAAACAGGCCCGCGCCAACCCACGATCCCCTCACACTAACACAATCCTACACACACTAGGGACAATTTTACAATTTTACCAGGCCAATTAACCTACAAACCTGAATGTTTTTAGAGTGTGGGAGGAAATCGTAGCTCCTGGAGAAACCCCACGCAGGTCACGGAGAGAATGTACAAATTCCATACAGACAGCGCCTTAATTTCCTTAATTTCCTTACACTTGGTGGTTCTCAGCCAGATCTTGATTTTATCCATTTCTCTGGAATGGTACTTATGGCTTCTAAGCTTCAAGATCAAATTGAAATGCATGAAATTATATAAAGCAGTGTGCATTCGTTAAAGGCAGTTCCTGTCTCAGGAATGCAGGAATATTTCTGAAGGGCCTATAATCGCACTAAAATTATCAGGGTTAAGCTTGTTCTGTGAGCAAAGTGTGTGCTACATACCATATGGCAGTCTTGATGGAATCAGATTAATAAAATTATGCATAGGGTAGACAGAACCTTTTTCTCAGGGTAAAAATATTAAAAGCTAGAGGGCACAGCTTTAAGGTGAGAGAGGCAAAGTTTAAAGGAGATGTCTAGGCAAGTTGTTTTTTTACCCAGAGTGAGGTCGGTGTCTGGAACGCCCTACCAGGAGTGCTAGTTAAAAGGCATATGGCTATGGAGGGATTTGAATTGTGTGCAGGCAGATGAGATTTGTTTATCTTGGCATCATGTTCAGCACAGGTATTGAACGTTGAAGACATGTTCCAATGCTGTACTGTTCTATGTTCTACTTCTGTAGCCTAGATTGTGCTTGATTCTGATTGCTGCCAGGGTTGCCCCCATGTTTTTCCTTCTGCTATATTTACCAACCATACTTTTGTGGTTCCAATGGAACTTGAAGCCTGGCAATGAGACATCCCTGAGGCAGAGCAGGATGCTGTCACTGGCCTTCTTAACTTTTTTAAATATTCGGACAGTCAAAGCCTTTTTTAAACAAGGTCAAATAGATTTAAATAAATAAAAAAGTACTCAAGTATTTACTCAAATTTAATTCTATGTGATTTATAGTCCCAAACAAAATTAGTAATATTAGAGTTTAATTTAGAAAAAAATATATTTTGGTACATATACTGGTATAGACTGAAATAGGTATAATAACTGTGGTAGAAAGATCATTTTTATAGCGTTTATTCTACCTATTAGTGATATAGGAAGTGTTTTCCAAAATTTAATCATTATATTAAGTTTATTTATTAAAGGTATAAAATTGACATTAAATAAAGCTTTATGTTTTCTAGTAATCTGAATACCCAGATATTTAAATTTTTCTGTTGCTATTTTAAAGGGGAACTTCAGTAAGTGTGTGGATTCTTGAGGTTTTAACGTCATGGTTTCACTTTTGTTCCAATTTATTCCATATCCAGAAAAGGACCCAAATTCCTCTATTAAGTTTAATAAATTTGGTATGCTCGTTTGTGAGTTAGTTATATATAACAGAATATCGTCTGCATATAATGAAATTTTATTATTTGAGTCCCTAGTATTATAACCCTGAATATTCGGATGACTTCTTATACTTTCGGCCAAAGGTTCTATCATAAGGGCAAATAGCAGGGGTGATAAAGCACATCCCTGCCTATTACCCCTCGATAATTGAAATTTTTGAGATAACATACTATTAGTTAATATTCTTGCCATCGGTTTATCATATAATAATTTCACCCATGTAATAAAATTCTCTCCCATATTAAATGTTTGTAATACTTTGTATAAATACTGCCATTCTACCTGATCAAATGCTTTCTCTGCGTCCAAAGAAATAATTGATATGTCTTCTTCCTCCACTTTATGTGAGTACATTATATTAAACAGGCGTCTCAAATTATTAAATGAATATCTTTTGGGTATAAACCCCGTTTGATCAGGATTTATCAATTTACTAATATATTTGCTTAATCTTCTGGCTAAGGTTTTTGCTAAAATTTTCTGATCTGTATTTAAAAGTGATATAGCTCTATATGAGCCCGGTTCCTCTAGATCTTTATCTTTCTTTGGAATAAGCGTGATAGTTGATTCTGCTAATGTTTCAGGTAATTTATTTTCTTTAAAAGCGTGAGTATATAAATTAAATAAATAGGGGGTCGTTATCTCATGAAACTTTTTATAAAATTCATTACTTACCATTTTTCAACGATTTTATTGTTTCACCTATTTCTTCGATTGTAATTTGCGCTCCGAGTTCTTCTTGTTCCAAAAGATCAAGTTTTGGTAGATTACAATTATCTAAAAAAAAATTAATTTTACTATCTTCTGTTTTAGTTTTTGATGTATATAAATTTTGATAAAATTGAGCAAATCTTTTATTAATATCTTTAGGTAATATTAATAATTCACCATTCTCGGATTTAATTTTATTTATAGTATTTTCTTTTTCTTGTTTTTTCAGTTGGCGCGCTAACAGCTTATGTGGTTTGTCACCAAACTCAAAATGTTCCTGTTTTGTAATTTGGAATAATCTTATTACTCTTGCCGAGAGAATTCGATTAAGTTTAAATTTCAGTAATATTATCTTATTATATTTATCTATAGTGGAATCTTTAGCATTATCTAACTCTAACTGTCTTATTTCTTGTTCTAACAACGTTTGTTCTGTTTTATTCTTTTTATTTTGAAAAATATCGTATGAAATTATAATTCCTCTAATAAATGCTTTAAAAGTTTCCCATAGTAAAGAAGGTGAGGTACCTAGTGTATCATTTATCTCAAAAAATAATTTCATTTGTTGTTTTAAGTATTGATAACCCTGTAAGTCATTTAATATATATGTATTAAATCTCCAAAAAAAGTTTTTACCAGGCATTCCCTCAAATTTTACTGAAAAAGTCAACGGAGAGTGATCAGAAATACTACTAATGTGGTATGTTGGATTAATTGTATATGGCATTAATTTCATATCCACTAAAAAATAATCAATTCTTGAATATGTTTTATGTACCGAAGAGTAAAACGAATATTCCCTTCCTGCTGGATTAGCAGATCTCCATACATCTGTTATATTAGTATTTTTTATATATGTATTTAGAAGTTCACTAGTCTTAGATTTTAAATTACTCCTTCTTTGTTTTACTGATTTGTCTAAGTATGGATCTAAAACACAGTTGAAATCCCCCCCTATTATCACATTTTGATAATTAAACTCTAATATTATATCTATAATTTTATCAAAAAATTGAGGGTTATCAAAATTCGGAGCGTAAATATTTACCATAGTTATTGGGGTAGCATAAATTTCTCCCGAAACTATGATATACCTTCCCTCTTTATCTGATATAGTACTCTTTAATTTTAAAGGTATACCTTTTCGAATAAGAATAGCCGTACCTCTAGATTTAGAAGTAAATGACGAATAATATGTTTGGCCTATCCACTTTGCCTTTAATCTCATTTGTGTTTGTTGTTTCATGTGAGTTTCTTGCAAGTAAATTATGTCACTTTTCAAAGATTTTAGGTGAGCAAAAATTTTACCCCTCTTTATTGGTTCATTGGCACCCCTTATATTCCAACTACAGAATGTGATTCCTCCATTCTTTATTTGTCTATCGTCTTGCATTGTATATCAAAGTAGTATTCTTGAATCATATGGTGCAAACAAATACCTCCGAATTCTGGGCGTTGGGTGGTCATTCCAAGTTTTTAAATTTATATTACATCTCCGTCTCCAAAAGTACCTTAGATAAAGCAAGAAAAATTGTGATTTAAAATTAATTACACAAAAACTAAGCAGATACAAATTTATATAGTGATTTTTTTTTTTAAGTGAAATTAAGGTATCTAAGAAAAGATACCTTAAAGACGAATAGCCACCTAAGGTGGCGAAAAATTTATAGACTTCCATTGATGTTGTTTTACATTGAACCCCAATCCCTTATTAACACCTCGTAAAAAACTACAGACCGTCTCATATCTTGTTTATTCTTGTTTAAATTTATCAAACTAGCACTAGTAAAAAGCAAAAAAAAAACTCTAAACTCTAGACTATAAATCACATAGAATTAAAAAAGAACACTTATGTAAACCAAAAGATGTCTGGGGACTCTCACTCCCGAATTTTCTGTATTACTATTGGGCAATACATATTAAGAATATAATTTACTGGTTAGATAGTTCAACCCAACAGACAGAATGGATAAAAATGGAGAAAGAGGATTGTTATCCTTGTAATATAGGAACGATCCTCTTCTCCCTGAAAAAAATGAACAATACAATATATAAGAAGAACCCAATTATACAAGATACAATAAGAATATGGAAACAAATAAAATTATCCTTAAAATTAAGAAACCTATCATTGTTAACACCGATAGCGAATAATCCTTTATTTAAACCATCTATGATGGACAAAATATATAATCAATGGGAAAGTTTAGGAATTAAAAGGATCGGGGACGTATGAAATGGGAGATTTACTATCATTTCAACAATTACAATTAAAATTTAAACTGAAAAACAATCATTATTTTAAATGTTTTCAGATTTGCAATTTCTTGAAGACATACATACAGGGATATCAAAAAATAATTCCTGATTTATTGGAAGAAGTAATGAATATTAAAGCTGATACACAAAAATTAATATCATATTTATACAATAGTATTTTAAAGATAGATTTACCTGCGACTGAGGTAATTAGAGAAGAGTGGGAATGGGAATTAATGATCAAAATTACGAAGGTTACATGGGAAAAGTATTTGACATACATTCACAAATGTTCGATTAATGCAAGACATAATCTAATTCAATTAAAAATGTTACATAGATTGTATTACTCAAAAACAAGATTAAATACATTTTACCCAAATATATCTCCCACTTGCGATAAATGTTTAATCCAAGATGCAACTATAACACACTCTTTTGTTTCCTGTATAAAACTTTATAGATTTTGGAGTGATATTTTTGAAATATTCACAAAATTATTTAAGATAAAAATGGAACCTAATAATGAATTGATTGTATTTGGGGTAATGGAAGATGGGAATAAATTGAATCCATCTCAAAAATTATTTTTTAATTATGGTTTAATAATAGGAAAAAAAGTAATACTTACATTTTGGAAAAATACACCAATACCAACGCTCAAAATGTGGATTGCAAGTATGTTGAACACTGCACATCTTGAGGAAATGCGATTCCTCCTAATAGATACATTTGACCAATTCACAACGAGTTGGTCTCCATTTGTCGTCTTTTTGGAATCATATGGTGCAACACAATTGTAAAAGCTAACTCGTGACTGGGCGAGGGATGGTCAAGATTATAAATAAGATCTCCTTACTTCTTTTTTCTTTTTCTTCCTTTTTTTCTTTTATGCTCTTTTTCCTATTTTCTACTCTTTAACTTTCCTCTTTCACTCTCTATTTTTCTTCTCCACACACTATATATCTCACATTTTTCTATACTTCATCATCTAATTTCTTTTTCTTTTCTTCTTTATTATAATAAAAAGATAAGAAGCTGTACATAAAATGTATTATGAAAATATGATTGTATACAATTGTACTTCTAATAAAATAAAAATATTTTAATTTTTTTTTTTTTTTTAAAGTATTTACTCAAATTTAGCTAAAGATTCCAGAAGCAATCACAAAACTAACATTTAAACAGATTAACAAACCATTTACCCACATGTAATCTTTTTAATTAAGAAAAGTTTCTGCATTAAGAAACATTTAGACAAATACATGGATAGGATAGGTTAGGACAAAATAGGTGGGACTAGTGTAGATTGTTGGATGGAACGGGTAAGTTAGGGCGAAGGCCTTGATTCCATGCTGTATGACTATGATTATGACTCTATTTGGATGAATGGAATTGCCCTCAACCCCACTGCTGCGTTTAAACATACTAGAGTCTGTCCTCCAGCTCATCTCTGACACCTGTTTTGTAGTGTGTACGAGCACAGAAATCAGATAACCTGACCCATAAGGGGATCTTCATTGCTGACCGTAGATGTGTAGATTCTGTCCTGTGACTCACAAGGAGAATTTGTCCTGGGCCAGAGATGAGTATGTTTTGGGCTGTGGTCTTTCTTGAGAGCCAGACTTCACTCCAACAAGAACCGTAACTTTTAATAAATCTTCACCCTGGTACACACCTGCACTTCGTAAGCTGAAACAGATTGGTCGCCGACTTGAACGACTCATAAAGAAATCACCTCTCACAGTCCACCATGAAGCTTACAAACTCCACCTCACTGCCTATAAAGATGCCCTCATTGCTGTTAAATCTGCATACCTCTCCTCCATATTCACTGACCCCTGCCTAAACCACAGAACTCTCTTCTCCACAGTGTGCAACCTCCTCAAGCCTCGAGCCAACACTCTCCCTACCTCCACTCCGGATCTCTGCAACTCATTCCTCCACTTTTTTGCTGACAAAATCAGCACCATCTATCAATCCCTATCCCCTGTACCCGACTCCCCAGCATCTACTCCACCACCTACCAAGGCCCCTCCTTTCAACATCTCCGCTGATCTCCATACCCCTCCCCCTCACTGCTTCCTCTCCCAGTTTGACCCGGTCACCCCTACTGAAATCTCCAAACTCATCAGCTCTTCCAAACCCACTACCTGCTCCCTTGACCCTCTCCCCACTCCCCTGCTGAAGTCCTGCCTCCCTGCTCTCTGCCCCTACCTCACTAATCTTTTCAACTCCTCATTGTCCCAAGGAATTGTCCCCTCTGCTTTCAAAACTGCTGCTGTCACACCAATCTTAAAGAAACCTGGTCTTGATCCCTCCTCTCTCATTAACTACCGCCCTATCTTAAACCTCCCCTTTCTTTCAAAAACCCTGGAGCGTATCGTCGCGTCACAACTTCATTCCCACCTCCTCGCGTATAACCTATTCGAACCCCTCCAATCTGGCTTTCGCCCCCTCCATAGCACAGAAACTGCTCTCCTCAAAGTCCTCAATGACCTCCTTACCTCTGCTGACACTGGCTCCCTGAATATCTTCATCCTCCTCGACCTGAGTGCAGCCTTCGATACCGTCAACCATAACATCCTGCTCATCAGACTTAGGGACCTTGGCATTGAAGGTTCTGCACTCAGCTGGCTCCATTCCTACCTTTCCAACCGATCCCACTTCATCTCTCTCCATAACCACACCTCTGCCACAGCCACTGTCACTCAAGGCGTTCCCCAAGGCTCCGTTCTTGGTCCCCTCCTCTTCATCATCTACATCCTCCCCCTTGGTCATATACTCCGTCACTTCAACCTGGACTTCCACTGCTATGCTGATGACACCCAGATCTCTCAGCACCAAGTCCCCCCACCACCCCCCTCTCTCCCATATCAACTCCTGCCTATCAGCCATCAAATCTTGGATGCAACTCAACTTCCTTAAATTAAACAGTAGCAAAACAGAATTTCTCCTAATTGGCTCCAAATCAACACTCACTAAAATTAACAACCCCACTCTCACTATTGACAGCACCACTGTCTCCCCATCTCCTCAGGTACGCAACCTTGGCGTGATCTTTGACTCAACCCTCTCCCTTGAGCCTCACATCCGCCATGTTGTCAAAACATCATTTTTCCACCTCCGTAACATTGCCAAAATCAGATCCTCTCTCACACCCCCCGCTGCTGAAAGACTCATCCATGCCTTCATCTCCTCCCGACTGGACTACTGTAACTCTCTTCTCTTTGGAATCAATTCCAGCAGCATCAACCGACTCCAACTGGTCCAGAATGCAGCCGCTCGACTCATTACCCACACCAAATCCTGGCACCACATCACCCCAGTTCTCAAAGAACTTCACTGGCTTCCCATTTCCCACCGGATCACCTACAAAATCCTGGTCCTCACCTACAAAGCCCTCAACAACTTGGCCCCCCCTTAACTCACTGACCTCCTCTCCCCCTACCAACCCTCACGGTCCCTCAGATCCACATCAGCTGGTCTCCTCTCCACTCCGAAATCAAACCTCTGCACTTTTGGAGGCAGAGCCTTCTCCAGGGCAGCTCTCAGGCTCTGGAATTCCCTCCCACAACTGGTCTGAAATTCTGAGTCCCTCACCATCTTCCAGTCCCGCCTCAAGACCCATCTCTTCACCTCTGCATACCCTTAGTCCCATGTTCTCCTCCCCTTTGCATCTCTGTCTTACTGCTCTATTTTGTTTTGTTTATTCTTGACTCTCAATGTAAAGCGACTTGGAGTCCTGAAAAGCGCTATATAAATAAAATCTATTATTATTATTATTATTTTTGTAGGACCATCTGCTGTGAGGAAAATGAGCTTTGAGCATTGAATTCTCAACTGGCAATGTCTAGAGGTTGTGTTGGATGGGGGTGAGAGGACAGATGCTGGGAATAGCCCAGGGTATTTTTGTGGGTCCGGCTAGGTGGAGCACTTCTTCCTGCCCCACAATAATACTTTCTTACCATTGTACAAACTCTTTTTCAATCGAACAAGCTGGTGATGCTGTGGTTTAGCACAGCTGAGTGCTGGTAGTTGAGACATATATCAGAGGATACTCATTTACAGTATAATTGCAAAAGGTCTAATATTTGATTTAGTTTGGTCCTGTGACTGCTCAGCATTCCACCTGGTGAAGGTAGAGACATCCCATTGTTAGGAAGGCAACAGTCATCGTCTCCCCACCAAGTTTGTAACAATCATGTTTCTACCGTGAAGTTGTTTCCAAATTTTCCCTTTGTGTACTGAGATTTACAGAAGACATTAGATAAATGGTGACTTGGTAGTTTGAATGCAGAAAGAGAAAGCAAAGGGTAGTGAGATCAGTGGTGGGCCCTCTGATGTTTGGGATATATGTGATGGATTTGGACAATAATGTAGATGGGTGGATTAATAACGTTGAATGGGGGTATTTTAGAAAATCAATGCTGCATTTTAAGTCACCTTGGATTGTTTAATTAATTGGGAAATAGAGAGAATCCTGGGAATTACAGGCCAGTGAGCCTCACCTCAATAGTATGGAAGCTATTGGAGAGTTTTTTTGGGGATAGGATTTTCTTCCATGTGGAAGAGAATGGGTTAATTAGGGACTGGCAGCATGGTTTTTGTATGTGGCAGGTTGTGTCTTACTAACTCCATCAAGTCTTTTGTGGTGGTGATGAAGGTGATCAATGAGGGAAGGATGGTGCATGTTGTCTACATAGATTTTTGTAAGGCATTTAATAAAGTTCCCCATGGTAGGCTGATCCAGAAGATTAAGATGCACAAGATTAAATATGATTTGGTAGTATGGATTCACAACTGGTTTACTGATAAAAGACGGAGGGTTGTGGTGGAAGTGCAATATTCAGGCTGGAGATCTGTGACTAGTGGAGTTCTGCAGGGATCTATGCTGGGACTTCTGTTGTTTATGGTATATATAAATTACTTGGACATAAATGTGGGTGGTTAGTAAATTTGCAGATTACACCAAGAATGCTAGGGGTTGTGGACGGTGAGGAAGGCTGTCAAAGTGTACAGCAGGATATAGATCAGCTACAGAAATGGGTGTAGAATGGCAGATGGAGTTTAATCTGAGTAAGTGTAAGGTGGTGCACTTTGGGAAGTCGAATGTTAGGGTGCAGAGGAGGTTTACCAGAATAATGCATGGATTAGAGAATATTAGGTGCAAGGCGAGGTTGGTCAGACCTGGATTGTTTTCTCCGGAATGCCAGAGGTTGAGGGGAGATGTGATAGAAGTACATACAATTGTGAGATGCATGGATAGGGTACACAGACAGAACCTTTTTCCCAGGATGGAAATATCAATTACTAGAGGGCATAGCTTTAAGGTAAAAGAAGCAAAGTTGAAAGGAGATGTGCAGGGCAATTTTTTTACACAGAAGGTGCTGCGTGCCTCGAACGTGGTGTTGAGGGTGATGGTGCAGGTAGATACGATAGTGACATTTAAGAGTTTGTATCGGCATATCGATATGCAGGGAACGGAACGATATGGTTATATGCAGGCAGATAAATGTTGGTCTTGGCATCATGTTTCAGCCAGACATTGTGGGCCGAAGAGCCTGTTCCTGTGCTGTGTTGTTATAGTTCTATGTCACAGTTAATATTAACTGATTTGGACTTGGGCATTGAATGATACTGTAATTTGCTGAATGATGTTAGAGATAAAAGAAATTCAAAGACATGGAGAAATTTGAAAACTACTCAGGAGGAGGGAGAGAATAACACAAATGGGAGGAAGATGGCTGATACAAATTAAAGTATATACATGAGGTAATTTGTTTTGTGATGAAGTGCTTGGAATTTAGAGATATAGTGGGTAGAACAATGCAGAAATGGATGAAAAAGGTGAAAGTTCAAGAATAAATTGTTATTCTTTATAAGTAAGAGTACAGAAAATAATAACAAATAGGAAAAGATAATTTTATTTGGAATAATTGAGGTAAGGACGTTGCATCTTTTCTTAAAGGAAAAGTGGATAAATATTTGAACTGGAGGAAAATACAGAACTGTGGAGTGAATGAGGTAGTGGGATTAGTTTTGGATTGCTCTTATAAACACTTGACAGAGACTGGTTTAGTGTATGATCATACCTGTGCAGTATGAAATGTGAGGATTAATTTGAAATGGCACAAGTGGGCATAAGGACAATTGAATGAAAACATTGTTTATTTGTCATCGAAATACTGTTAATTTTAGAAACACGGTTTATATTTGCACCATGTGATATGTTTGTGGCAACTGAGGTATTGGGATAGGAGTCATATTTGGTTTTGACTGCTGAACAGCTCACAGTTCATTATATGTATGTTTGGGCTTGCACTATGTCAGATGGCTAATGGTTTGTTGTCAAGTTTGTGGAAGCTGGGGGGTGGTCGGAGGAAGTGGTATATCCTGAACATGTAATGCTGTGCTTAGCCTGCATATAATTAGCTGCGGGAGGTTCGTATCAACATTAAACCACTTCCTGGCACTTGTGCATTAAACAGCAGGAGTATTTTTAAACGGTAGGAAACTGGCAGAATGTTTACCCTACATGTGGTGTTTTGATATTTAAAAAATCCTCCTACGCCTGATGTTTCCTTCCTGAATATGACTTTTTCACAAAATAAAATTATTCTTCTGTCACTTGGTTCCTCTGCCATTGCTTTCTGGAGAATTGTGCTGGTATCAGGCCCAAGTAAACTTTCTTTATATAAACCTCAGAGACCAGTACCAGGATCTTCCAGCATGGGAGGGGAAGATCAGGTAAACATAGAACAGTACAGCACAGGAACAAGCTCTTTGGCCCTCAATGTCCTTACCGAACATAATGCCAAGATAAACTAATCTCATCTGCTTACCCATGATCCATACCCCATCGTTCCCTGCATATCCATGTGCCTCACTAACGGTATTTTAAACACCACTCTCATATCTGCTTCCACCACCATTCATAGCAGCTTGTTCCAGGCACCCACAATCCTGTGTGTAAAAAAGTCTTGCCCTGCATATATCATAGAGTCATAGAGTGATACAGTGTAGAAACAGGCCCTTCAGCCGAACTTACCCACATCGGCCAACAATGTCCCAGCTACACTAGTCCCACTTGCCTGCGCTTGGTCCATATCCCTCCAATCCCTTTAAACTTTGCCTCTCTCACCTTAAAACTATGCCCTTTAGCCTTTGGCCTTTCCACCATAGGAACAAGGTTCTGACTCTCTATACTATCTATGCCTCTCATAATTTTATATACTTCTATCAGGACCCCCATCAACATCCAGGGTCCCAGAGAAAACAATCCAAGCTTGTCCAATCTCTCTTTGTAGCTAATATGCCTTAATGCAGGCAACATTCTAGTAAACTCTTCTGCACCCTCTGCAAAGCCACCACATTCTTCTGGTAATAGAAACACGTAATTTCTACATATTTAATATGGTTTTAAGTACCGGTAGGTAATGTAAATCTTATTTTATAGAAATATGCAGATCTGGTTCTGCTCTCTATTGGAAAGTTAATATATTGGTCGCCAATATTCATAAATAGTTACATTTACTGAATCTATCTCAGTGATGAATGTTACTTATGTTGAACTGAAGAAGCAAGCACAAAATAAAATTAAACTTTCATTAATACAAGCAATGTTGATGGGTTAAAATATAAAGACCAATCCATAATTATGCATTTTCTCTGAGCTTGTTCCTTGCCAACTTTTTTTTTTTAAACTCACACCCATTTCGGACATGAAAACTCTTGACTATTGAATGTGAAGCAAAAAACAATGCAATATAACATTTTTTATATCTACCACAAGAAGAGGAAGGTCATAGAAGAAAGGAAAACAAAACAGTTGCTGGTATTTTTGAAGTTTAAGATGACTAAATATTTTAAATTATTACCTTCCCCAGTTATTTACTAGGGAACAAATTACAGCACTGAGAGAGAGATCTTGGGGTCCAAGTCCATAGCTCCCTGAGGTGGCGAAACAAGCACATAAAGTGCTGAAGAAGGTGTATGGTATGCATTAAGAATAAGAATCAGGAACTCAAGTCTTTGGTTCGGCTGCATGTGGAGTATTGAGTGCAGTTCTGGTTGCCCCATTACAAGAAGAATATGAAGGCTTTGAACAGGGCAGAGAAGTTTTATTCAAATGCGGCCTCGATGAGGGAATATTAGCTGAGGAGAAGTTGGATTGTTTTCTCTGGAGCGTCGATGGTTGAGGGGAGATCTAATAGTAATATGAAGTATGAAAGGCATAAATAGGTTAGACAGTCAGAACCTATTTCCCAGGGTCGAAATGTCAATGAGGTATAGCCTTGAGATGAGAGTGTTATTGATAAACCAGTAATGAATTGAAAGTATGATTTTTCTCACCTTCTTTTTACCATTTTTTTCCCTGTATCTAAGTTACTAAGCAGTAGAGGAACAAATTTACGGAGAATACTGGCCACAATAGGAAGTAAGCAGGGAGCATTATCCCAAATACAAGATGCATGGTAGCACACATTCAGTCTCTTAACAGTTTAGTGAGTGTTGAGTGAACTTGAATAAGAGCATAGTATTCTACAACCAAATAATGGCTGCAATGGCTGTGAGTTTGGCTTTACATCATATCTCAGAATGTGATTTCTGTTGGTTTGTGGCCCGTTATAAGTGAATAAATAAGTAAGCAGTGATTATTTAGGACAGTAATGAACATGTGGAAGGCATTTACATTGTGCAGATGAGAGCTTCAAAACATGATTAGTTGAAAATGAAATTTTATAGCAGAACTCTGCCATAAATTTTATCTTTAAAGCAATTTTTAAAGTGGAAAAGTCACTGATTTGAGTGCCAAAGCCACTATCATTAGATTATTTATCTTGCTGTTTGTTGAACGTTACTATATATCAATATTTGGTGCATTTGGCTACAACACTTAACAAAACAATTAATTGGCTGCGAAATACCGTGTTGCTTTGACATCTCGCAATATAAATGTAATTTTTCTCTATTAATAAAAACATTTTAATTCTTAGTCATCATAATGTCAAATCATACATCTTTTCCTCCAAGTAGTGTTTTTAGTTTTTTATGTATATGCTTGCATTCTATATTTTAAAAGTTTCAATTTACCATGTTCTTAATAAGGACAAAAAGCTTCCCGTTCTCAGCCTGGAGTTGTCCTGAATGGCCTGGGACAAAAGAGACTGCAGATATCAAAACCGGAACAAAAACAGACTCTCAAAGTTCTGAGTAGGTGAAACTGTTAGAGACTGAATATGTGCCACCCTGCATGTTGTATCAGGGATAATGCTCCCTGCCTTCTTTCCCTTGAGGCCAATATTCTCCATAAGTTGACCCTGCATCAGAGCTGCGAGGGTCAGTTTGGACCGTATGTCAAAGGACATTAGTGCATTGGTGATTGGGATAGAGGCTGATTGGTGACAGGTGGGAATGAACCAGGCTAGAGGAGCGGGAGTAGTGTGGTAGGCATCAGAGGCTGGCAAGTGATAGGTGGTGCATTATGGGGAGGGAATGATGGGCTGATAGAACCAGGAAGGGGGGAGGTGTGTGAGGGAAGAGCAGAGGAAAAAGAAAACAAGGTGGACAGGTGAATGTTTGTGGAAGGATAGCATGTAGAGAGGGGGGTGGGTTACCTGAAAATTGAAAAATTTGTATTTATACTATTGGGCTGCAAGCTACCCAAGCTAAATATGAAATGCTGTTCTTCCAAGTTGCTTTTAGCAATGGTTGGTGTGATAATGGGAATGAGAATTAAAATTACATGCAACTGGAAGTTCAAGATGGCCGCTGTGGACAGAAAGCGGATGCTCGGCAAAACCGTTGCCTAGTCTACACTTGGTTTCACCAACGTATAGCAGGCCACATCGCGAGCACCAAATGCAGTAGGCCAGGTTGAAAAGAGGTGTAGGTGAATGCCTTACCTGGAAGGACTGGTTAGGTGGTGAGGCAGGGGGTGAAGGGACAGGTGTTATACTCACAGTTTCTGGGGAAAATGCCTGGGGTCAGAGAGGGGTGGGCAGGGAAGTATGAGCAATCCATGTGAAAAGCAGGAAAAAGGATAAGAGGGAAGGCTGTGACTGGTGGTGGGATCATGTTGGAGCTTGCAGAAGTGGCTTAGGTGTTTGTTTGGATGTGAAGACTGGTGAAAGGTGAGGACGAAGGGAACTCTATTGCTGTTGTGCTTGGGGAGAGCATGTTGAGAACATACATGGGAGAAATGGACAAAATACAAGTGAGACTTCCATTGACTATGGCAGAGGGGAAGCCATGCTCTAGATGAATGACATGTCAGAATCTCTCGAGCAGAAGAGATTTTCAGAACAGATGAGGTAGACTCGGAGAAATTGAGAAAAAGGGATGGCAATCATTGTTGGAGACAGGAGTTACAGTCGAGAACCCCACTTGGTTCCACCATCACTTATCCTAACATGCTAGTATACACAGCAGTCTTTCCTGCTCCCTCTCAGTCTTGGTGCAGGGACTTGAACCAAAATGTCTACTTACACCTTTTACCTCCACAGATGTGTGAGTTATGGGGAGAGGTTGAATAGGCTGGGTCTCTATTCTATGGAGCGCAGGAGGATGAGGGGGATCTTATAGAGGTGTACAAATTCATGAGAGGTTAGACAGGTACATGGATCGGACAGGTTTGGAAGGATATGGACCAAGCGCAGGCAAGTGGGACTAGTGTAGCTGGGACGGTGTGGGCAAGTTGGGCTGAAGGGCCTGTTTCTACACTGAATCACTCTATGACTCTGCTGCCTGACCCGCTGATTTATTCCACCATTCTGATTTTGTTCTGAATTAGCCTAGGCATTTACCGTGATTTCAGTGATCTTGGAGTGAGCGGAGGCATAATTAACCTGCGCCCCACTACTGAGTGATATTCAGTAGTCCACCAAAACTACAGTAAATGGAAGAGGACAAGACTTTCCCTGGCTTCAGTGATATCCATAATTATGAAGCCTCCTAATGCTCATTCTTTGGATAGGGCGTGATAAAAATAGCCTCTGCCTTAGTACTTCTGGAAATGAACTCCAGCATAGTTGGTGCCTTCTAGAGAAAGTTGAAATAGATACTTTCTCATTTTACCTCAACTGCTATAAAATTAGAGGTGGTTAGGTTTGATGGCAACAGACAGTGGCTGCACACTTTCGATACCCAACTAACCTTGCCCCTTGAATGTAATGTAGATAACTCCACGCTGCCTGCACATGTGAACGATTGCAGCATGCAACCTGAGGTAATTGTGGTGAGAGGCTAGCATCAGTTAAAGCTACATTGTTTGCCTTGGTTGAGCAGATGGAGAGGGAAAGAGGTGTTCTGCATTACCGGGTACAGCATGGTGGTGCACAGATCGTCATATCATGATCAGCAAGGCCAAGTGTAGAATCGGTGACCATTTCATCAAACATTTGCGCTCGGGCCACATTCCCATACAGACCTTTCTGTTATGGGTCATCCATTGCTAGAATGAGGTCACACGCAAACTGGAGGAACAACGCCAGTAGTGAGGTGAGGCTGATTATTCAACAAAGACATAGCCAATGGCAGCAAGGGAACCACTAATAATACTCCTCACTGCACATCCACTTCCCTAGAATCCAAACTCACTTACCTACCCTCTCTCCATATATTTGGTCGGAAGGCAATAGAGACACAAAGCCCAGAGATCAACATAAGGTGTAAAGACCCAAATGAACAGTAGACGCTTTGGATGCAGAGTTGTAAGAAGTTTGTGAATTTTGCACAATGGTCAAGATCAGTAGATGCATTATCTTGCCATGTGTACTTTTAGCTTCAGGCGCTGCCTTATTCACCACACCCACTTCTGCCACCTCTGACAATTGCAATCAAATACGATTCATACTCAGCATTCATGTGGTCAATCACACCCTCGCTCTCAGCAATGATACACACCCAGTTGGATATGAACACCGCCAAATGTTCAATCATTCATTTCTCATGTATAAACTCGTGTGGTAGTTTCATTAATTAAAATTATAGTTAATTTCATTTTATGGAATCATAGAATTATTACACCAGAGTAGAAGATCATTTGGCCTAACAAGTCTGTGCTAGCTCCATCGAGTCTTATAGCATGAAACAAGCTCTTCGGCCCAACCTGTGCATGCCAACCAATTTGCTTAAGGCAGAGATAGACAAATTCTTGATTAGAACGGATGTCAAGGATTATGAGGAGAATGCACTAAAATAGGATTATGAGGCAGAGATCAGCCATGATTGAATGGTGGAGTAGACTCGATGGGCCGAATGGCCAAATTCTACTCCTATAACTTGTAACGTGAACGTGCTTAATTGACTTGCCTGTGGCTGGTCTATATCCCTCCAAACCTTTCCTATCCATGTACCTGTTTAATTGTCATATTTGTACACACCTCCACCACTTCCTTTGGAAGCTCAATCCATGTACACAGCATCCACTGTGTGGAAAAAGTTACCCCGAAGGTCTTTTAAAATATTTTCCCCCTCACCTTAAACCTACATCTTCTAATTTTTGACCACGCTACCTTGGGGAAAAGACGGTAAAGGCAACTAGAACTGTACACAGTATGCCAACTATGGGCTTATTGACATTTGTATAACTGTAACATGACATCACAACTGCTGTACTCAATATCCAGACGAATTGAAAACATGTGTGGCAAACACCTTTTCCGCCATTCTGTCCACTGGTGTTGTCTTCCTCAGGAAACTACATACCTGCACCGCAATCTTCTACAATCTGTTCACCGCAATCTTCTACAATCTGTTCTACAATCTTTCCTAAGGCCCAAACATTTACTGCATAAGTCCTGCCCTAGTTTATCCTACCTCTTGCCTTTATCTGAATTAAACTACATCTTTCATTCCTCATCCCATGGACCCAATTTATCAGGATCCCATGGTAATTGTTGATAATGTCATTCACTATCCACTATGCCGCCAATATAAATGTCATTAGTAAATTTACTACATTCACATCCAAATTGTTAGTATATACTGTGTAATGAACAACAGTGGATCCAGCACTGCTCCTTATGGTACACCACTTGTTACAGAACTCCAGTCTGCAAAACAATCTCTACGGCCACCCTGTTTCCTACCTTTGAGTCAACTAATATGTTCCCTTCAGTCCCATTTCCCTGTTCTTGGCCCATGGCTATACAAATTATTCTATCTCGAGTACCTTTCAAGATGCCTGTTGAAAGCTCTGATTGATACTGTTTACACAGCCCTAATAAGTAGTGAGTTCCAAATCATAGCTATTCACTGTATTAAAAAATAAGATTATTCACATCCTCCTTAAATCTTTTGCTCAAAACAAAACACTGTGGTCGTTGAATCACTTGCTAATTGGAACTACTTCTGAAATAAGCATATCCAAAATCAGTCATGGTCAATGAGGCTTCTCTGTTTCCCCTCTAGGCTGTCAGTAAAATGTTGACTCATGCTGGTGTATAAGTTCATAGTTACCTACAGCCTTTTCGTCACTCACCAAAGTATTTGTGTGTAAGCACAGAATGTGTTTTAGCAAATAATGCAACCACATATATACTGTATTACACCCAAAGTTTATTGTATTCTCACTTGCCAAATACCTCAATGTTTCTGTGGGATGAGTACTGTTGTGGCCATAGTACATAATAAATTATTGAAGCAGGCTAACTAGTTTAATTATGCACCAGATCTTGAACTCTGAAATGAAGGTATTGGTCGATTATTTATTTTAAACCAGAGACTCCTGATTGAACCTCCTACTGCATTTAAATTGACACATTTGTTAATGCAGCATAAAATATATACAGGTAAGTTAAATATTTTGTGTGAATCGGTCTTCAGATCACATTCAGTTTATGAGTTGTCATGATACAGAAATTCTTATTTTCGAATAATTGAATTCTCAGCTGCAAGTAATAACGGATAAAACTCCTGTTATATTAGTACAATCGACAGAAAATCTAAAACAACAAAGCTGTATGATGCGGATCAAAGAATCTCTTGCACACTTTGATCTAAGCTATTCTGATACATGTCTTTGTCTGATGCCTAATTGATGACAGGTGTATGATGCAAATTGTCATGTCCACGTTATTGATTTAATTTCCATTGCTTCCTTCAGGGAGTCATTTGCCGCCTATATCGCAGCAGTTGGATCTCTTGTGAACACCATTGTAGTGATGAAATACATCCCAGAGCATACCAAATCCTTGACGCAGGAGAATAAACCAGGTTAGTTGAGGTTTATGTGTGTCACGGCACAGTCCAACCTTGAACAATAGTTCTTGTGTAAACCCACGCCTTTGTACTTCTGTCCAATTTCTGGTTTAGAAGTGTTCTTGCATTATCCATCCTGTCCAGAAAACATTAATTTCACAGGCATCAGAAGCTCTCAGACATTCCATCAAATCTTTGGATGTTACAGAATGCCATTTAACTAGTCATATCTGTGCCTCTTTAAAATAGCTGTTGAATTAAATTACAGTTCCTATTTTGTCCCCATAATCCTGAAAATTCTTGCAATCAATGTATGTCTCGTTACTGCTGTCGGTTCTGATGGAATCTGATTCCATCATCGTGTTAGGTAACACATTCCAGTTCCTGACAACGCCCTCGGTGAAAAATTTTCCTAATTTCCGTTCTGATATTTTTGCCATTCATTTAAAATTTTTAACATCTGGTCATCAACCCACTTGCCTGAGTAAACATTTTTCCTACGTACTCTTGTCGTGGAGGTCTGTTGAAGCAGGATATACAATGTTCAACTCCTGCCAAGTGAGTACTTGTAGGCATCCATCCACAGGAACCGTCCAACTGGGACTGATTAGTGCAGCCAAGAATATGATTACAGTCCATTCCCTCCCCACCCCCCACTCCTAAGGTCAGATGCAATGATCATTTGATTTGGAACAGCTGCCTCAGCTGAGGATGTGAAGCTGAGGTTTTCTCACCGATGGTGGTTTGAAAACCTCTCCCAAATGATGCTGGATCAATTGAACAGTTTGAGACTGAGGTCTGCAGATATTTGTTACATATAAAGAGATGGGAAACAAAGATAAATTAATTTACAGATCTGCATAATGTACTTGATACCAGAGTAACTTCAGAGAATGTAAAAGAAGAATCCCCCCCCCCACCATCCCCCCATCTCCACTGTGCCTCACCTGGACTTGCACCTATTTTTGCCCTCCCCCTCTCCTACCTATGTTTCTTTCTCTGGTTTCACAAATTACAGCTCTTCAATCCTCTGTCTCATGCCTTCTTTCATCTTTGGCCTTTGTTCCAACCATCTGCCTATTGACTCCCTCCCCCCTCGCTTGTGTCCACCTATTACCTGCCACACTTTGGCCTGCCTCTCCTCTCTTCCAGCTTTCTTCCCCACCACCCTACAATCAGTCTGAAGAAGGATCCCAACCCGATATGTCACCTATCCATGTGCTCCAGAGATGCTGCCTGACCTGCCAAGTTACTCCAGCACTTTGTGTCCTTCAGAGAATGCATGGTCTTTTCCTGCTTGTATAATTTAATTTGTATAGCTCAATACCATAAGTCAGTTCATTTATGTGCAGATCAATGAAAATACAGTACCTATTTATTTTGATATTAAGCAATAGTGCACATGACTTGTGCAAGAATTATGGATAGCATGGATGAGAGACTGTGAAGTGCAATGCAAGTCTGCTTTCAAATGGCTGTTTGGTTCGCCAAGGGGATTTGGACATTGTCAGCCCACCAAGGCACATTATAAATTTGCATGACCTGATAGTTTAATTCGGAGAGATTATACGAAAAATGTATTTGAGATCTCCCTTTCCCCAGCAGCATATGTAACAAAATGATGAGCAACTTCCCTAGAATATCTGTGGATAAAGACATTAAATAGAATAATCCCTATTTAATCACTGGATTATGCTGATAGAGAAGAAAGTAAATCAAATTGGACGAGTAGTAAAAAATAAACAATTGAGAGCATGTACATGAAACCAGGAACCTGCAGAGCAGTGACATACTCACTTCAATCCTAGAATTGACTTCCAGCAGGAGCATCTTCAATGTGAACAAATTCTTCAGACTGCTGAGCATCCCTGGAGCTGCAGAAATACTTGCCATTAAAACCATCACTGCACTGCCCATGGGTATGTCACCTTTTGGAATTCAGTATTTTATATTTGAATATAAAAGAGACAGCTGTTCAGTAAGTTTTTGTTTAATGCGCTTTATTATAATTGTCACTGTTTCCGCAATGGGTAAGTAACATCATATTTTATACGTTCATATAATGGTCAAGCATTATGTAAAATACGTTACCATATATTGCATTGTATAATGACTACTAATATTGTCATCATTCTTTTTTTCTTCTCAAGGATATAGCTCAGCCGGTTCTGTTTGCTACTTCACCTAAACTAAAATATGCGAGTCCAAACATTTAAGCATTGGTGCTAAGCAATGAGGAATGGCATACCTGGGGCCTACAAGCCCTGAGTTAATTCCATCAGGCAGTTCTTTAATCCCGTAAACCTCAGACAGAGCCTAGGATAGTTTGATTGAAAGGTTTCTCTGTATCATCAGGAGTTGGATTGGCTGACACCCCGGTCAGGAACTTGTAAACTGCGGCATAGGTCTGTGAGAATTGGGGTAAAGAACACAATAAACTCAACAAAAAGAAATCTGAAGATGAATGAAGTTTTGATGGCTATCTGGGCCAAAGGACGGAATACTTCATGGAATGAAGGATAAAGGAAATGATTGGTACTGCGAAACACAATATTCAGAAATAAACAGGGTTGAGCCTATCTTGGGACAACATTAATTAATTAAATTGTGATGAAGATGTGTATAAAAATGCTTTAGAGGAGGAGAGGTGGGGAGGGGGGGGTAGTGGGGGAAATACAACATGTCTTTTGTAGCGTTTTGAAAAAGGTCTGGTGGAGAAGAACTTTTTTTCTAGAATCATAGAAAGATTCAATGGAATATTATTCAGAAGCCATTCGGCTATCATGCCTTTTAGATCAATCCAACTATAACCCCTTGATAGACACAAAGTGCTGGAGTAACTCGAAGGGTCAGGTTTTCTCTGGAGAAAACGGATCACTGATGTTTCGGGTCAGGACCCTTTTTTGGACTGTAAAGAAGGGTCCTGACCGGAAACCCCTTTGCAGCCATTACTTCATCATAATCGGCGGTCACTCGAAACGAGTATGACTGTCCTCTCCACTCCACAGGGTCGTCTACTTGTGGGTCGGCAGATGTCTGCAGAGGCCGATCCGCGATCCACACACCTTGGTGCAACGTGGGCAGTGGAGACTGGCGGTGGTTAGTAGTTATCGAGCCACCTTATCTCTCTCCTTACGGTGCTGTCAATTTGTCTCTGCAACACGGTGTGGTTCCATTTCGTGACGTGCAGCTCCTTCCTGCACGGATTTCCTCCAGGAGTGCCTGTCCAGTGCAATGTGCTCCCAGTTGCTCGATGTGATGTGGAATTTCTTCAGACTGTTCTTGATGTTGTCCTTGAAGCGTTTCTTTGGCCTGCCAGGGGCTCGCCGACCTTCCTTTAATTGAGAGTACAGGATTAGTTTAGCAAGACATGTGTTGGACATGCGGATGACATGGCCAGTTCATTGAAGTTGGTGCTGCATTATTGTGGTGGTGATGCTGGTCATGTTGGCTTCCTCCAAAACGCAGATGTTGGTGCGCTTGTCCTCCCAGCTGATCCTCAGAATCTTTAGTAAGGATTTTTGATGGTATTGTTCCAGAGCTCTCAGATGCCTGCTGTAGGTGGTCCATGACTCAGCTCCATACAACAGGGTGGAGAGGACAACGGCTCTGTAGTCCAGCAGTTTTGTTTGAGCCTTTAGGTCTCGGTCTTCAAAGACTCTTTTCCTGAGTCTGGCGTAGGCTCCGCTGGCACAACGCAGGCGATGGTTCACCTCAGAGTCGATGTCAGCTTTTGAGGAAAGAATGCTTCCAAGGTAGGGGAAATGGTCAATGTTTTCAAGAGTGGTGTCGTCCAATTTTATAGTGGGCTTGGTAGACGGCTGGTTGGGTGGAGGTTGATGTAGGACCTGGGTCTTCTTGATATTTAAGACTAGGCCCATGGCTCTGTATGCCTTGGCAAAGGCATTCAGGATACCCTGGAGGTCTTCTGCAGAGTGTGCTGCAATGGCGCAGTCGCCCGCGTACTGAAGTTCCATGATGACAGTGTTACTAACTTTGCTCTTGGCCTTCAACCTATTAAGGTTGAAGAGCCCACTGTCAGTTTTGTAGAGGGGTGGTATCCCCTGTGGCAGCTCTTCCCCAATAAGGTGAGATATGGCAGCAATGAAAATGACAAACAGGGTGGGTGCGATGATGCATCCCTGTTTGACCCCCGTTTCCACAGTGAAGGGCTCGGACTCAGAGCCACAGTTGCTGAGCACTGTGACCGACATGCCATCATGTAGAAGCCTCAATATGCTGATGTACTTGTCGTGGCAACCTTACCTTGATGTACAAAGGCTGCCTTTGTTCACTGCATTTTTCCTGGAGTTGGCGTGCTGTGAATATCATGTCTGCTGTACCTCTGGATGGGCGGAAGCCACACTGATTCTGGGCCATTACTTACAGTATTTATAAACTACGGCCTAAGGACGAAGCTGTTCAGTCCATTGGGTCTATGTTAGCTCACATCAAAACAATCCCTTTGGACACATTCTTCATCTCCTTAACACCTTGTATCCCTGCTAATTATTCTTTCTCGCATGCCCATCATTATCCTTTTGATTCTATTGTCACTTACCTCCCGAACCAGCACATTTTTGTGAGGAAGTGAGAGAAATCACCAGGAGAAAATACATGCTTCACAAGGAGAATGTGCAAACTGTACGTAGACATCACCCGAGGTCAGAATTGAACCTGTGTCACTTGAATTGTCTGGCAGCAACACTTCCTGCTGTGCCACACTGTTGCCCTGTGTCATAGTTCAAATTCACAAAATTACTTGAAGAGCAATTCTTTGACTAATTAGTCCAGGGCTCCAAATAATTCTTCAAGTGACCTTAGGTTTGAGGATTACTGCTACTGTAGGTTGTGATGTGGTTGACAAGGTCTATATGGCATCCACAATATCTGCCACAGATGAGGTGCTTTGATAGGGTGGGTGGATGGGTTGCTTGGGAGGCCCGCCACCCCTGCCAGCTTGCATGGTCTCCAGGTGGTCCTTTTGGTGAGACTGAGCATTCCCCATTCTCCATTTTCAGCAAGCACGGACCAGAGTTCCTATAAGTTGGTGAGGGGCACAATGGCACAGCGCCAGAGACCTGGGTTCAATCCTGACTACGGGTGCTGCCTGCACAAAGTTAGTATGTTCGCCCTGTGAACGCGTGGAATTTCTCCGGGTGCTCCGGTTTCCTCCAACACTCTAAAGACATACAGATTTGTAGGTTAACGGGCTAGTGCAAAAAAATTGTAAATTGTCCCGAGTGTAGGATAGTGCTAGTGTACAGGGTTATCACTGATTAGTGTGGACTTGGTGGGCCGAAGAGCCTGTTTCTACACTGTAACTCTAAAGTCTAAAGTCTAAAAGGGCTGTCTCACTGTGCGAGTTGACCCACGAGTGACCCCGAGTGAAAGACTCGTGGTTGCGTACGATACTACAAGTTTATGATCCCGAGTTTAACCGAGTTCCCACGGGTATGTCTAAGTTTCCCGTTTACTTCTCATTTCTGCGATGTTCCAAGTTCGTCTCCCGAGTGTACCAAGTTCCTCTCCCGTTAATCTTGAGGCAACAATGTATATCGAAGTGTTTAAAAATCATCACATGTTAAAAAAAACTGAGTGGTGATGGGTGGTGTAAAAGATTGTGATTATGGTCATGTTAAGAATTAAAAGTCATAAAATCAATGTGTGAAATGTGATTCTTATTTTTCAAAGTCTCTCATAGGAAACAATGAGCGTATAGAGCCCAGGGAGAGGGGGAGAAAGGGACGTACACTCACAGAGGCAGAGTCTCTCAGCCTGTGTGAGAGGGAGGGAGGGAGAGAGAGACACCCACACAAGGTGGATGTGAAATCTCACCTACCTGTTTCAGTGACAGGCACCCACAGCCAGTGAATGAAGACACCCCCATCTGTCTACCCTCCTCTCCCTCCACTCTCCACCCTCTCTCCTCCACCCCACCCCCCTCACCCCCCCTCCCCCAATTTGGAAATGTCATCCCATCACCCATTCCTTCTCTCCAGAGATGCTGCCTGCCCTCTGAGTTAAAGAGTTCCCACTTGCAGCAGCAAAACAGGCCAGTAAACACAATACTCATAGATAATATACTAAACAAAGAAAATATATATTAAAAAATCCAGTATTATTGCAAAAATCCCAAAGTCCTTGGTGCAAACAAGGCAGTTTGTAGTTCATAGTTTAGTTAGCATTTGTTGCGTTCAAAAGCCCGATGGTTGTTGGGAAGAAGCTGTTCTTGAACCTGGAGGTCATGGTTTTCAGATTCTTATACCTTCTGCTCAGCAGGAATGAAATGAGAGCATGGCCAGGGTAGTGTGGGTCCATGACAATGCTGGCTGCCTTTTTGAGGCAGCACCTCCTATAGAACCCTTTGATTCAGTAAAGTTCAGTAAAGAGATCGGGAATCTGGCATCATGGCTTGACAATAAAACCCAGCCTTTAACATCCGCATAATGAAAGAGTTGGTGTTGTCCTACGGAACAGGGGTGCAGGAGAGGTGAACACAACCCTGTCTTCTTCAACAGCACTGGTAGAGATGGCTTCTGGACGTGACTGGCAAACCTCAGATTAGGCTGCCATGAAGTGTCATAAAATGTTCTCACGCTGTTCCTCAATACTTGTTTGTCTTAAGGTTGTGAGCTCAGTCCCAAATACACAAAATGTATATATAAACTTAAAGCAATGTTTTCTTTTCTACCCACTCTGTCACCTTATCAATAACTTACTTAACTTTGTTAAGCAGAATTTGTCTTTAAAAAGTCTAAGTAACTGATATTTCTGTCCCTGATTATTGTTTCTAAAAAGAGTTCCCACGGTAGACTCACGAGTCACAAAGTTAAACGCACGGGTCACTACGTTCTTACAACGAGTTTAAAATGTTTCATATTTTAACCTCAAGAGTACATTTTACTCGTGGAAAAGTTCAAACATGTTTGAACTTTTGCAAGAGTTAACAAGTTTCACGTGTACCTCCCGTTAGCGCCAAGAGTCGCTAAGTTGCGTCCACGAGTTCCGACGTTCCCGCTACGTTAATTGTACGTGATTACCACGAGTTAAATTTGTTTTAAACTCGGGGTCACTCGTGGGTCAACTCGCACAGTGAGACAGACCTTTAAGTCAATGTGAATGTTGCTATTTTTTTAGGGAGATTTTGGGGATATCCTTGAAGCAATTCCTCTGCCATGCTAGAAATCCCCTGCTAGAAATCCCCTCCTGCACAGAATGCCTATTTCAGAAGTCAGATGAAAGGCATGTGAGTGATGTGACCCTCCCACCAGAGCTGGTTGAGCATGTTTAGAGCCTTGCTGTTGCAGATGTTGATCTGGGAGAGGACACCGACATGGGTTCACTTATCCTACTAATTGATTATGGAGGTCTGTGGAGAGAGAGCTTTGGTGATGCTCTTCCAGGTGCTCTGAGGCGTTTCCTGTAGATCAGTAAAAGTCTGTGACAAGCCTCTGGAAAATGAGGATCACTTTCCATATTTCAGGAGCTATCTCTCAATGAAGGCAGACATTGACAAATTCATACTCTTCCAGTACACAAGCACTGCCTTTGACCATCTGACAGCAAGACGGTTTAAAGATAAAGATGGCACTAAACTTGGTCTACTCTTCAAACTGATCTCAGCCCATCTGTATGATCTGAAGACATGAACTACCCAAGCGAGCACCTCCAAATTGCTACCAAGGTAAACATCGGACATCTGACCCTGATATGTTCCTGTTTCTATACCTAATTGTTAAGTTGACAGTCAGTGTACAGAAAACTATACATCGGTCTAAAGTTTCAGCAAAGTAATTAAACTTTTTACCTTTTGTAACAATCAGAGGAATGGTCAGTTATAGGAGAGGGGGGGGACAAAAGGGGGAGCCGGCGTGCTTTGTAACTTTGTCTGCGCATAGGTGGCCGCTGTTTGTATACATTGAGTGTGCTAGCAAAGAATTTCGCTGTCTTGTCACATGTGACAATAAATTATTCCATAAAGTATTCCATTCCATTCCATTCCATCTCTCGATATATGGTTGAGGAATATTTTTGCCATGTCTTGGAGCAATTTATGCTGCAACAAAGCAAATTCATCTTTGGCATTCCTCAAAATTTGGATTTATAGGTAAGTGTTTTAGCATGAAGGAAACAGGTATGATGTGTGAGTGATGTGTGCATTTACAATGGCATTTTTGGATTCTGACTGTGGGTTTCCTCCGGGTGCTCCGGTTTCCTCCCACGTCCCAAAGATGTGCGGGTTTGCAGCTTTATTGGCCTCTGCAAATTGCAATGAGCATGTAGGGAGTGGATGCGAAAGTGGGATAAGATAAAACCACTGTGAACGGGTGATCGATGGTTGGCATGGACTTGGTGGATCGAAAGGCCTGAATCATCCCATAACTTTGAATTAATCAATAAATGAACTCACTGGAACAATGGTGGTGCACACAGAATTGCGCTGTAGTTGAAGTCTGAGTACTTTGAGAGAAAACTGAAGATGTTATATAAAGTAAGGAAATGTTTTTAAAAAATGAACAATATTTTTCTTGCTTGATACATGTGCAATTGCATTTGGGAAATGTCATTGGCAAATTCTGTGTAACTTGAACCCTGTCCTACAAGATTGTTAGACTGCCTAAATACATGTAAGAGTCTGGAAATTACTGCCTCAAATTTGTTGGTTCTTAACTTCAAAGGTATAGTAGATAGCAGCAATATTCTGACATGTTAAAGAGGATACATTGACTAGGCATTGCATAACCAAAATATCCTCATAATTTTCTGGTACTCATCTCTTCTCCATCTGTTCCTCCTTTTGCCTCTCTTTCCTCACTCCCTAATGGCAATTCATAATAGTGACTCTAAAGAATGAGATGAGTTTAATAGCAGACTTCAATTCTGCCCTCATTCATTTAGTATACTTGCACAAAAATCATAGAATAGTGATCAAGAGCAAGACATTTAGTCAATCGTTCCACTCTCCAGGGCTGGTAACATTTTACTTGCACTGATATTCTAACCTACCTGAGAATGTATTCATCAGTACATTAAATAACAGGTTATCCCACCAGATCAAAGAGACCTTCCCATATATTTTTTTACAGGCTTTTCAACCTAAATAATTGGTATTATTCTTACCACTGAAGCATGATGCAGCTGCTGCAGAGGCTGCAGACTGATTAGGGCCTTCCTGCAACTACACACTGCGGGAGTGGAAGTTGTGCGGAAAAAAAACCTCTCCAAGTTATCAGTCATATATGTAAGGGAAAATTGGTATCATGCAGATATAATTTAAATTTTGTGAGCAATTACCATGTGCTGCAAAAGGAGATATACAACTGTACTGTACTTTGAAAATATAATATCAATATATTATATATTGAAAATATAATATCAATATAGTTTTTTGGGGGAGAAAATGCTAATCAAGGGAATATCCATTTTGAGTTTTGAAACCCACATGAAGATTGACAAATAAAAGTGGGACCATGTAAATTGCCATAGTCATCCTCTAACCCAGAATAGTAATGAGTGTGAAAAATGCATTATTTAGACTTAATTCATGCCCCTCACTAACTCTTCTTATTTACCATAATAATTTGTGGTTAAACAGCTGTTGGTGGGCATACAGATTCATTGTTAAATTAGCTTAAAATTATTTGGGTAGTCTAAACACCATGCAGTAAATAGTACTTCACACAACTTTTACTGACATTTTTATTTGATGGGTAGCACAGTGGAGCAGCTGGTAGAGCTGCTGTCTGACAGCACCAAAGACCTAGGTTTGATCCTGATCTCGGGTGCTGTCTGTGTGGTGTTTGCACATTCCCCCTCTGACCGCATGAGTCTCCTCTGTTGCTCCGGTTTCCTCCCCCATTGTAAAGACGTGTGGGTTTGTAGGTTATTTGGCCACAGTAAATTGCCCCTAATATTTAGGGAATGGATGAGAAAGTGGGATAACATAGAACTAGTGTGGATGGGTAATCTGTGAGCCGAATGGCCTATTTCTATGCTGTATCACTAAAATTAAAACTAAAAACTAAAACATCCTCCAATCTTAGTTTGATAAATAGAGAATTTGTTCATGTTAATTCCATTGCCACATATTTTGTAGAACTGGAATGCATCAAAACCTTGAATGGTCTGGCTATTTTGTTCCCCTGCAGGAGTGTTCCAGAGTATGTTTTCAGTTGTTGCTATGAATTATTTCAAACTGGAAGCAGAGTACAATGGCTACCTCATGGCTTATGTTGGTGTTCTGCAAATGGTAAGTGATATCTCAGTACTCCATCCAGCTGTGCTGAGCACTACTGGAGATAACGGCAAATACCGGAATAAATTTATGTTCCCATATATCTGGTACAATATAAGTGTAATACTGTACTTAAAATGTCATCATTAAGCAGGTATAAGTTGCACAGTTTAAAACAATATTTTCCATCTACCCCATTCACCAACATATCCACTGGAAAATTGGATTACAGCTTGCCATTTATGTTAAGGATTCAATGTATGATGTCTAAGTTTGCTTGCATTGAGATATCTTTTATTGTTAGCAGAACAGGACCGTAGGACATCTTTTTACAAACATGAAGTGGTTGCTCTTATCATCCAAGACTGTCAGACACAAACACTGCTTTATTTTGCAATGCATGTCATGAAACAAGAAAAGTATAAAGTATTCACAATTACAATAAAAGTGGAGCGATCTTCAATTAACTAAACAACCAATAGAATCTGGATCAGTAGAAGCTCAAATATCAATGCTGAGAACTATATTCTGCACTCTGTATCTTTCCCTTCGCTCTACGTATCATACTTGAGTTTGGCTTAATTGTATTTATGTATAGTATTATCTGATTTGATTGGATAGCATGCAAAACAAACCTTTTCACTGTAACTCCCTACACGTGACAATAATAAACCTAATCTTATCAGTTTAGTGTTTCCAAATATCTCAGTTTAGCTGGGTTTTATTTGGTGACAATCACATCAAGTTATATTCACTATTGCAAGATTATAGTGTCGATTTAGTAAAATGAAGTATCACAGAGTACATTCAAAGTATCAGTTGTAACTTTGCTGTTTTCTGTGGTGTGTACAAAGGATCAGGTTTGGATTCCTTTTTAGAATCAAGTCATGCAGTGTTCAAACAGGCCCTCCAGCCCAACTTGCCCACATGGATCAACATGCCCCATCTACACTAGTCCCACCTGCCTGCATTTGGCCCATATCCCTCTCAACCTATCCTATCCATATGATTCCATTTGATTCCACATGAAGCCTTTTAATTCACTTCAAGAACACATCTAGTCACTCATTGGGACCAATTTTACCGAGGCTTGCCAAAGCCTCCAGCAGGTGAAAAGAGGCTTGATCTTGATTGACAAAATGACTTTATTTACTTTGGTAGGAAAGCAGAAAAGCAGGTTCTTTCGATTAGATTAAAAGGCTCTTGAGAATCCTTGTGAACAAATCACTCGAATTGAACACGCAAATGTGGCAAAAAACTAGAAATGCATATGATATGTTGGCATTTAATGAAAGAGGATTCGAATTCAAGAGTAAGACGTTGCTTCACTTATCCCTGGGGAGAATGCACCTGGGATATTATGTACAGGCCTGGTCTCCAATCCTTCCTAAGGAAAGATATTTTTGAAGGAAAGAGAGTGCAGCAATGGTACACCAGGTGGATGCACGGGATTAGCATCTTATTATTTACCTGTACTTCTATGATTTTGGATCTGCTACTGATTATAAATTACATTGTGTGCCGGCAAGACAATATTTATAATTTTATTTTATTTTTTCATTCATTTACAATCTCTCATTCTCAGGGGCGGAAATCGCTAGTAAAACATGGGGGGGGGGGGGCCACAATTTCTTGGTGGCCGCACGCGCATGCGCACACACACACACCCGAGGCTTCGGCCGTGGGCCTTGTGGACGATAACATCGGGAGCTGGCCTGGTTGGTGACCAACTCCGAACTCCAGCAACAGCAGCTTCATTACCCTGAATCGTGGGGCTTGAATCGGCCCATTCGCAGGGCCTTTCATCACCCCACGTGGCTTAAAATCGGCCGCGGGATCTTCCGTCGCCCGGCGGGGGCTTCAACATCGGGAGCCTCGATCGCCTCGACGCAGCAATTTGGCCGCGGGGCGATGGAAGATCCTGTGGCCGATTTTAAACCGCGCCGGGCCGGGCGATGAAAGGCCCCGCGAGCGGGCCGATTCAAGCTCCATTCTAGGATCTTTGCTCCACCAGGACGTCTCCCTCCTCCAATCACCACGCTCTATCCTCAGTCCCACCCCCATGGTTCCGCCTCTGACTGACACCTCCCTCCTCCAATAATCATGCTGAATCATCATGTCCCGCCCCCCCTACTGCCTGCTGACTGACGTCTCTCTCGTCCTCGATCATCAGTCCCACCCCCACTGTCTCGCGGAAAGCGGAGATTTTTAATAGATTTTTTTTTCACCGAATTTCAAAATCCGAATTACAAAACATGGGGGGCATTGTCCCCCACCTCTTGAAACATGAGGGGACGTGTGTCCCCTGTCACCCCCCCCCCCCCAGATTTCCGCCCATGCTCGTTCTTGTTCACTGTCCACCAACCTGAACTGAACCTGAAACATTGACACTAAAGTAGGTCAATGAAGCCAAACATCCTGTGGTCCACATTGTAAACATTCCAAATGCAGATCAATGCCAACGAGTTCTGCAAAGAAATATCTGCAATCTCATTGTCATTCAAAGTTTGGAAAGATTTCATCTGTGAATAAGTAGATAGATGCTGCCATTACCCTAACTCCTCACCAGTACCAACAGTCAGCCAATGTGTTGGCTAGCCTGATCCGACATAAACAACTGTACTTTTAGTGGATAGTTGCCTATAAATTAAATATGGTTGCTCCATATTTTGGCTCATCCTGTGATCCAATTTCATTGAAAAATAAATTGTGAATGAAAATCAGGCCATCGCCTGTGGATCACGAAGACCAAGGATATTTCTGGAAATGTGCAGATGTCACTTGCATTAATTTGACTCTGTGTTGGAATGGCCCACACTGCCAACAGGCCACTCCTTAGAAACTTGCTTCTATATGCACAAAGGAAACTTCCCTGAGCAGATCTTCATCAACTGCCAAGAGCCCTCTGATTCCTTCAAATAACCATGCTCAAGATCCTAGTTCAACCTGATTCCTCACCAGAGATCAATCCCACCTCCCACAATTCATCCTATTTACACATTTTCTAAGTTCACCAAGCATCTAAATTCCCTCCCCACAAGCGATGACCATTCAAACCTACGAGTGATGATCGTAGTCCTTGACCCGCATTCTAAACTGACAATTCCAAGCGTGCGAGCAGCCAACCTTTGTTTTTCCAACACATAACTCTACCTGACCCCAATCTACCAACACATAGCTCCACCTGATCCCACTCTTCCAACACATAACTCTACCTGATCCCACACTACCAACACATAATCTTCCTGCGGCATGTCACTTGATTGATTTTCCCGCCTCCTTCCCCAATCTGGACCCCACAAACCTCAAATTTAACTCTGCATTGATACAGTGGGCAAGGGATGCACACTAACAAATATAAGGCCAATTCAGTAAGCTCACCAGCTTTGCAATTGGGTCTGACTGGAGCCTAAAGATTGTCATTGGTCTGCCGAGAATGCCCTCTGCTTCGACAGATATTTGGATTCAACTTTCCTGGTAGATTTTGCATAAAGAAGTGCTCCCGGGCATGCCCTTACTCTTTGATCCTCTATGATTTTAAACATATACCTCCTTGCTTTAGGTTCCCCATAGCGCCAGAAAACAGGGTTTGATCCTGACCTCGGGTGGTGCCTGTGCTGAGTTTGCTCATTCGCCCTGTGACCACGTGGGTTTCCTCCAGGTGCTTCAGTTCCTCCCACATCCCAAAGACGTGTGGGTTTGTAGGTTAATTGGCCTCTGTAAAAATTACCACTGTTGTGTAAGGAGTGGATGTGATAGTGGGATAACTTAGAACTAGTGTGAACGGGTGATTAATGGTCAGTGTGGACTCAGTGGGCCAAAGCTGTATCTCTAAATTAAACCTGAAGTCCTTAAATCATCATCTTTGTAATTTATTCTTGGAATTTAATGATTTGGCCCCAGTAATCCTGGGGCTGCATGTTCCAAGCCTTCCTTATCACCTCAATTCCCTTATTGGTCAATTCATCTATTAAGAATTCCAAGGCCTGGAATCAAACTATTCCAGATTGAGTCTGTCCAGAGTTCAGCAGAGCCGTAATGTAACTTCCTCCTCATAGTATCAGTATGGCAAAAGTACAGGCCCTTTGGCCTACAATGTCTGTGCCGAACATGTTATTTTGTCCTCTATCTGAACACCCTACTGATTCATTGTTCCTGCAAGTAATTGCTGCTGGAGGAATTCAGTGAAATTGGATCTGCTCCTCCATTCCCCCTGCACTGCCCACAGCCAGTTGTGATCTTCATTACTTGTGCTGTAATGCTGCGGACATTCAGGTTAGTCCTGCCCTTGATCTCCTTGGCATGTTATTTACCATTTACCCTGAATGCTCAGGAGTTATAAGAAATGTGAATCCTCCACTAAATTATTGTACAATTAGAAATCAACCAACTAAAAATTGGTCCCTGATAGTAATAACCTCCTGCTGTTATCTTGCTGCACTGCTTCTTCTGTATCCACCACTTTATTTGCACCCTGTCGCTCTCTATTTTCCTTGATATTAATGCCAGTTTCCAACTGTACTTTTCATATTACTTTCCTGGAGCACTGCAGATGTGTCTATCCATGCATAACATGCAAGTCCTGATACAGATTCTCAACACAAAACACCAACAATTGCTGTCCCCCCTCCCCACCCCCATAGAAGCTGCTCAACAAACCTGAGTTCCTCCAGCAGTTCGTTATTAATCATCAGTAAGTTCTCAATCCTGCACTGATAATAGTCTCCTTGTTTTCTTTTGAAGTACACCTGATAGTGTGAAGGTTGGCGGGGAGATGGGGAATTGGAGTAGGTAAAAATCTAAGACAATGGAAACCACTATCTTCTGAAGGTAGACAAAAATGCTGGAGAAACTCAGCGGGTGAGGCAGCATCTATGGAGCGAAGGAAATAGGCGATGTGGTCTCGATCCGAAACTTCGCCTATTTCCTTCGCTCCATAGATGCTGCCTCACCCGCTGAGTTTCTCCAGCATTTTTGTCTACCTTCGATATTCCAGCATCTGCAGTTCCTTCTTAAACTATCTTCTGAAGTGTCATTTAAGATTGAATGAGGTCTTTGATTTTATATTTCTGAAGGAACAGAATAGTACCTAAGAAAATGTAGCTCTTATAGGCATTTTGCAGATGAGTAATAAAAATAGAGGTTCTAAAGTTCTGCAACACTGGAGGAGAATTTGGCCGGCGTGGTAGTGCGTGGGTTGGCGGAAGAGATAGGGGGGCGAGGGAGAGGAAAGCAGTGTTGTTGTTAACACTCATGAAAGAGACTTTTAGTTTGGGGAAATGTAATGTGATCTGGTTTGACCGTACAACAGAGGGAGAACCTGGAGTTTTGCAAAACTGGGTTAGGTTGAAGGTAGGATAATATAACAGCATTTCAGGGAAAGGTTGCTTCCCTCAGCACGGTACCCTTTGGCAGAATCAGTTTACGTGCAGAAAGATTGGCACACACAGCGAAGGTTGACCTCTGCCTTGATGCCAAGGAACACTTCCACTCCGTACATTTGAAACACAGGGAAACATTCACTGTCAGACAAAGAACAAACTAGTCACAGAAGGAACTGTGCTGAGTCACATCATTTAAATAAATAGTAGCTCATAAATAGGATTAGGGATTTACTGAATAACCAAGCGGATTAGGCTTGAACCATTTCAGCCTGTCCTAAGCAATGTTTGCTTTTCGTGCATCACATTGCATACACTCCCCAATCCAGCAAGCAAAAAAACGGATTAAAAAAGCAAGCCATTGAAGGGAAAAAATGCTTGGAAATACCTCTGTGAGGTGGGTGTGCTCCAACTGCTGTTTTTTTGCAGGACTCCCGCTGTTCATGATGTTCTCAATATCAGCTTGTACATTCCTTCTCCACAATCTTTATGGGCCAAGAATTACAAAGTCTGTGGGAATGTTACGTTTTTTCAAGGAGACTTTCAGCATGTTCATGAATCTTTTTCTCTGTCTCATTTCTACCATCTTCACCAATGCCAATCCAGATAACCGCAGTAGCTCTGATAAATATTATACGTACATACCATCTTCAGCTGCTTTCATCAATCGTAAGGTCTGAAGTGAGGATGTTTGCTGATGATAGCAAAATGTATGCGACTCCTCAGATAATGAAGTAGTCACCATCCAGATGCAGCAAGACCTGGAGAATGTCCAGGCCTGGGCTGTTAAGTGGCAAATAACATTTGTGTCATACGAGTGCCAGGCAACGATGATATTCATAAGAAAACATCCAGCTGTCACCTCCTGACATTCATTGGCAATACCATTTGTATCAATATCCAGAGGGTTATTGCTGGAGTGCCTCAGCGGGTTAGGTAACATCTGAGGAGGGAATGGATAGGTGGCATTTCGGCTCGGGATCTTTCTTCAAACTTTGCCTATCCATTCTCTCCACAGAAACTGCCTAACTTGCTGAGTCACATCAGCACTTTGTGTTTTACTCAAGATTCCATATCTGTGGTTCCTTGTGTCTCCTGAGAGTTACTGTTGGCCAGAAACTGTACAGGAGTATCTATATACACAATGTGGCTACAAGACCAGGCTTGGAATCCAAAGGCGAGTAACCAGTTTGTTAATTCCTTGTCCACCATCTTAAAAGGCACAAAATATGAGTGCTGTGGAATATTCTCCATTTGCCTGGATGAATGCAGCTTCAACAACACTCAAGAAGCTCAGCACCATAGAGGACATAGCAGCCCACTTGATACACCTACTCAGAATCATTAACTCACTCCAACATCGATACCATCTACAGGATGCACTGTTGCAACTTGCTAAGACTTCTCAGACAGCACTTTCCAAAAACACGATCTCTGCTGGTTAGAAGGACTAGGCCAACAGGAGCATGTGGAACACCACCATCTGGGAGTTACCCTCCAAACCATCCTGAATTGGAAATATAAATCCCTCCCTAACAAGATGATCGCTCAACAACTTGTGAATGGTGCATTTGCAGAGAAGGTTTGGAAAAAGATGCAAGAGTCCTTGATTGGGTTCATTCTGAGCAGCTACGTAACAGAGGATTCTCTGTTTTCAGGAATGCATAGAATGTAGAAGAGTGTAGTTTAGTAGACGGCCATTCAGCCCACAATGGCTGTGCCAAACATAAGGCCAAGTTAAACTAATGATCTCGTCCTACACATGATCCATATCTCTCCATTCCCTTCATACCCATGTGCCCATCTAAAAGCTAAAATGCCACTATCGCCACCACAACTGGCAGTGGGTTCAGGCACCCACAACTTTCTGTGTAAGAAAAAAAAACTTTCCCACCACCTCCTTTAAACTTTTCCCCACTGACCTTAAAGCTAGGCGCTCTAGTCTTTGACATTTCCACCCTGTGCAAAAGGTTTTGACTGTCTACCCGATCTATGCCTTTTTATTTCTATCAGGTTGCCCCTCAACCTCTGATGCTGCAGAGAAAACAATCTAAGTTTGTCCAATCTTTCCTTCTAGCCAGTGCCCTCTAATCCAGACAGCACGCTGGTAAAGTTCTTCTGCCCCCTCTCCAAAACCTCCACATTCTTCCTCTAGTGGGGTGACCTGAACTGCACACAACAACGCTCTAAATGTTACCTAACCAAAGTTTTATAAAGCTGCAAGCTGCTTCCTGACTCTTACTCAATTTACTGACAGATGAAGACAAGCAGACCATATACTTTCTTTATGAGTCAGAAATCAGGTGCTGCTGAGGGAAATCATCGACTTCGTGAAATGCGCCCTTTGCTCTGCCTGAAACTTGTTGGTCTTCCAATACAATGGAGATTGTACAGTTACACCACGTTGCTTAGTGGGAAAGGACTGCAGTCTAAGGTTCTGACTATATTTATATACTACTTTTATATATTTTATGAATAAAGTTTATGTCTGAAATAGAAAAGTTGCAAGATAAAGATGTTAATTTCTTTGATAAACATTGAACTTGTTCTTTCCAGTGAAAATACGTTATCCAATCATACATTGGATAAAATGGTGGCATAATTTGCTGATTTAAAACTAATGAATACTGAATGCCTCTAACATTCTCTAAGCATATTCCCAATCAAGGATGCGTGAAATTTTTTCATGCGAATGCTCACATGCTCAAACAATCACCATTAATCATAAGGTTCAGTCAAATCACATAAGCTGTTCTTCTGCCTGCGGTGCCAGTAAAAGATGAGAATAAGACAATTGAATAATTATGATTAGGAAGGCAACACCCACACCCAAGGATCTTACTGTCACTTTACAAGGTAGACACAAAATGCTGGAGTAACTCTGGGACAGGCAGCATCTCTGGAGAGAAGGAGTGGGTGATGTTTCGGGTCGAGACCCTTCGTCGGACTGATTTTGTCACTTTACAAGGGCAGGTTTGCAGCATTGTAGACACTCCCAGTGAATCAAATCCTCAGCTCCTTTCTACACATCCTGCAAAACCACAGATTTCATGAACATTGTTCAGAAATTAGGTGGTGAAGATGATTGACTTGTTGCCTGCTTCTTCGTCTATGATCCAGGACAATTGGACATATTTATGCACAATTTTTGAGTTGCTTCAGGAGAAATTCCTCGTTGTGAAGCACCTTGGAATGTTTAAATAAATGAAAGGTCCCTATATGTATAAATTGTTTTCATTCTTCAACTGTTTTGGCTCTTATAGCTTGAGTGATTGATGAGACCTTGTATTACCTGCACAAGATAATTCTCCAAACCTTTCCTAGTCAACAATTGGCCTACCAGGACACCACCCTGCCTGAGGTCATTTTTTTTATTTAAAAAAATATATATATATTTATTAGAAGTACATTACATTACAGCCACATACATTAGTACTCGTCACTTATGACTTCTTACAATTAATGTACTCCATTTATTTTTTACACTAGAAAAGGAAAAGATTGAAAGAAAGAAGAAAGTGAAGGAAAAGGTGAGAGTGTAGAAAATGTGACAACAAAAAAGGACGAAGACCCTATAAGAACAAAATTAAAAACAAAAGAAAAAGAGTTAAGAAATAGACTCTAGAAAAGAAAGAGAAAGAGAAAGAGGAAAAAGAGAGAAACAAATATTTTTATGAGCATTACGCAAATGGGACATACCAACTCTTCAACTATCATCCCCCCTTACCTGACCTCAATTTTTTTTAAGGTACCTTTGCACCCTATATTTGTAATAATTCTCTAAATGCAGACCACGTCAGGTGGAAGTGATCTGGTTTACCTGCTAGGAGGAGTCTTATCTCTTCTAGGTGTAATGTTTCGAACATATTTGAAATCCACATGTTTATAGTTGGTATTGGAGCCTTCTTCCAAAATTTTAGAATTAGCTTTTTTCCAGTTATTAACCCATAGTCTATTAGTTTCTTTTGAAACACATTTAGTTCTGGACCATCTTCCGTTATTCCGAAGATAATCCATTCTGCTTTGGGTATCAGTCTTATTTTAAATAATTTTGTAAAGATTTCGAAAATTTCATTCCAAAATTTTTGAATTTTTGTACAGAAAACGAATGAGTGCGCTATAGTAGCTTCTTGGGATTGACATTTATCACAAATAGATGATACATTTGGGAAAATTTTATGAATTTTAGTTTTCGAATAATATAATCTATGTAAAATTTTAAATTGTATTAAAGTGTGTCTTACATTAATCGAACATTTATGCACATTTAATAAGTGTTCATTCCAACTTTCCTTTGAAATTTTAATAGCTAACTCTTGTTCCCAGTCTCTTCTGATACCCTCCGTAGATGGTATTTGTACATTTAAGATAATATTATACAAATATGATATTAAATTTGCTGATTCAGCTTTTATCTGCATTGCCTCATCCAATACATCTGCTGGGTTATTATAATGATCTTTTGTATATTTTTTCAAATAGTCGCATATTTGAAAATATTTAAAATATTGATTATTTCCGAGTTTATATTTTATTTGTAATTGTTGAAATGAAAGTAATTTTCCAGTTTCATACAGGTCACCGAGCGTTTTAATTCCTAGTCTATCCCAATGTGTAAAAGCTTTATCTATAATAGAGGGATTAAACGAAGGGTTATTAACTATAGGTAATAAAAGTGATAAATTTCTTAATTTGTGCCAGTCCTGATTTGTCCTGGTCTTTTCTCACCTCCAGCTCTTCCCCCCCACTCCGTACTTTCAGTCTAATGAAGGGTCCCGACCCAAAACGTCACCAGTTGCACAGTATTTGCTTGCCATCCTTGACTATGTCCAGGTGATATTTTGTGCTCATTGAGTGGCCATTCCCATGGTGCTTTAGCTCTATTTCATTGGGCAACACAGTTTGTTTGTTGCCGAAAAGTGAATTGCAAAAAATTCAGAAGAATTTAGAATAATTACTATAGGAATGGCTGGATCTTACAATTTCAAGCCTGGGACAAAAAGACAGACCTAAATTGGAGTCCCATAAATGCAACAGCAGTTCCAGCCTTAAGGAAATTCTGCAACTGCAAACCAACGTTTAGATTGTAATTTCAAAAGATCCAACTTTGTGCCTTTATTAGAATGTATCAGGATGATTTGGGTTCTTCCCAAATGGTTCAAGGGCTAAAGGCATTATTAGGTACGTTAATATAAAGAGCAGCAGGTCCAGATTTAACCTGTTGTATGCCTTGGGTTGGTCAAAATCAATCAAGTATTAGTAGGGTTGCAGAGACGTGGTGACTTTTGTGTATTGCCCAGGTGAGGTCTGCTGTATGATTTTAATAGGTTGTATGCAAGACATAGCATTTCACTGTAGCTAGGTACATGTGATAATAAAGTATCATTGAATCGGTGCTGTGGTTGGTTTTGGCTTATGAGAGTTAGAAAGGTAAAAGATCAGCCATGGTTTCTCACCCTGATTTGTACAGAATGATCAAAAGTGCATATACCAGCACAGGGGTGGGGAACCTTTTCATGTTGGAATGCCGCATTAAGTTAGCTGTAATCTAATAAAGCCGCATCCAGAAACTTCAATTAGATATACTTCAAAATGTACATTATTTTGTTAAAATAACCCTCATGTTTTAATTGTGGCCGTCAGTCGGGGAGGATTATTTCATCGAATCTTCTTTTACTCTTTGGTATTTTAAATAAGTTCATTTTAAGATTAAAATAAAAGTAATAAAAGACGAACAAAAACATATTAATATAAATAAATGGTAGACATAAATGCTGGAGAAACTCAGCGGGTGAAGCAGCATCTATGGAGCGAAAGAAATAGGTGATGTTTCAGGTCGAGACGCTTCTTCTTCGGTCCCGAAACGTCGAGACCCTTTAGGCGACCCTTTTTCGCCCTATTTCCTTCGCTCCATAGATGCTGCCTCACCCGCTGAGTTTCTCCAGCATTTTTGTCTACCTTCGATTTTCCAGCATCTGCAGTTCCTTCTTAAATAAAAATAAAAGGATTTATTCTACAAAATTTGGATTCATTCAAAATGCCGCTCCTTAATGGCCTAGAAGGCCGCATGTGGCCTTAAGGCCGCAGGTTCCCCACCCCTGTACCAGCATATTGGAAGAGGACAGGATTAGAATTATCTTTCATAAATCTAAAGTTAAAATTTGCATAGCAGAAGCAGCCCTGACTCTTGCATGAGTAATGTTCTTTGGGTGAATGGCAGGAGGAATTAGTCTTGGGCAAGAACCATTGCGGTCAGGGAAGATGGAGAAAAAGAATTTTAAAAATTCATTGTCTATTTTCATTTTCGTGCAGCGTTTTTCTTTCTTAATGATTATCTCACAGATAAATTAATACCTGTCACTGCTTAAATAACCGGCAAATCTACCTCAACCTACACTATCATTTCTTTTGTTCTTGCATCTTTATGTATCGCATTCTTAATGAATGATTCATGCAGTTCTTAGACATAAAGTACCTCAATGAGTTGCCTTAGGAGACAAATACAGCCATGTCTCATGGTATCCGTGTGCAGTTTATACTTTAAGGCAGGAACTATATTGGTCGATATCTGAAATAAAAAGTAAGCTAATGTTTTGCATGGAAGATAGACACAAAAAACTGGAGTAACTCAGCGGGACAGGTAGCATCTCTGGAGAGAAGGAATGGGTGACGTTTCAGGTCGAAACCCTTCTTCAGACTAGTTAGGGAAAAGGGAAATGAGAGATATAGACGATAATGTAGAGAGATAAAGAACAATGAATGAAAGGTATGCAAAAAAGTCACGATGATAAAGGAAACAGGCCATTGTTCGCTGTTTGATGAAAACGAGAAGCTGATGCGACTTTGGTGGGGGAGGGATAGAGAGATAAATGTTTTGCATGGAAGATAGACACAATAAGTTGGAGTAACTCAGCGGGACAGGCAGCATTTCTAAGGAGAAGGAATGGGTGATGTTTCAGGTCGAGACCCTTCTCCAGTCTGAAGAAGGGTTTCAACCCGAAACATCACCCATTCCTTCTCTCCAGAGATGCTACCTGTCCCGCTGAGTTACTCCAGCTTTTTGTTTCTATCTTCGGTTTAAACCAACATCTGCAGTTCCTTCCTACATGGAATGTTTTGCATGTTGGTTTGAACAATCCTGATGAGGTATTTCCATTAGATGCATTAACAATATATTCTTTCCTTTCACATGTTGATGGTCTTTTCTGTGTTTTACTGCAAGTGCCTGGTTTATATTTAACTTTCTATTTTTTAATAATGATTTTCTGCCCATGTTTTCATTGCATTTGAACAAGACTCAAATATTTTGGAGGGAAGATATCTTCAAGGAAGGTCACATTGGTGAGTTGTAAGATGATGCAATGTGTCATTCAGAGTGACAATGATCCTGCATAAACTTCCTGTCCTAGTCTATCAGAATTACCTTAATCCTCAGTCTCCAAGTCAAGTAATCGTTCAGGATGCTGCTGTTTTCTGCAGGATGTCACCTGCTTCTTGTATTGGCTTATCTGTACTCTAGTTAACTTTATTGCCATAGCTGTCTTGCCCATTGTGCTGGGCATTATTGATGGTAATGTATTAAGCTATATTAAATAACAGGGCGGCGCAGCCAGTTGAGCTGCTGATTTGATCTTGAGCTCAGGTGCTGCCTGTGTAGAGTTTGCACGTTCTCTCTGTGACCACATGGGTTTCCTCCAGGTGCCGACATGTGGATTTATAGGTTAATAGGTTTCTGTAAATTGCCCCTCGTGTAGGGAACGGATGTAAAAGTCGGAAAACATTGAACTAGTATGAATGGGTGATCAGTGGTCAGCGTGGGTCAAAGGGCCTGTTTCCATGCTGTATCTTTCAATCAATCTTTCAACTGGACTACAGGTGGAGTGCTGTACTGGTTGATGAGTGAAAGTGCAGCAACCTAAGCAAGAATTCCAGAAAGAGTTAGGAGAAGTAAGTGAAAACAGTCAAATATTGATATTTTAAGTGTTATTTAGATAAGAAGCGAGCTAACAGAACAAAGGATTTAGGTATGTAGAAAGGAACTGCAGATGCTGGTTTATATTGAAGATGGACACAACGTGCTAGAGTAACACAGCGGGTCAGGCAGCATCTCTGGTGAAAAAGGATGGGTGTCGTTTCATGTTGGGACTTTTCTTCAAAGTCTGAAGAAAGGTCCTGATGTGAAACTTCACTCATCCTTTTTCTCCACAGATGCTGCCTGGCCTGCTGAGTTACCCCAGCACTATCAAGGTGTCTATCAAAGAATTTAGGTAAACAGCTCCAGGTTACCCTGGTCTGATTGCTAAAATTTCCACTAGTCTGCAGAGTGAAAGATACTCAGTCCATCCTCTCAGCGAAGCTGTGAAGGGTGCAAAATGTTTCATTTTCTGATTCTAATACAATGAAACTCATATTAGTGGGTACTCCATAGGACCAACACTAAAACTGCATGAACAACATATCACATTGCAGATAATATGCATTATATATACATTTCTGGCCTCATGGATTCCTGGTGGCTGAACATGACACCCTTAAACATGACATCAATCCTAATTCATTCATCAAATGTGTATGCAACCATGAGGGGAATAGATCAATGCACAGAATCTTTTACTCAGGGCACGGAAATCATAAAACCAGAGGACATAGGTTTAAGATGAGAGGGGCAAGATTTAATACGCACCTGGAGGAAGGTCTTCAGTCAGATATGTTGGGTCTATGGAACAAGCTGTCAGAGGAGATAGTTGAGGCAGCATTTAAAAGACACATATCACCTAATTTCCTCATGTGCATTTTGGACTTTGGAAATGGTGCCAAAACATGGCGGCTCTTGCATGTGGTGTCACTGGACTATTTCTGAACACTTGGCTAATCGGGGATTGTGCTTATGTATTGCAATACTTTACTGAACAGTATGCAAAAAAAGAATTTCACTGTGCATTTGTAAATGTGACAGTAAAGGGCCTGCGCGGGTTGACGCCTGTATGGTTGTGAGTAGTCGCCCAAAGAGTTGTACCTTTTTCTGGTCGACGCTGGATTTTCAACATGCCAGCAGTCGCCGAAAAAAACGCGTAAGTGGGACAGGCCATTAAAGCACCATTGACCACAGCGAGTCAGTAGTAATCAGGAATGGAAGTTCTGGCTGATTAATTATGCCCAGCCCAGAGATCCAAGAGTCGCCTGTTTGCTAACTCAACCTGGAGTCCTAGTATGTGTGATTGAGTGTCACACAGGTGCGCATTTACTCTTGAAGTGATAACATTTCTTTAATAGTCTTGCCACTCTAATTGAAACAGTTTTCCTGTGCAGAGTGTCACACAGTTGCGCATTTACTCATGAAGTGATAACATTTCTTTAATAGTCTTGCCACTCTAATTGAAACAGTTTTCCTGTGCAGAACATGAAGGGTTTCGGCCCGAAACGTTGCCTATTTCCTTCGCTCCATAGATGCTGCTGCACCCGCTGAGTTTCTCCAGCATTTTTGTGTACCTTCGATTTTCCAGCATCTGCAGTTCCTTCTTTAACACATCTAAATTTGATTATTAGATGCCAATTGTTCCTTTGGACTTTTTATGACATTTAGCATTCAAATGTCAAAAGGGTTTTGAATTGCAAAAATCCAGGCCAGTGGAGTCTGTTCAACCCCAGTATAATACCTTTCATACAATTCTGATAATGCATTTAACTTGAAATACCTGCATTTCTTCTATTTCACAATGCCTAATGCTTTGGCACCTGGAGAGAGGATGCATATTCAGTGACAATGAAATAGCTGAGATTACAACCGTGGGAAAGATGTGACTCTAAAAATGCCCAAAGGGAAAATAAACCACATGCTGGAAACACATTCATATGCAAAGTGGTGTGGAAAGCATTGTTGCACATTAAAGAGATTTACAGCTGGGCTGGTTCCATTGGTACAATGTGACCTCTCGATTACATGCAGTGGGTGGACAGAGTTTTCAAAAGTTGCAGCAGACTTCAGGAAGTGGAGTGAGCAACTTAACGGCAATTTCATCGGCATAGGACCAGACATCACCAGGTTAGCCAACCAATCACAGTATTGAGTGGGTTATCTCAAGCTGAATGTGATGCATATAGTGTGAAGGAAAAAATATGTTCCAAAAGTATTCTTCCTGATGTTTCATATTCAGTTCTGCCCTCACAATTTCTATTGTAATGAAAAATAGGGACTGTTGTGCCACTGCAAGAATTTTATTGTTCTGTTTTCGAGCAGATGACAATAAAACACTCTTGACTTTTGACTCAATTCCACATTATGTTTAACCTGGGATAAGGCCTCAAGTTGATCTTGGCAAACTGTCAACTTTTGTCTGATATAAATACAAGGAACTGAGAAGGTACACAAAAATGCTGGAGAAACTCAGCGGGTGCAGCAGCATCTATGGAGTGAAGGAAATAGGCAACGTTTCGGGCCGAAACCCTTCTTCAGACTGAGATGTTGGTAGAAAGGAACTGAGATGTTGGTTTAGAAAAAAAACAAAATACTGGAATACTGGTCTGAAGAAGGTTCTCAACCCAAAATGTCACCCATTGCTTCTCTTCAGAAATGCTGCCTGTCCCGCTGAGTTGCTCCAGCATTTTGTGTCTACCTTCGATTTAAACCAGCACTGCAGTTCTTTCCTACACAAAATACTGGAATAACTCAGCAGGTTAGGCTGCATCTCTGAAGGACATGGATAGGCGAAGTTTTGCGTCAGGACCATTCTTCAGTCTTAAAAGAAGTCCCAACTCGAAATGCCACCTATCCATGTTCTCCAGAGGTACTGCCTGACCCGCTCGGTTACTCCAGCACTTTGTGGAACTTTTGTCTGATGAAGGGTCCCATTCAGATATGTCACCTATCCATGTCCCCCAGAGATATTGCCTGACCCACTGAGTTACTCCAGCACTTTGTGGGGTTTTCTTGTAAATCAATATCTGAAGAAGGGCCTCGACCTAAAACATCACCCATTCCTCTCCAGAGATGCTGCCTGTCCCGTTGAGTTACTCCAACATTTTGTGTGTCTCTTCGGTTTAAAACAGCATCTGCAGTTCCATCCTACACATTTCGTCTGCAGTTTCTTGTGTCTACTGGCAGTCTTTGAAGCTGATTGATTAATGCACACAGTGTGCAAATGTGTAAGGCTATCGGGCAATTGCATTGCTCTATGTATGGCTCTATGACTCTTAATCTTTGCACCTGATGTTGCCTTCAAAAACTTTGCACACTGATTTCTGGAATCAACCATTTTTTAAATGCCTCTCCTTGCCAACTTTGTCAACTAAACCCATTGAAGACTTTTGGATTACTAAGTTTATCTTCCCTACCTGCACTTCAGTGTGTCACTGTGGGAGTGCTGTACAATTAATGACTGAGCCATCAAGTAGATGTGAAATGTCACATTTAATAAAGGGCATGGCATTTTGACAAATTCCTGACCAATTTTATTTCCTCATCCAACACCCACTGGAAAAGCAGCCTATCCAGTATCTTATTGATATGTATGTACTCTTGCAAATTGCAGAGAATTGCATAGAGTGTATAGGACAGAGATGTTCCATTCTGCACAATAGATTCCTGTTGTTTATATAGTTTTGGGCTGTTTATGTTCCACTCAAATCTCCTCTGACTCTTTTTCATCTAATCTTTTCACATAATTGGTTACTTCCTGCCTTATTTTTTCTATCCAATACTTCATTCAAAGAACTACAGCTGGTGTACAGTTCTGGGCAAAGGGGTTTCTTTTGAATTCCCGATTTATTAGTATCTATCTTTTATTTATAGCCCATGTATCTGGTCATGCCTACAATGGAACCATCTCTTCCATTCAAGACTCAACGGCTTAATCTTTTCACAAACAGTACTGTAACCATTTAACACAAGTTTTCTCCATTTCAGTTCAGTTCCTCAAGAAATGAACATTTTGTCTGCCACAAGCTTCTCGTTTTCACCCAACAAACAGCTAACAATGTCCTGTTTCCTTTACCATCGTTACTCTTTTGCATATCTTTCATTCATTGTTCTTCGTCTATATCTCTCGTTTCCCTTTCCCGTGACTTTCAGTCTGAAGAAGGCTCGACCCAACGCGTCACCCATTACTTCTCTCCAGAGATGCTGCCTGTCCCTCTGAGTTACTCCAGCTTTTTGTGTCTATCTTCGGTTTAAACCAGCATCTGCAGTTCCTTCCTACACATTTTGTATGCCATTATTTGTCATTTTTTATTTGCTCTGTAAGCTTGCATTTTAAGTTGTGAATGCAATGTAAGGAGGCTATCAAGGGATATGGCTGCACAAATATAATGTTGGAAACACTCTGCGGCATATATTGCAAGAAGGAATAAAGTTAACATTTCAGGTTGATGCTAATTGCAAAGATCTGAAAATGCATGATTCACAAATAGCTGGATGTAACTTTAGCAAGTAATTAGAAAAGCTATAGGAATGTTATTGTTTTTCGGTAGTAGAATTGAATGCACTGCCTAAAAATAAGAGGTCATCCATTTATGATAAAAATTTGATTTGTTTTTCTCCCAGAGGATAATGCATCTTTGGACTCTTCCTCAGAGGTTGGTGGAAGCAGTCTGGGTATTTAAAAAGAAGAGGTGGATAAAAGCTTGATGAGCAAGGATGGAGTTGATGTTTTTTGAAGATTGCCATGGGTGGAGTTGCTTGCAGTGTGTATTCAGATCTGCTGCAATCCTATTAAATGATATAGCAGACCTGTGCATCTGAGTGGTTTGCTCCTGCCCTTAATTGAAATGACCATCACCCCAAGGCTGAACCCCCTGTTAACTTATAGTACTCTGCTACCTGAGGACCATCCCATATTGCCATCAAACCAGCAGACTTTGGCTGTGGTGTTTAAGAAGGAACTGCAGATACTGGAAAACTGAAGGTAGACAAAAATGCTGGATAAACTCAGTGGGTGAGGCAGCATCTATGAAGCGAAGGAAATAGGCAACGTTTCGGGCCAAAACCCTTCAGACTTGAGAAGGGTTTCGGCCTGAAATGTTGCCTATTTCCTTCGCTCCATAGATGCTGCCTCACCCGCTGACTTTGGCTGTGGTGTTGTGATTTTGCGAATTGACCCACACTGCATGGAAGTCCAATGTCAGCTTTTAACTAGGGAACACAAGAGACTACAGATGTTGGAATCTTGAGCAAAAAAATGCTGTAGGAACTCAACAGGTCAGGCAGCATCTGTGGAGGGAATGGACAGATAATGTATCGGATCAGGATCCTACTTCAGACTGATGGGGTAGGGGGAGAAAGTTGGTAAAATGAGGTGGGGGTGGGGCAATGCCTGGCAAGTAATGGGTGGATACTGGTGGGGGGAGCGTGATTGGTTGATGGGTGGAGAAGATGACAAGGCCAGAGGTAGCGTTACAAAACTTACCATCAGTGGCGCTCCAGATCTGCCTGCTGCCTGTGTGCGATTCCGGAGGCTTTGGGGGGGAGGGGGGTGGGGTGGGGGGGGGGTCAGGATTAAAATGTAGGTTTGTATTGGTTGTCGGAGAGGGATTTCCTCGGGCTGCTAGCTGTTGAAGAAAAATCGTTCGCGCTTCCGTTCCCGTTTTTTTTTTAATTTGCTGGACGATTGCATCACTGGATTGAAGTTAAACGCGACTTCTAATGCCTTCAACACCGCAAGTGCAGGACAAAACAAAAGGTATGTCGTTTATTTAACATATTATCTTGCTTTTTGGTGTGGCTTCATTTTAATCTTATCATGCGAAAAGTGTTCGCATCATTAGGCCCCCATACCTATATTTAAGAGGGAGTTAGATGTGGCCCTTGTGGCTAAGGGGATCAGGGGGTATGGGGAGAAGGCAGGTACGGGATACTGAGTTGGATGATCAGCCATGATCATATTGAATGGCGGTGCAGGCTCGAAGGGCCGAATGGCCTACTCCTGCACCTATTTTCTATGTATCTATGAATCGGTCATGTCTTGCCTGCCGATATGGGCTTAAAATTTATGGCAACGGCAACATTCCAATCGATCACATTCCAGAAACATCCACTCTCAAGATAATCAAATTCATTATTTTTTTGCACAATCATGTCATAAGAACATCTAAATCATCTATATTTTTGTTATTATCTATCCATGATCAATATTTTCATACTAAATATCCACAGTACAGTTTTAGTCAGATGTATTGTGCAAAAAATAATTATTTTGATTATCTTGAGAGTGGATGTTTTTTGATTAATCTATGGCAATTAAACATTAAATTCTTCCCATTTGGCATATAAATTCATGACAAAGTGAGATTTAAAAATCATGGTATATTGTGAATTCTTGTATTATATGGGATCAGTTTGTTACTTGTTATTTGGATACTTACGCTATTTAAAATTTTTAGCCTTTTCTTAAGAAATGGATAGATGTTTAGATCTAGTAATTGAATTTAGATGAATTTAATTGATTTGATGAAACTGATGAATATTAATTTTTTGTTAGGTTACTATTTGTTTTAACGTTTAACTTTATCATTTCTACCTTTTTTTCTAAAACTGCAAATAATAACTTGTTTCTGTTAATGCTGTTCAGTGTTTTCTTTTCTTTACATTTTAAACAGATGTCTCCGAAGAAGAAATGCAAAATTGTCAATTCAAATGCCCAGCAAAAGAGACTGATTTAGACATCATTCGCAGAGATTATCCGAATTTGGACTACTCCAAATGTGATGATCTACAGGACATTCTTAATGGGAAAGTAGTGGGCAGAAAGGCATGTCATGCGTGGTTTAAAGAGCAAAAACTTGTTGTTTACAATGCCAAATTTGAAAAGTTGAGGAAAAACAAGGTGTACAGAGTTGCTTATTGGTTACAATCTGAGGAGTATGATGATGCTACTGATTATGATATGCCAATACACCAGTTAGCAACTGATCTTCTCCATAAAGACTTGGTCTTTTGCTAGAAATTGTAATTTCTTTACCTTTTTGTTACGGACTTACAGCATACAATATAATAATATTAAAGTTCTGATCTTGAGAATATCACATTTTTGAATTTTCAAGGCAGTCTGGGTGTTTATTACTATTTCTGTCACAACGGTCAATCTTGTAATTAGCTACAATTAGGTAACTAACTAATTATATGCTTTAATTTCAGGTAATCCAAGTAAGATGTTTCATATTTGTTTCAGAATGCTTCAATCTATAATAACTGAAAATTTCATTCAGTTCTCTTAATATTTAAGAAAGTTATGGGCTTTTATGTCAATTGACTGTCCTCGATCACAGCTTTTCTGTTAAGTCAATGGAAAAGCAATAGGGAACAAGATGCTAATTTCCGAGTATGAAAATGACCATAACGTTTTTAATACTGAAGATATGAAAGTGAATTAGGTATCAAATTAAAGTTCTTTTTATGCTTTATCTGATGGGATAAATTACAGGCTTGATTTTTAAAATCCCAAAATTTTGTAACATTCCTACTAGAGGCGAAAAGGAGACAAAAGGGTTTGAGATAGGGAAAGAAAAGGAGGAGTGAATGTGATACCAGATGGAGGGATATGGATGGAAGGGCCAGGAGAAGAGAAAAGATGAGGGGAAAGAAAGATAAATGGGGAAACTAGGGGTGGGAGGTGAGTGTTTGGAGGAGTGGAAAGGGACAGGGTGAAGGTGAAGGGAGGAGGGAGAGGGGGAAGAGAGGGAACATTATACAAAAGCATTTAAAAAAAAATAAACTACCATTCAGTAGAGCAATGGAGCACAGTGTGTGATTGAGTGTCATTCATTCTGTCTATCCTGCATTACTGCACCAATAGGGTGTGTGTATGGGTGTCTGGCAATTCCAACCAAACTGATGTGATCTGACAAAACTCAATAAAATCTAGACCATTATATTTATTAAGAAGGTAAATGAACAGTACTTAGAAGTAATATATTACAATCTTTACTAGTATCTCTTTATCAACTCATTAAATCATAAAAAGCAAAGGATCTTTTTTATCTTTTAACTTGCAATGTAATGATGTTTCTTGAAGCACAATAACTCACATTTGAAATGGTTTCTCTCCATCCAGTCCCTCCCTCTCCTCTGTCACTCCATTCCCTCTCCACCTTCCCCCCCCCCCCCCCCCCCATTCTGCCCCCTCCCTCCACCCTCCCCTCCTCATATGACCTATGTGCCTATAGTGGCAGTTACTTCCCTCAGCCCTTGGAAAACCACTTTATATTATCATGATGTAGTCACAAGGAACTGCAGACGCTGGTTTACAAAAAAAGACACGTGCTGGAATAACTCAGTAGGTCTGAGTTACTCTAGCACTTTGTGTCTTTTTTTCATATTATCATGACCAGGCACGATTTCAAAGGATTCTGTTTGTAGAAAGCCAATAATATTCTGAGATCTTTGCTTTTAATCTAAATGGGAAATTCCACAATTGTACAACCGGATTACTCAATCCGTTTTATTCACATTAGGGCAATGGCTTTATCACAATCAATTCAAACTCTTTCCTTCCTCTTTGGTCTGGTCATAATCATCTCACATTCCTGTATGGCAAACAAACACCACTGGCTGTGTGCATGACGACAGCAGACAAGAGATTGCAGGTTAAGTTGCGCACAGAGCTCTGTTTTATCAAACATAAAACAGTACAGATTAGGAACAGGCCCATCGGCCTACAATGTCTGTGCTGAACATGATGCCAAGTTAAACTAATCCTTTCTCTCTGCGCATGATCCATATGTCTTCATTCCCTGCACATTCATGTGCCTATCTGAAAGCCTCTTAAATGCCACTATTGTATCTACCTCCACCACTACCCCAGGCACTCACCACTCTCTTTGTGAAAAAACCTGCACCACACATCCCCTTTAAACTTTCTCTCTTTCACCTTAAAGCTCTGCCCTCTAATATTGATATTTGCAACCTGATTAAAAGATTCACACTGTCTACCCCACTCATACATCATTTTAGAATTTGCCACACATCATTTTAGAATCTTCTATCAGATCTCTCCTCAGCCAACATTCCAGAGAAAACAATCCAAGTTTGTCCAACCTTTCTACATAGCTAATACCCTCATATCCAGGCACCATTCTGGTAAACCTCCTCTGCACTCTCTCTACATGCTTCCTGTAAAGGGGTGACCAAAACTGCACACAGTACTTCAAATGCAGTCGAATCAAAGTTGTATAAAGCTTTGAGACACAATAAACTGCTAATATTGAAATTTTTAACAAAACACAAAGTGCTGAGGGAACTCAGCATGTCAGGCAGCCTCTCTGGAGGGAATGAACAGGGTGGGGTAGGTTTAGACACGGTCGAACAGCAGGAGAGCAGCAATAATCAAAAAGGGAGGGATCCGATCTGAAATGTATTCCATTCATTCCCTGTACAGATGCTGCCTGACTGCTGAATTTCTCCAGCACTTCAATGGTTCAGCGGCTTTGTGTTTTTATAAAGCTTTTGCAGTTTTGACCATTTGCAGTTAATTTTACATGTTCAGTCCATTGCAAAGAAATCCCTGTTGAGCCTATGTAAACGGTGATTGGTATTTTAGAAATTTTCTTTCTCAGTCCTTAAAAGGTCTTTATTGTTAAGGTACCATTCTGGAGCTAGTAGTTCTAACAAGTTTAAACAAGTTTGTGCCTCCAAGTGACTATTCTTACTGAATCATTAGAGTCAGTGAATTGTCACTAACTGACTTCATAATATGCGTGCCATTACAAAGACCCAGATGTGGTTTTCAGAGGTTTACTGAACAATTAATTATAGCCACCCTCCCATATTTTACCCATAACCCAAGAGCACTCATGCAAAAAGAAATGTTGCTTGTTTTGCAATCATTACAGGGCCATATAAATTCAAGTTATTGTTGTTGCTGCATTGAAATTGGCTACGTTGCGTCAGGCATTGCCTTAAAGCCAGAATCCTCTGAACTCTTTGTCTCAATGCCACAGCAGGTGTTGTACTAGTGTGGAGAGGCCTGCGTCCGGTCGGCACAAGCTGTGCAAGGGCATGGCCCCGTAATGAGAGGTCACTGAATGCACCTGTCTCATATTTCACTGCTCAACGAGTATTTGCGCTCACTGACACCAAACAAAAGGCATATACGGTGGCTTGAATGGGGAGGAAGTAAACTCCCAGTTTGTGAATGAAGCAAGTGGACTGATTCTGTCATCAGCAAATGACTGTGTCACAGAAGCACCCGCCCAGCAGCACAACCTGCCATGCTGAACTCAGTGAGTTTAAATAAAAGCGAATGCTAGCTTTGCATACAATCAACCGCATAAATTCGGAGTGCAGTCAGTTCCATGAATATTTCCTCAATATATTTCCTCACTTCCATGCAAAATTACAGACATTTTAATAGGGAATTAAAATGATTTGGTTAGAATTAGCATCTGGTTTTTGGGTTTGTAAGTCCTTCAACATTCTGGTAAAGGTTTAATGAAAAAAATTATAATAATACTACTTCCGTTCAAATTGGCAGTAGTTTGATCTACATATTAGCAGTCAGAGCTATTCACCGAACTCCAGTGGAACAGAGAGTAAAGCATTGCCTGGTGTACATTGAGCCATAGAGAAGGTAGACACAAAATGCTGGAGTAACTCAGCGGGTCAGTCAGCATCTCTGGAGAGAAGGAATGGGTGACATTTCGGGTCGGGACCCTTCTTCAGACTGAATACTGAACTCTCGTCGGAGCGAGGAGAACTTCTTCAAAGTAGACATACCTAGACATTTTGGAGTGGAGCGGATAAAATGTGTAGGAAAGAACTGCAGATGCTTGTTTAAATCAAAGGTAGACACAAAATGCTGGAGTAACACAGCGGGTCAGGCAGTATCTCTGGAGAAAAGGAATGGGTGACGTTTTAGGTCGAGAGCCATAGAGGCACAGAAACTGCAGATGCTGATTTACAAATAAAAGCACAAAGTGCTGGAGCAACTCAGCAGGTCAGGTCAAGTCAAGTTTATTCGTCACATACGCATACGAGATTTGCAGTGAAATGAAAAGTGACAATGCTTGCGGATTGTGCAAAAAAACTACAAAACAGAATGGAACAGAATCACATATTCACATATTACATATTTGTGGGAGGGAAAAAAGAAAAAAAACAGCAATTTAAAAAAGACACCACACAACGGTAAATTGGTACAGTAAGTTAGTCCCTGGTGAGATAGGAGTTTACAGTCCTAATGGCCTCTGGGAAGAAACTCCTTCTCATCCTCTCCGTTTTTACAGCATGGCAACGGAGGCGTTTGCCTGACCGTAGCAGCTGGAACAGTCTGTTGCTGGGGTGGAGTGGAAGGGGTCCCCCATGATCTTGTTGGCTCTGGATTTGCACCTTCTGATGTATAGTTCCTGCAGGGGGGCGAGTGTGCGTTCAGCCGAACGCACTACTCTCTGCAGAGCCTTCTTGTCCTGGGCAGAGCAGTTCCCAAACCAAATTGTGATGTTTCCGGACAAGATGCTTTCCACAGCCGCTGAGTAGAAGCACTGGAGGATCCTCAGAGACACTCTGAATTTCCTCAATTGCCTGAGGTGGTAAAGGCGCTGCCTTGCCTTACTCACCAGTGCGGCAGCGTGTGATGTCCATGTCAGGTCCTCTGAGATGTGGACTCCCAGGTATTTAAAGCAGCTCACCCTATCCACAGTATCTCCATTTATCTTCAATGGTGTGTACGTCCTCGGATTTTGTGCCCTCCTAAAGTCCACGATCAGCTCCTTAGATTTTTTGACATTCAAGAGGAGGCTGTTGTCCTGACACCAGAGTGCCAGATCAGTCATCTCCTCCCAGTAGGCCTTCTCATCGTTACCGGAGATCAGGCCCACCACCACAGTGTCATCAGCAAACTTGATTATAGAGTTGGAGCTGAACCTAGCCACACAGTCATGTGTGTACAGGGAGTACAGTAGGGGGCTGAGGACACAACCCTGGGGGGATCCTGTGCTCAGGGTGAGGTACTTCGATGTATTTCCTCCCATCTTGACTACCTGGGGCCTGGCGGTGAGAAAGTCCAGGACCCAGGACCCAGGTGTTGAGCCCCAGTTCCAGCAGCTTCTCAGCACGTCTGGTGGGGACTATCGTGTTGAAGGCTGAACTGAAGTCTATGAACAGCATCCTCACATAGCCCCCCTTCTGGATGTCAAGGTGAGAAAGAGCGGTGTGCAGAACCTGGGAGACCGCATCGTCCGTGGATCTGTTCAGACGGTATGCGAATTGTAGCGGGTCCATGTTGCGAGAGAGGAAGGTGCAGATGTGTTTCTTGACCAGCCTCTCAAAGCATTTCATGACTACTGAGGTGAAGGCCACCGGACGGTAGTCATTCAGACAAGCTGGGGAGGCATTATTTGGTACAGGTACAATGACGGATCTTTTGAAGCAGGCAGGGACCACGGACTTGGCCAGGGAGAGGTTGAATATTGTAACACAAGACTTAAGTACTTGCCCTGAGATGCCATCTGGGCCTACAACTTTCCTCGTGTTCACCCGTGTCAGAGCCCTCCTCACGTCGTGCTCGGACAACGAGAATGTGTGCACATCCCCAACGATGGACCTCCCTTCAGCTTTGTTAGCCAGGTTCTCTGAAGAACACGAACGGGTAACGTTTTGGGTCGGGACCCTTTTTCAGAATGAAGATGGGCCCCGATCCAAAACGTCATCTGTCCATGTTCTCCAGAGCTGCTGTCTGACCCGCTGAGTTACTCCAACACCTTGAGTCTTTTTTTGAGCCATTCTTACTAGGTCTTAGTCTTAATTCTTAGTCCTGAGTTCAAACACATCAATGAATGGTAACAATAAATGTATCTTTGGTGCGTTCATAACATTAAACTGCAGAGGTTTATCTCATTGGTCTTGACATTCATATTCTGGTTATGGAGCTCATAAACTAATAATCTGTCTGTTATATGTTTTGCAAGTGTCGAAGATAAATTTGATGGTTTTCATTCTTCCCTAGATTATGCAGGGGCTGGTGGTTGGATGGCTGACTGAGAAATTTGGAGAGAGAAACCTGCTTCCTTGGTCTATCCTGGTGATTTGTCTGGTGGGTTTGGCCACGGTAAGCTTTGATCCAGTGCCCATGCATTAAACTGGGTGGAGTTCCTCAAAGCAATTTGTATCCAAAGCAAATACCACAAGAAACTAATAAGAGCACATGAGCTTAATTACACAATGAGTAATCTGCTATGCTACAGTCAGTGGGAGGGCATTACACACATAACCTAGACGTTAAAAAGAAAGCGACAATATCACAATTAAAAAAAACATTATTTGGCTGCTCACAGCCGTGTCCTTGAGTTTACCTTCAATATCTGGAGATCCTAAGTCAACCGTAGAAGGTTGGCAACTCCGATAAAGAGAAAGGAAGATTGGGTGGGGGAGTGGGAGGTGGTGGAGAAGGAAAATTAGCAACAAAAAGAGTAAAATATTTTAGCCACTACTAAAGCAGATGATAAATAAAAGCTTTTCAGTTTCACTTCGATAATCACCCCCCACATCCTGACCTACATCATTGCGGCAGCTGTGCTTATGTCTGTGGCTTAATTGCAGGATGCAGCTCATAGCCTGCAGCACATCCACATCGTATCACTAAAGTGAGGGAGGGGTCGTAGGGCAGAGGTCAAAGATTTTGTCAATCTTTAAACATGCTCTGAGCGAGTTGAAAGCACCAGGGCCTGATGTGCTTTCACACTTAAGAACAGTTCAAGAAGGCTACAATTTTGGAAATGGAAATGGAAGTGTAGTGCATTTGAAGTGTTTTGAATGTTTTGTTGGCGGTTTTTAGCTATCTTGCAGTGGGAGATCACATTGCAGCTGACAGAGCCTGGGAGATCACATTGCAGCTGACAGAGACACCGGATTTTTTTTTTACCATAGTTTTCAAAGCCCACTCTCTCTTCTGGAAAAACCAACTGGTCCTTGTGCACAGTTTGTTAGTTGTTTCCAGTGCAGCACAGGCTGAAATGGTAACATTGCCAACAACAAAAAAATCAGAAGAAGAGAAATGCACCATAACAGATCCAATATACTTTTTAATAATGCTTTTGGCTTGGTCTTTAGTTCTCTTCATTCTAAGATTAATAGTTTCCATCTATTTTCCTCAGGCATTGATGAGCAACATATTCCATTTCTGCCTAATTTGCATCCCAATGTCGTTAGGAATATCTGCATTCTACCTCACCACAAATAGCATCTTAACCAAAATCGTTCCTCCTGCAGACACTGGTAAGTGATTAATACAACACTGTAATTATTAACCTTTACTACTATTGAACTTCCCCTTGAAATCCTTATCCTCCCTCATGATTCATGTGAATTGCAACGTGTAGTAATTTGCAGTGTTAGTCAGAGTAGAACGTCCAAAGTTTAGTTATTGAGACCCTGTGCTAAGCTAGTTGATACCAACTCACTATGGCAATTTTGATATTCTTTCATTTCCCTCGAGCTCCTAGAACAGCAGCTCACATTTTATGTCCACCAGATTGCCATTCCCCATGCCCTGTCCTCCATCCTTACGTTAGATTTATAATCTCTTCACACTTGTTTTACTCTCCCTTCGGATTCTCATTTTGCCTGACTCTTGCTGCTGCATTAAAAGGCCATGGATTGAAAAATTCCTACAGGTTGAGGCACAGAAGGTTTTCTTTAATGTCTTGGCCAATTCTTATCCTTCAATCAACATGACTGTTTTTTATCATCACAATTATGTTCTTCTTTGTGAAATCTTTCTGTGTGCAAAATTTGCCGACAGATTTTCCCACTGTTATTACAACTAATTTGTGCTTTGAAAAATCATTTATAGATGCAAGTTTTTTTCTCTACATGCATATCCTTCACACCATGGATCATCCTCATCGTCTATATTATCTTTGCTGGAAGTCATGAATGTACGCTGGAGCCTTTGCATAGTATCTTGTGTTTAAATAGTTGTATTTCGCCCTTTTAACTACTCCCACTGCCCCACCCCATTCTATATTTGCTTTTCCACTCCTGTTTAATATCCAATGTTTTATGGTCCTAATATAGTGCCGTGAGATATCTTCCTGCACATCAGAAATGCCATAGAAGTGTAAAATTACTTGCATGCAAATAGAATTCCACACAAACTCCCCACTTGATTTCTCTTCACTTTATACATAAATCACATTTGAAGTTCAGATAGTTGCTCCCAGTTATTATTGATATAATTCAGAGCAAGGTAAATGTAATTAGGCTGTTATTGACTTTGTACTAAATGATAGGAATGAACAATTCTAAAGATAGGCACAAATTGTTGGAGTATCACAGGTCAGTCAGCATCTCTAGAAAAAATTGTCAAATGACCTTTTGGGTCGGGACCTTTCAATGCGACTAGCCCACTTTCTCCAGAGATGCTGCCTGACCTGCTGTTACTCCAGCATTTTGTGTCTATGTATAAACCAGCATTTGCAGTTTCTTTTTATTTCATATGCCTGGGTGACGAAGATGAGCTAGCTTATCGGGGGGGGGGGGGTTTAAGTTTTGAACTTAAGCAAAATTACTTTTGTCCAAATGACTTCCAATTGGTTTGTTGTGAAGGCACAGGAAGCTGAACTGTTGTTGCTGCTGTTTGGCCAACTATGCCCTCTGGGAGAGATGGTCTGCAGATGCCACTGTGATTTACTGTGTGAGATATATGGGCAGTGTGGACGAGGTTGGATTTCCATGCCAGTGAGCAGTTTTGACTGGTAGTCAAGCACAGTTATTGTGTCAGGGGAATCAGAAGATACTGTAGATGGTGAATTGGTGTTTTTGGGAAGGGTGAGCTGGATGATCTTGATTGGGTTACTCTTATTATCAGGGAGTTGAAAGCCATGCTGAGGCACAGATAGAGTTGGATTTTATGCGCTAAAACATAGAACATGGGAAAGTACAGCACAGGAACAGGCCCTTCAGCCCACAGTGTCTGTGCGAACTTGATGCCATATTAAACTAATCTCATCTTGCTGCACATGATACATACCCCTCCATGCCCTGCACATCCCTGTGTCCATCCAGAAGCCTCTTAAACACCACTATCATAACTTCACCACTTTTTCAGCAGCGCGTTCCAGGTCTGCTGTATTCGTATTTTCTCTCAATCGTTATTTGACTCTGAATCTTTCTTTCTGTAGGTGCGATGCTTGGGATGAATATGTCCGTTCACTCTCTCATTCGTTCAGTGTCTCCCACCATTGGAGGATTCCTATACCAGTTATACGGGTACCCATCCTTCGGTTATCTGCAGTTTGCAATCAATTTGCTCGTCTTCTTCTACGTCTTTCGGAAGATCTACAATTGAAAACGCCAGGCTGCCATCAACTCTAGGAAGACTCTTGCAACTAGAGGCAACCTACAGACATAAAAGATGGCTTTCAGGTCCAGAACATCAATAGTTTAAGAGAATTGCAGTACTCAATAGAAATCTGATTTATGAATAATTTCAACACTTAGTGCTTCAGCTGTTTGGTACCAGAGACAAAGGGAGATACTGTGCTAATGGACTCACAGCATGGCCAGTTCTCAATTTGAGTTATGAAGATCAATGCTGAAAAGTTCTAAGGTTTCTGCTAATCAGATGTATTAGCCACAAACATTAGTATTCAACTGATACATGCAGGAAGTCAATAACCAAAAACATGAAGAATATTATACATTACAGAAATTGTTAGTATTTTCACTTAAAATTATATTAGCTACAAGATAGCCACATTGTTGCTTTTGTGCTGCAACTTTATTTCTGCTCTTCATATGAGGCAATCCTTCGGCATTGAGGATGACTTGCTTCCCTCCAGTAACGTGGATTCTGAGGTGGCTGAGGAGAGCCTGGCATAGGTGGAATAGGAGGAGCGTGATGGGGCAGGTGGCCTGGAATGTTGGGAGGTGGTGCACCTCTTCAGGCATATACACTGGGTTTTGAATGCTCCTATTGAATGGATTCAAGATTCTAAAAGTCACCCTGAATGCTCCTTCTCCATCTGTTGATCATAGATCACCACCATTAATTAGCTGCCAGTTGCCAAGGGAATGCGACTTAGTGCTGCCTCAACGGGCCTGATTTTGGCCTGGGAGAGGACTTGTGGGAGGGGGCCAGTAAGGTGGCCTGACTTCTGCCAAATAATATAATTATTACGCTACTGATCAAATACTAGAGATTATGAATAATAAAATATCTATGTGCTAGCAATAAAAAAGCTAAAATCACTGAATTAAATACTGAAACTACTATACAGGTTCAACACATCAGGTAGTGAGAGAAAGGAGAAATTTAGTTTAGAGATACAACATGGAAACAGGCACTTCAGCCCATAGAGTCCATGCCAACCATCGATCACCTGTTCACACTAGTTTTTTATGTTATCCCACTTTCCCATTCACTCCATACACACTAGGGGCAATTTATAGAGGACAATTAACCTACAAACCCGCAAGTCTTTGTGATCTGGGAGGAAACTGGGACACCCGGAAGAAACCTACGTGGTCACTGGAAGAAAGTGCAAACTGCACAAAGACAGCATCCGAGGTCAGGATCGAATCCGGGTCTCTGGCATTGTCAGGCAGCAGCTCTACCAGCTGCACCACTGTGCCGCCCGTTTAATGTTAGGTTAACTTTAGAAGCCTTTGTAAGATTAGTCTGAAGAATGGTCCCAACTCAAAATCTCATCTGTCCATTTCCCTCTACAAATACTGCCTCCAGCGATGTGTTTTTTTGTCCTTTGGTAGGAATTGTTGAAGGCCGGGTTGTAAAACTCTGGCTGGTTCTCTGCTGGCCACTACAAACGCTACCTGGTCATGCTGACATTTAACAACTGAACATTACAAGACCACCAAAAGGCAGCCCAAAATTGCCTGTCCCAAATCAAAATTGAACTATTGCAATAAATTAAAAACAAAAGCAGATCGAGTTAAACTCATGTAAAAAGGTGATCAAAAATAATTGTATCTAACAAGTGTGTTAGATGCTT
>CM075979.1:27583400-27900106 GCA_038087875.1 Malacoraja senta
CTTTCACAGAAGCCCTAGAATATAAAAATCTCAATTTTTTACAGATCATTGCTTGGCCATGCTTCAAAAATCCTCCTGAATTTTAAGTGTTGGCATTTTTTAGCCAAAGTTATTTACATTTCCCTTCTCTCTTATGCTTCTCAACAGCACTATGTGTCCTGTGGTATTTTATTCCAAAGCATTGTGCGTTCATTGCTTAGAGCGATATTCTTTGGAGTTTAGAAGGATGAGCGGGGGGGTGAGGTAAGGTAAAGTCAAATAGGAAGGGAACAGAAAAATTGATAGATACAGAAGGATGGCAGAAGGGGGCTATATTAAGGGGCAGGTGTAGAATCAGGAATGTAAACTAAAAGAGAGAGGGAAAGGGATAGTAGTAGGCATTGTGTTAAATTAGTACCTACTGCAGTTCTTATGTCAAAGTTTTTTTTGCCAACATGTCCCTCCCCACACTAGAAAAATAAAGATCACCATTCACTTGTAAACTGTGAACATTTTTATCTTCCTCCTAATCCTTTTGTAGGGCTGAATTTAATAACAAAAGATTTGATGGGAATTGTTTCCTGAAACACCACCTAATAAGTTGGGAAGTACATAATGCCAGAAGGCAACCTGATTTAGGACAAACTTCAGAATCATTTATTTCATCTTGAACTCTTCCCTCTAGCCCCTGTGCACAAAGATGTTTTTGTGGGACAATCCATGAGGACAAAGATGCAGTTAATACTCAGCTGATAGGATACTGCATCTGTCTCATATAAAGCTGAGCCCAGCACCTCTTGTTCCTAATGGTGCAAATAGATCAAATATCAGAAGCCCATGGCTCTCTCCCTCTCTCTATTTCCCCTACCCCCCCCCCCCAACATCCCACCATCACAGCCAAACCCACGAGTGCATAGCAAAGTTCTCATTGATCATGTGCATTATGGGGGGAATAACTCAGCTCTAAATCTTTTCAGAACATCACATTTATTTCAGGTTAAAGAGAGTAAGCATGCAACATGATGTTAGGCATAGGGGGTATGGAATCAATGTAGGCAAGTGGATAGGCAAGATGATTGTCATGGATGCAGCAGGCCTGTTTCTATGTTGTACATCTCCATGGCTCTATAAATGTGGTGCATTCTAAGACCATATAGAAGCCTTACTTAAAACTATTGTCCAAAGGTTGGGTATTCCAGGAGACCCAGCCATATTTTTAAATTTATAACTTGTGGCTGACTGCAGAGTTGAAATTGTAGGCTATTAAAAGTGATTTAAAATTCTCTTCATTCTTCTTTGCATTGATCGTACACATTAACTGTGATTCACTGAGATGCTAATTCCATTTATCAGGTTTAAACAGATCTTAAGTGGAAGGTTCTGTGGGTCCTGTTGTATCTTCCAGTCATAAATATAGGATTACGCTTTATCACTGAGGTGACCACTATAACTACTGGTTTGGGGAAGAAAGAGGCGCCTCAGAGAGGGGTACATTTATACTTTCACTACATTCTCCCCCCTGCCCCTCCCCCCACCCCCCAATTTCTCCCCAAAATTAGCAGGTCACATCAAGGGAAATCAACCTTAGAAAGCAAGGGAACAGTTGAGAAATTTGGTATCTCTCTGAACAGACCTTCAAATCAATTCTAATTCAGAAAAACTCGACCAATGGCTCTCTGTGACCAACTTCTGTTACTGGTTTTCTGGACTGCATTTGGAGTTGTGTAGATAATCTTAAAATGTAACAGTGCAGATATAAAGTTAACAAGCCTTTCATTGCCAGAGGAAGATCTGCCTCGGTTTCTCCATGGACATTAACAGTGGCATGGAAGGAGTCCAGCCACATCCATTGGAAGAGGAGAACTCTGATCCAGAGGCTGAGGATATGCAGGAAGAGAGACAGGCAGCCCCATACCAAGGACACTTTCCCATCGTGTCATGTGCCAAACAGTCTACTTAGGCACTGTCTCAGGAACTTTATTCCACTAAGGACTGTAACTTTAAAAACACTTATTTCCAAGGATTTGGAGAATTGCACATAAATAGTCTCACACAAGAAATAAATGTTAGAGGACCTGAAAAATTGTAGGATAGAGTGTTTGGTGTCTTGGACAGAGATGGGAAACAGCTGGGGGATGTTGGTGAAGGTGAATCAGCAGATGGAGGTACAAATAATGGGACTAAGAAGTGGTTGAAGGTGCATAAGCAGATATGTGAAGGAGAAGATATACTTGCAGGCCGAGTTGTGTTGCAGGTGATTCAATTGATAAAGATGTTCTGATAATGTACAGACTGGCAGTTACTGGGATTCTGGAATATTGTGAAATCAGCCTCAGGCTGGAAACACAAATGGGATGGAGATGGTTATAGGATCTGTGATGCTGCAGTGGTAAATGTTCCAATGAGAAAAACTAACATCAAGTAATTGCAAAATAGCCTTGAAAAGGAACGAGTGGATGGAGTCAATGTGGGATGTGCTTAAGGTGGAGTTGTTGCACCCATTCACATCTGGAGAGCACCCCTCAAGAGATTGAAATTTCAGCCAGATCGTGTAAAACCCTGCACATATTTTGTGATGTGAATTATTGATCATTTGCAGTAGTATGCACCACAGTAAAACGTTAACCATGCCTTGATGCTTCTACTCAGTAGCTCAATGCTAAATGTTGTCTCATTGCAGTCATTTCTGTGCATCCCTTTTGATTATCAACGTGATATAAAATGCAAATATGATATTTTTGTATCTATTGTTAAATAGAAGAATAAAGAACTGAATTTATTTACACTAAGGATCTTAGTGCATTCTTGTAGCTCTGAAAATCTCATGCAAATTACACACTAGTCATTCAGGAAATTGAAATTGCTGCCCCTCCAAAATGTGTTTTATTACCAATGATTACAAATCAGGTGATCATGATTTTCAGACTCTTACACTTTCTTTCCCAATGGTACGAGTGAAATGAGAGCGTGGTGTGGGCCTTTGATGATACTGGCTGCCTCTTTGTGGCAAGGCCTCTTGTAGATCCCTTCAACGGTGAGGTTAGTCCCTATGATGGACTGTACCAGAAGCTCAAAGGAAGTTGTGACTCATTTTCTATGGCATGGAGTTTCAAAATTGTGTACATGCAAATCTGGGTGTATGCATCCCTCCTGGGTTGGGAGAATTTGCGTGAGGGCATATTCAATTTCCAATATCGTTTAGCATTCGGGGTAGCCGATCCGCGCCCACCGCTTGGTTGCTCTAATTTCTCGTTTGGAGCTGCCTCTCCCAACACTCAAAGGTACACAAAAATGCTGGAGAAACTCAGCGGGTGCAGCAGGATCTATGGAGCGAAGGAAATAGGCAACGTTTCGGGCCGAAACCCTTCTTCAGACAACACTCCCAACACTCATCTCCGTCCGGAGTCTGAGAGACGTGCGGTCGTCAAGGGGCACCTGCTATTCTTCGGGGACCCCACCCCACATGGATGGAGGAACCACACACACACCCATCCCTCCCTCCCTCCAGCCTATGTGGGTGGAGGAACCAGCTGTTACCGCCGCAGCTCATTAGCGCCTTGACCCGGGCGACTGGGGGCTGCTCGCCGCCACGTTTGTCGCCGCGGGCTGGAAGTTCGGATCCCTCGCACCTCCCTCACTACTTATGAATGCATCTCGGACAACATTCAGAGTACACGCTGTTCACTGTAAGTAATGCCCGCTGAAACATTGCCACCAGTGTGCCAACTTTTTAAATGTGTATTTCTATATTGATTTGCACTGTTTTTCACTCTTTCTTAAAGTTTGCTTAATAACTTAAACATTTCCAGCCCCTAATTTCTACATTACCTGAGTACTAAGGAAAGTACCACGGCTGTATTTTAAATAGATTTTCAGAACCTATCCCACCTTACATGTTTAAGTTGGAGTGTAGGGTACAAATATTGTACCTAACATTAATATCACTCTATCCAACATTATTCCGTCCATCATCAACTAACACGGTGGTCATGGGGGAAGGGAGGTGAATTTAGAGTAAGAAAAACAGCAACTGGCACATAAACACATGCACTCCAGTGTAAAAGGAGCCCAGCAAACCAAGGATTAGTGTTGAGTTTGTGCTTCTATTTACTTCCTACAAATATAAAGGTTATTTGACTTTTAGAAAGCTGATTCAGCTAAAAGGTCAGGAAGGTTAAAAGTTTGGTGTTAAAATTTTGGTCAGCTGCATTAGTACATAGTTATAGCTTTTTATTTACAGAAGCTTATTTTTATTGGCACACTGGCACAAATGCAAAGGAAATGCCATTGGTTGTTTCAAATATGCCTGGAACATATAGACTGCGAACGCCATCGTAGTCTATCCTACACACAGAAGTTGCATCTCTGAACACAAAAAGTGAATAAAGACAGCTGAGGCTGTTTTTCTGAGCAAAAAACAAACTGCTGGAAGAAATTTACCAATTTATGTTTTGAACAGTAACAGCGTGGGTCACAATTGATTTCAGCCGATAGGAAAATAGCACATAGGAGTGCTCAAATAATGCAGTGATCTATGGGATCTCAGCTTGGTTATCCATAATTCTTCTTTAACTGAATGCACACAGATCTGTCTTATTTAGGAATAGATTAGGGCAATGGCATTATTAGTCATGTTCTGTTACAAGATATCACCACACCCATATATAAGGAGTGCTGCAAAGTAAGAGTTTAGCCCTCTCTTCATTACAATTTGGCTAGCAATAGGTATGGGTGAAAGTGACACTCATTATTCCTAAAAAGTACTGCACTCAGGTGTTGCAATGTTACTGTATTTCAGAGAAATGTAAAAACCACATTTGCTCTCCTGCAAAGACAGTGGTATAGGTGCTGGAATTGTTCTGCACCCAGATTAGGCAGAGTTCTCAATAAGAATCATTGACCTGGAAATTACAGGCATGGAATGGAGAGAAGCAGGATTTTACACAGACGTAATGTTCTCCAAATGTTGACACCTTTAGGGCTCATTTGTACAATTTTTTTATTTTTTTTATATGATGGCTCCTGTTTATGGACCATAGTAATTATAGCCTCTGGGAATAAGTGGAAGAAATATTTAATTGGATTACTCCTGGGTTAATCTTCCAGAAGATACAAACTAATTCCATGCAGTCTGTGGTGACAGACTGCGTACAATTTCATGTGCCTGGCCACACAACCTCAATGCCCAGACAGCACAATCCTGGCATCACTTGTTTGTTTATGAATCCGGATTGAATTTAGTTGGTCTGCAGGATTGAAAGGAGCTATTTATTGGCCATCTGATCTCCTTCTGGGCAAGGATGGCACACTTCCTTCTCCGTTTAATAATCCAGACCCACCCAACGTAGTAGCCTCTTAACTACCACCTCAGGGCAATTGGGGATGCTGGCAACCACCCCTTATGAATAAATAAAACTTGTTTTATGTAAAGACTGAAGAGACAGCAGATAGAGATTCATTTTTTATAAAACTTTAATAAATATGCAAAATTAGAATACAAAATAATTTATAAGATGACTTGATGCAAGAAGATAAATGTTCGCGGATTCTGCAATAGATAAATAAATAAAGCAGATTTCCAGTCAGCCTTGCGGGCTCTCTTCAGCTGTGCGTCAGGTCCAGGGTGTCCATGGCTGAGTAAAGCAGCTCGGATCCATTTGGCAGAAGCAGCACCGAGGGTGAAACTGAAGTCAATTCTAATGGCTCTCGATCTCCTGGGTTTCTTCATCCACTTGTTTACTCTCGGATCTTTCCTCCACAATCAATATGACCGTCCTAAACAAAGGATAGATGATCAGTGACCCGAATATTCTTTAACCATCAGAAATACAGATTTTACTTGGTATTGGTTTTTTACATTTAATGAGGGGAAGACTCAAAACCATGCAAGGCCAGAGAAGTTTGAGTGTAAAAAAAAGTTTGACTTTTACCATTGAGATATTCATCTAGAATTATTTATTTCCCCTCCCCTACTTTAACCGATCCCCAGCGCACTGACTCATGCAGGTGAGTCGCTCACGAAGGTGTGAGAGGCACCTCCCTGTCGCTCTAATCATTTTCCAGGAATTAATCCAGGTGGCAACCATGTTAGAGCGTGGGCGAAGCTCCAGAGTTCAGCCCGAAGCCCCCCTTGCTCAATACCCAGACACACCCTGCTCCCGTGTGCCACTGAAAAAGATAACCCTGGTCAACTCTCCCGCTTCATCCGGTATTGCCACATCCAACCACCCTGGCGGATGTCAGCTGCCCCCTCCCGAAATGGACATACATCCAGGTTGTGGATCCAAACCAAAAGCAATGTCATAGGTCAGTATGTGTTCCCACGCAACAGGGCAAGCCGCAAGAAACGGGGACGCAAGGAAATGTAGAAACAGGGAGCTCGGGAACTTTACCATATCCTGTCTTAATCAATGACCCCGGGCGTTACACTAAGGCCGGTTTACTGCTAGGAGGAGCGGCGCCTCCACGTGTCGAGATTCCGGAGCGAGACTTGACCAGAAGGTTTAGAGACCGTCTCGAAAACTTCTCAAAACCCTGGACTTTCTCCACCAGTCGGACCACCCACACTTGAGACGGGGAGGGAATGTGATGGAAGGTTTAGGAAACACCGACTCCACCACCCGCGATGGGTGCCCGGGGTTTGAACACCCGCCTTCCCTCAGTAACACATTCAGGGCTCCTTACCTCTGAAGTCGGAGTTTAGGGCGCCCTTCCCAACAGTTTCTCCTGCTGGCCCGAGGTGAGGATCTCGGCGTCCTGCCGCGACCTGAAGCTCTGGATGGCCTTCCTGTTCTTGAACTCAATGAGAGCCATGGTGATGGCCGAGTTCCAGCAGCACTCCGCCAGGCACCTGAAGTCCATCTCCTTGTTATCGGTGGTGACCACGGTGAAGTAGATATACTTGCCCGTCCTCTCCACGCTATCCACCGTCCTGATCTCTTGTAGGCAAAGGTCTTTGCTTCGGGAACGTTTCTGGGAATCCGGGAATAAGCAGAGGCAGTCTTGGGTCAGGATGCAATACTTCTTCTTCCAGAGCTGGAGGAGATTGTCCCCTCGCTTCTCCAGGACGCCTTCTTTCATCACCTGGGAGCCGTCCGTGATTGTCTTCATGCTTGGGGGAGAGAGGGCCTTCAGCGGGGAGCTTGGCTGTAAAGAAGGGGCTGGCCTGGGCTGTAATGTAAGAGCTAAGCTTGCCTGTAAAGCAGGAGCTATACTCGGTGCCAACCCCTCTCTGTGCTCTGACTACAGGGCGGCCTCTTTCCACGGTTGATAAAGGCGCCGGGCGCCCGTCCCATTTCCTGCCTCGCCCAGCTGATGTCAGACGGCCGGAGGAGGAGGGAGCTTTGATCAAAGACCACAGCTCTTTATGGTAAAAGCATCCCTTCGGAGGATCTGATGCAACCAACCCCTCTCTCTGCTGGGCGCACACACGTAAAAGGCCCCGCCCGGAGCCCGCCCACGTCTACTGTTTGTAAAAGGAGGAATTTTCGTTAAGGATTCCGGGAAGGCTGAGCTGGGGTTGAGTTGCCGGCTGCGGGGGTGGTTCGGCGCCGATTTTTGACCGAGACCGAGACACGGGCTTGAGACATCTACCCCGCCTACCCCGGCCCGAGCATTTCCCTGTCCCGCGGCTGCCTTCTTTGTGTGGGCAGGGTGGAATTTTATAATGCATTGGATAATGAAGATAAAACTGAAGCATATGGTTTAAACAAAGCCTCTCCATAAATGGTAATTCGGAAAAACAAATAGATGGGGTTTTGTTTCAAATGGGAACAAAGTCTTATTTTACAAAGTCGAGTTAGTACAGCAAGAAGACCGAAATTACTTTTAATTAATGGAAGATGGTCTGTTTGACAAACTTGGATTGTTCTCTCTGGACTGGAGCGTTGGGCGCTGATGGGAGACCTGAGAGAAGTATATAAAATTATGAGAGGCATAGATAGGGTAGACAGAACCTTATTCCAAAGGTGGAAATGTCAAAGTCTAGAGAGCAGAGCTTTAAGGTGAGAGGGATGTAGTTTAAAGGAGATGCGCGGGACACTTTTTATTTCACAGTGAGTGATGGATACCAAAGATCCTATAGATAGACCACTCCTGCTAAATGCAATGGGCTGACGAGCAAGAAAGACCACTCCTGCTAAATGCAATGGGCTGACGTGTAGTACGCAACGGAGCGGAACGTGGGCCTTTTTTTCATCCATTTCAGTAACCCAACCCGACTCGCAGTGTAATCAACGTTGCGGGGAACAGTTTGTGTTAATAAATTATAATTCTGAAAATGAGGAGAAGATTTTTACCAAACAACTTTTATTTTTACGAGGATGTTTCCGTAACCGGCTTCCGTCTCCGCACTAGTATCTTTGCTCCGCTATGGGATCTTTGGTGCGGAGACGGAAGCTGGTTACGGAAATGGGGCCGAAAATTACCCATGAAACTGCCCATGACCGTATTACGTCTTCTTCGTCGAGTGGGCTATCTTGCTTGCTATAGGATCTTTGATGGATACCTGGAATGGGTTGGCAGATACAGTAGTGTCATTTAAGAGGCTTTTAGATTGGCACACGAATACGCGAGGAATGGAGGGATATGGATCACACGCAGGCAGTGGAGATTAGTTTTACTTGGCATATTGTTCGACAGAGAAGGTTAATTTAACTTGGCAACATGTTTGACACAAACATTGAATGCGAAAGTGCCTATTCCTGTGCTTAACTGTTCTATGTAAAAAGGTCAAATGCAGTTTTAATTAAAAAAATAAACTTTATTTGCTACAAAAATATATACACGAAAGAAAACAGTACAAGACTCTTAATACATTCTTAGTGACTATCTTTAAATTCAATATTACTATATCTACGCAGGACGCATTGCTCTGAATCTCACGGTACTAAAGAGAGCATTGCACCAACACAACCAGATTAGGTGAAAAATAACTAACGTTTAAAAGCGAATGCTTTCTGAGCATGTGAAAGGCACTTTATAAACTTCTTAGGTACACAAAAATGCTGGAGAAACTCAGCGGGTGCAGCAGCATCTATGGAGCGAAGGAAATAGGTAACGTTTCGGGCCGAAACCCTTCTTCAGACTGATAGGGGGTGGGGAGAAGAAAGGAAAAAAGGAAAAGGTCAAATGCAGTTTTAATTAAAAAAATAAACTTTATTTGCTACAAAAATATATACACGAAAGAAAACAGTACAAGACTCTTAATACATTCTTAATACATTCCTTTTTTCCTTTCTTCTCCCCACCCCCTATCAGTCTGAAGAAGGGTTTCGGAAGGGTTTAGGGTTTATGCAACATAATACGCTGATTATAGGAACATTGATCTTCAGATGCTGTCCAACCTACTGAGTATGTACAGCACATTCTGTTTTTATTTATTTCACATGCACAGCATCTGTAATGTTTCAATTCTCAATAAAGAATCTTATTCTGTTGGAGTTTATTACGGCTTCTAAACCAAAGAAAGCAGGTTCAAGTTTAGAAGTAAAAGTTTTCTGCCAGTGTGCCAAAGGCATAAGTTCCCAAGAACACGGAAACAGAACATATATGTTCTGGTTCCATACTTATGTACTGAAATATGATTGATATAAAAGCGTTCTGGGTAATATCTGGCTCCCTGACTGATGTAGCTAATACCTTGATTGTCACCTTTATAAATGATCTATGGTTATAAGAGCTATATTAACTTTCAGTGTCAGAAAATGGAAGCCTGATGTATACAATTGCATTTGGGTTCATATTTAGACACATTTCGCAGGCCGAATAAATATTATGGAAGTTTGAGTGAGTCATTGATTCTAAAAGAAACATGAAGTCCAGCACTGTGATTGTAACAGCACAAGCAAACACACTGGTGAGGCTTTGCGGAAGAACCTTTCTAACTCAAAACACACTGAGTTTGTATTCCCTTTAGGTACAAATATAATACCAGGCGATTAAATACAACTCAATAGATACAATGCATGGCTGGCTTCAATAATTTTGGTGTGGACAAATAGTTAAAGAAAATTATACATTTACAATGTGAGCGAGCACATGTAACTCTAGTTCAGCTCTGAACTTTCAAACATTTGTATTAAGAAAAGATTGTTCCTATTGATATTCTGAAACCTTACCACCATATTGTGAGGGGTAGCTCTCTGGATACACTAACACCCTATAAATTAATTAATGAAAACAAAGATGAAAATCACCATGGAGAAACAAGAAACTGCAGATGCTGGAGTCTTGAGCAAAAGATAACTATGACCATGTTTAGACGCTGTAGCTAGTTTGAAACCTCTCATGATCTGACTCCAGGACTTGAGACCCATGACCACTTTAATTATGATATCTACAGTGCATTCAGAAAGTATTCAGACCCCTACACTTTTCCACATTTTGTTACGTTACAGCCTTATTCTAAAATGGATTAAATTCATTTTTTTATCATCAATCTACACACTACCCCATAATAAAAAAGCAAAAACAGGTGTTTAGAAATTTTTGCAAAGTCATTAAAAAGAAATAACTGAAATATCACGTTTACATAAGTATTCAGACCCTTTACAGTACTTTGTTGAGGCACCTTTGGCAGCGATTACAGCCTCAAGTCTTCTTGGGTATAACGCTACAAGCTTGGCACACCTGGCTGGGCCACTCAAGGACATTCACAGACTTGTCACGAAGCCACTCCTGCGTTGTCTTGGCTGTGTGCTTCGGGTCGTTGTCCTGTTGGAAGGTGAACCTCCACCCCAGTCTGAGATCCAGAATGCTCTGGAGCAGGTTTTCATCAAGGATCTCTCTGTACTTTGCTCCGTTCATCTTTCCCTCGATCCTGACTAGTCTCCCAGTTCCTGCCGCTGAAAAACATCCCCACAGCATGATGCTGCCACCACCATGCTTCACCATAGGTATGGTATTGGCCAGGTGATGACCGGTGCCTGGTTCCCTCCAGACGTTGCGCTTGGCATTCAGGCCAAAGAGTTCAATCTTGGTTTCATCAGACCAGAGAATCTTGTTTCTCATGGTCTGAGTGTCCTTTAGGTGCCTTTTGGCAAACCAAGCAGACAGTCATGTGCCTTTTACTGTGTGGGGGAGGGGGTGTGTGAGCGGGGAGGGTGTGGGCGGGGGAGCGGGTGTGTGGAGGGGGGCGGGGGTGTGTGGGCGGGGGTGGTTTGTGGGGGCGGGGGGAGAGAGCTCGGAGAAAATACGGGGGTTGGGGGTATCACGGGGAGGGGGGCAGGAGCCAGCAAGGGGGACCAGAGGGGAAGGGGCTGGAACAGACTCACAGCAGTCGCTGGACCGCTGGTCGCTGGTCGTTCTCCGCCGAGATCAAATTCTCCGCTTTCCGTTTAGCGCATTTTCTGTGCCGGGCTGGGCCGTTTCCAGTCCCTCCGAAAATTGTGTCTGGTTGGAAACCTCCGCCGGCCATCCACTGCTCCAGTAAAGACGTGATAGCGCAGGAAGTGGTGGACCGGAGTGACAGGAGAAAAGACCAATCCATGCGGCGCTGAACGGTAGGAGAGGAGATCTATCTGCGCAGGCACGGTTTTAAAGATTTTTAAACCTCGCTAAAGTTTCGAGTAGACCACCGATCGGAATGAAACTTGGTACAATCGCAGCACAGGAGAACGGTGAGTAAGCTGGCGAAAGATCATAGCGCTATCGCGTACCGTTTTGCGCAAATAGAATGACCGCGCAACCAGAAGATTACAAGATCAGAGCTTTAGTTATGTGTCAATGTGAAAATAGATTGAAGGCTGGTTCTTGCTTCTGTTGATGATTACTAGAGCCAGGATTTTGCCATCAATGCCATGTGCCTTTTCATGCCTTTTTTGATGATTTCACCAAGATAATGCCTTTTTCACGATTGCCTAAATCAGCCTTTTTTTTGACATTTTGCTAAAAGGTCGTGCTATTTTCTCTAGATGTACCGTGATTACAATGACGTTTTTAATGTTAACACGTTAATATTAATGTTATTATTAACGTGTTAACATAGTATAAATTACAAGAAAATTTCCACTGGGTGAAACTGGGGGCGCCTCCATCGGTCGTTCATTCATTCGTGCCGCTGTCCGCTGGTTCAGTCTTCTCCAAAATCTATTTATTGCTTCCAATTTTGCAAACGTTTCCTTGAGAAACGTGGCGAAACATTAGTGAATAACTTTCAGGTTTTCAACAAAGTAACTGACGATATTCGTAAAGTTCCTGGCGATGTAGGTAAAGACATACAAGGAAAATTTGAGAGAGTGATTTTAGCTAACAAAGATCTTGAAGAAATACAAAACATCGCTAAAGTTCTCAAAGGTAGTTGTAAATGCACAGGATATCGACATGAATATAGAGTCTGTAGCTTGTTTCGGGTATGCACCAGTGACCTCAGTTGAGGTAGAAATAAGTTTTTCACAACTGAAGCATATTCTGTCTGACAGACGGCATAATTTAATACCAGATAATTTGAAAAAAAATGCTAGTAATTATGTGTAACCAGGCAACTTTGGTCATTTAATGTAGTATACATTTATATTATCATTTTTAACCATATTTTGCCATGGACTTTCAGAAAGCATTTGATAAGGTCCCACATAGGAGATTAGTGGGCAAAATTAGGGCACATGGTATTGGGGGTAGAGTGCTGACATGGATAGAGAAGTGGTTGGCAGACAGGAAACAAAGAGTAGGAATTAACAGGTCCCTTTCAGAATGGCAGGCAGTGACTAGTGGGGTACCGCAAGGCTCGGTGCTGGGACCGCAGCTATTTATAATATACATCAATAATTTGGATGAAGGGATTCAAAGTAACATTAGCAAATTTGCAGATGACACAAAGCTGGGTGGCAATGTGAACTGTGAGGAGGATGCTATGAAAATGCAGGGTGACTTGGACAGGCTGGGGGAGTGGGCAGATGCATGGCAGATGACGTTTAATGCGGATAAATGTGAGGTTATCCACTTTGGTAGCAAAAACAGGATGTCAGATTACTATCTAAATGGCGTCAAGTTGGGAAAAGGGGAAGTACAACGGGATCCGGGGGCCCTTGTACATCAGTCTATGAAAGTAAGCATGCAGGTACAGCAGGCAGTGAAGAAAGCGAATGGCATGTTGGCCTTTATAACAAGAGGAATCGAATATAGGAGCAAAGAGGTCCTTCTGCAGTTGTACAGAGCCCTAGTGAGACCACACCTGGAGTATTGTGTGCAGTTTTGGTCCCCTAATTTGAGGAAGGAGATTCCTGCTATTGAGGGAGTGCAGCGTAGGTTTACAAGGTTAATTCCCAGGATGGCAGGACTGTCATATGCTGAGAGAATGGAGCAGCTAGGCTTGTACACTCTGGAGTTTAGAAGGATGAGAGAATATCTCATTGAAGCATATAAGATTGTTAAGGGTTTGGACACGCTAGAGGCAGGAAACATGTTCCCGATGTTGGGGAGTCCAGAACCAGGGGCCACAGTTTAAGAATAAGGAGTAAGCCATTTAGAACGGAGACGAGGAAACACTTTTTCTCACAGAGAGTTGTGAGTCTGTGGAATTCTCTGCCTCAGAGGGCGGTGGAGGCAGGTTCTCTGGATGCTTTCAAGAGAGAGCTAGATAGGGCTCTTTAAAATAGCGGGGTCAGGGGATATGGGGAGAAGGCAGGAACGGGGTACTGATTGGGGATGATCAGCCATGATCACATTGAATGGCGGTGCTGGCTCAAAGGGCCGAATGGCCTACTCCTGCACCTATTGTCTATTGTCTATTGTCTATTTTGGTGTTGGAAATACATGCCTTTTTTGTCAATAAATGCCTTTTCGTGCCTTTTTTGTAATTTTATTATGCCCTTTTGCCCGCCTATTTCAGAGTTTTTTAATGCCTAAACATCCTGGCTCTAATGATTACTGTACTTTTAGTGTGGCTTGCTGCTTCCTAGTAGTCACATAACAGTGTCTGCCCAATGAAGTTTTGAGGACTAAGTTGAATAGTGAAACAGCACCTTATGGTTACAGCTCATGGTAGGGTCAGCTATGGTAACGTCACTGAATGTCAGCAGGTGATTAGACTCCCTTATTGGAGGTGGTTATGGCGAGTGCTTGTAGGTACGTATAAAATCATCAGATCATCTGAATTAGTTTCATTTGTATGAAGGCCCAGAGACAAAATCCTTATACTTCATGCCTGATTTTTCAACTGATTCTGAAAGGGTTTTTCAACTGACCATGAAACTGATTCTAATCATGTTCTTCAGCAGCCCCAGGATATCAGAGGTGGGGTGAGATGTCCATTTGTTGTGATTCATCATGAATCACATTTGTCTGAGACTGGGTTGCTTGGTCAGAGGGATCTTTACCTAAGTGTCAGTGTTCATGGGACTATATAATTATAATGAGGCATCTGACAGACAGTCTCTTCTGCAGTAGCTTGGACCATGGTAAGGAATCATCAGTTGGGAGAATGAGGCAATTTGTCCATGCAGGATTGTAACCCAGAGGGACTCTGCATCACCAGAAAAGTAGGAGAGAAAAGGATGGGGCGGGTAAAAACATCTTAGTTATTAAGTAGTTAAAGTAAAATCTGTTGTGCGGAGGTAGGTGATATCAGGAGTCGGGAATGATGCCATGTACATAGTCTGAATTTCTCCCTGATAGACTGTGCAATGTGTGAAAGCCACAGCCCTCAGGAAATAGCAGAGAGTAGGTGTAGGCAGCATTGCCCAAGTTGTGACTGGATATCTCCAGACCTTCCCCCAGATAATAAAGATCAGATTTTTTTCCGCCCACTTGCCTCAGTTTCTTCTAGATGGCTTAATGAGCAGAAAGAAATGGCTGGTGGGTAAGGAAACCAGGAGCAGTGATTTATCAGTTAACAGGGAATCAAGCCCCGAGCAAAGCTGCCTGAAATATGTAGGAACCTTGCTTGATCTGGTTTTTCGATGTACACAGGGCCCAACTTCAACTTCTATGCGTTTCCAAAGAACCCACTTCCCATTCAGCGCTACAAATGTGTGGGCAGCTCACCGATATTCAGCAGCCTGACCATGAAATTGTTGGGGCATCTATCAAGATTAAATGGCCTCACTCAAGATTCAATGCCGCAGACACACAGGCATGCTAATGCAAACACAGAACCCACTGGTGAGCCATCGGGATCATCCCAAAAACCTCGACTAAGTAAATGTCTGATTTAAATGAACAGGAATTTCAGTGGTCAGGAGTTGGTAAACATTGGGCCTCATTGCACAATATAATTACTCTAATGATTAAATCATCGCAGCTGCATACTTTCCATCTGATGGTCCGAACAAAAGTTTCGGATGGATCACTAAAGGCTTTGACCACAGTTTCCTGTAATTGTTTCAAATTGGATATTGCATCCTGAATCTGTAACGTGGCAAAAAAGAGAGGAGGATGTACACAAAAACAGGGGTCAGCTGGCTTCAGTTGGGTGACTGGCAAGGTTAACAGACTATGGAGTGAAGTTTACTGAGCCCGAGTCAAAACATGAACTGTTTCGTGGTCATTGAAGTTGTGTTTGGAAGCTGATGATCAGAGTAACTAATGGAGCCCTGAGAATAAATAAAGGACATTCGGCAGCCTTGCTTTGCTATGAATTTCCAAAAGTTACTTGGCAAGGAACCATAATGATAACTACGGCAAAGATAATTATAAAAGGAATTAAAAGCGCATGCTGGAAAAGAGGATGTGGGAAGGTGGAAATGGAACTCACTCAGACTGTAAGTGTATGATGTGTGGTGTTCTCTGGGAATAATATTGAAGCAAGCCTACAGCAAAATGGCAGAATGCAGTGTGCATTGTGAGTGTTAGTTTGTGTCTCTGCATCAACCCAGAATCTCAATTTAGAGAAAAAGTGAAGGAAAGAACTCGTATTTAAGTTAATATTTTCTATGTCTTCAGATTATTCAGTGTTAGTTTTCAACTAACTGTGATGGGACTTTCCTTTTGTAATAACTGTGCTACAGACATCAAAGTCCATAACCCGTAAATTTAAAAAAATCCATTGGTACAATATTGAGAAGGAAACTTCATCTCAGAAGGCAAGAAAACAGAGCCATTTTATGTTCCAAGTCGATGGTCATATGGATATGAATTGTTTTAAGGTGTATCAACATTTATTTGGTCCTGACTCGTTACGTAGCAAATGAAAGTTATTGGACCAGATAAAATTGTTATATTTCTGGTTTTGGTGAGATTGAGCACAGCAAAAAAGGAATTAATGTTTATGTTACTAATTGTTAGCGTTTGAGATTTGCCACAATGATCGCAATTTGACCACTGTTTCTTCACTGTATGACGTGGCAACACATGTAGATGACTGGTGATGCATAACGACACAGTAGAGTGACCAGAACATGGAGATGACACTTCTGCTCTAGTGCCTTCTACAAGTTTGCAGATGACACCAGGGCAGTGGATCAGATCTCAAACAACGATGAGATAGAGTACAGGAAGGAGATAGACTTTTGTAGCATGGTGACAACAACCTCTCAATATCAGCAAAATGAAGAAGCTCCATTTAAAAGAAGGTAGTTAGCAATTCATTCCCTGGAGAGTGTTGCAGAGCCTGGTCTTCAATTGAAACGTGAAGCTCATGGAGCCTGTAGTGAAGTCTGGAGACTGGCTGGGCCATTTTAAGTTTTAAAAACTTCTCACTACAGGTCTCTTGATTGGCCCGAGGCCCACCCCAATTGTGTTATCTTCCTCCACCTGAAAGCTGAGCTCCTCCTGTCCTTCATCCTTACCTGAGGCACCAATCTTATGTTTTCCTGTCATGGCTGAGTGACGAGGAAAATTGCCATTGAGGCATTAATTCAGCAAGTTCCATTCTACTGCATACATTACCCTTGCACATGTATGTACCAGAATTTGTAGAGGTATAGTTTAGAGATGCAACGTGAAAACAGGCCCTTTGGCCCACCGAGTTTGCACCGACCAACCATCACCCGTACGCTTGTTCTATGTTATCTCAGTTTCGCATAATACACACTAGCAGCAATTTACAGAAGCCAATTAACCTACAAAACCACACATCTTTGAATGTGGAAGGAAACTGGAGCACAGGGAGAAAATCCATGTTTGATCACAGGAAGAATGTACAAACTCCATATTGACACCATAGTCAGGATCGAACCCGGGTCTCTGCCGCTGTAAAGCAGCAACTCTGCCACTGCATCACAGTGCCGCCCTCTGCATTAGCCAGTCACTCTGCATATTCCAGAGCATCAAAAACATGTCCTGCTGGTTCTCTAAAAATCCAGGTACTTAAATATCCTGGCTGTAATAATAACAATAATAAATGCTAATTAATTGGCACTCTTAACCAATCACCGCTAAATAAATCACACTGATCCACTACTTTACATTCTAAAATGTTAGTGATAAGAAAGTCAACATTAAAGCAAGAAATCTGTAATTACAATTGATTCTAATGGACTTGAAACCAGAGCAACAAGACAAATTATCCATGGAGATATGCAGCAAAATAATCAATAGTATGTCACTTCTTCCACAGTGTAGTATTTATTGGCTGGAGTTTTGCAGACATTTTCAACCTCTCACTTCTGAGCTTCCCACCTGCTTTAAGAGGGCATCAAGAAGAGTAAAGCCCCTGTCCCACTTTCCCGATTACTCACGAATTCTCCCGAGTTTTCTCCTTGCTTCAAACTGGGAGAATGTCCGTAGCGAGTTCGTAGGATTCCGTAGCGAGTCCGTAGGAGGCCATAGGCGCCGTAGATATTTCATAGCAGCTCGTAATGCTCGTAGGTACTCGGGGCATCAGGTAATTCGGGACGTTTTTTCAGCATATTGAAAAATGTCCACGAGTAAAAGAAAAAAAATAGCCCCGAGTACCTACGGCTGGCTATTACCGTAATTCTCCAAGTTTGAATCAAGGGGAAAACTCGGGAGAATTCGTGAGTAACTCGGGAAAGTGGGACAGGGGCTTAAGGTGACGTGCCTCAACGACTATCGACCAGTGGCACTAACGTCTGTGGTGATGAAGTGCTTTGGGAGGTTGATTATGGGGCATATCAACTCCTACCTCGACAAGAACCTCGACCCACTACAGTTTGCCTACCACCACAACAGGTCAACGGAGGATGCGATCTCACTGGCTCTCCACTCCGCATTGGACCACTTGGACAATAGAAACACTTACGTCAGGCTGTTGTTTATAGACTACAGCTCGGTGTTCAATACTATCATCCTCTCCAAGCTGGTTACCACGGGCACCCTGGGGGATTTCCGGGACCGCTGGGCACCGCAGGAGGTTGAATGCATCCTCAATAAGGATTGTAACATAGTTGTACAATAGTTTATTTAGGATATTTGTTTGCGTTGTATTTTGGTGGTGGGTTCTGGTTTGTTTTATTGTAGTGTAAATATTATTTTTTAATAATTGAATACATTTTTTGATTAAAAAAAAAACCTGGTTACCAAGCTCACGGAACTGGGTCTCTGCGCATCACTCTGCAATTGGATCCTCGACTTCCTCATCCACAGACCACAATCTGTCCGAATTGGGAGAAATACTTCATCCTCAGTAACAATCAGTACAGGAGCACCTCAAGACTGCGTGCTCAGCCCCCTGCTTTACTCATTCTATACTCATGACTGTGTAGCCGGACACAGTTTGCTGACGACACCACCGTTGTTGGACGAATTACAGATGGTGATGAATCAGAGTATAGAAGTGAGATCGACTGATTGACCAAATGGTACCAGCACAACAACCTGGCTCTCAAAATCAGCAAAACCAAGGAACTAATTGTGGACTTTGGAAGAGGAAGGATGAGGACCCACGATCCCGTTTATATCAATGGGACGATGGTGGAGAGGGTCAAAAACTTCAAATTCCTGGGCAAGGATATTTCCGAAGATCTTTCCTAGACCCAGCACACTGATGCAATTATAAAGAAGGCACATCAGCGCCTGTACTTCCTGAGAAGATTACGGAGAGTTGGTATGTCAAGGAGGATTCTCTTGAACTTCTACAGATGCACAGTAGAGAGCATACTGACTGGCTGCATCGTGGCCTAGTTCGGCAACTTGAACATCCAGGAGCGGAAAGACTGCAAAAAGTTGTGACCACTGCCCAGTCCATCACCGGCTCTGACCTCCCCACTATCGAAGGGATCTATCGAAGACGCTGCCTCAAAAAGGCGGCCAACATCATCAAAGACCCACACCATCCTGGCCACACACTCATTGCACCGTTGTCATCAGGAAGAAGGTACAGGAGCCTGAAAACTGTAACATCCAGTTTCAGGAACAGCTTCTTCCCTTCAGCCATCAGGCTATTAAACACAACAACAAATAAGCTCTGAACTATAACAGACTTATTATTATTGCACTATATTTGTTTATTTATTGAGTATGTGTGAATGTGTATATATATGCACACTGAACTTTTTTTTTCTCCCGTTGTGTACTATGTTTACATATTCTGTTGTGCTGCAGCAAGCAAGAATTTAATTGTCCTATCTGGGACACATGACAATAAAGCACTCTTGAATCTTGACTTGACTATCTGGGCTGACATAAAACAGGTACATGGATAGGTAAGGTTTAGAGGGATATGGGCCAAACTCGGGCAGGTGGGACTAACGTGGATGGGGCATCTTGGTTGGCATGGGCAAGTTGGGCCTGTTTTCATGCTGTATGACTTTGACTCCATCATACTATACATGAGTACATCAGATAGTGTAAAATATGAAAGGAAATAGAGTGCAGCATATAGTGATATATAGAGCCCGGACACCCGGACACTAAAAAACTCTGAAATAGGCAGGCAAAAAGGCAGAATAAAATTACAAAAAAAGCACGAAAAGGCGTTTATTGACAAAAAATGCATAAAAAAGGCATTAATTTCCACCACCAAAATATGGTTAAAAATAATAATATAAAGGGCCTGTCCCACGTACGCGACTTTTTAGGCGACTGCCGGCACCCATCATAGGTCGTTGCAGGTCGCTGAAAAATGTCAACATGTTGAAAATCCAGCGGTGACCAGAACAAGGCACGACTCTTTGGGCGACGACTCAGGACCATACAGGCTTCACCCCGCGACATGTCGCCAGGGTGTCGCCTGTATGGTCGTGAGTAGCCTCCTCAGTCACCCAAACAGCCGTAACGTTTTTCTGGTCGCCGCTGAATTTTCAACATGTTGAAAATATTCACTGACCTCCAACAACCTATGACGGGTGCCGGCAGTCGCCGAAAAAGTCGTGTAAGTGGGACAGGCCCTTAAAGGTATACTACATTAAATGACCAAAGTTGCCTGGTTACACATAATTACTAGCATTTTTTTCAAATTATCTTGTGGTAAACTATGCCGTCTGTCAGACAGAATATGCTTCAGTTGTGAAAAACTTCTTTCTACCCCAGCTGAGGTCACAGGTGCATACCCGAAACAAGCTACAGACTCTATATTCATGTTGATATCTTGTGCATTACAACTACCTTTGAGAACTTTAGCTATGTTTTCTATTTCTTCAAGATCTTTGTTAGCTAAAATCACTCTCTCACATTTTCCTTGCATGTCTTTACCTACATCGCCAAGAACTTTACGAATATCGTCAGTTACTTTGTTGAAAACCTGCAAGTTATTCACTAATGTTTCACCACGTTTATCAAGGGAAGGGATAGCTTGTGGGAAGTTTGCAAAATTGGAAGCAATAAACACTGGATCGCGGTGGAGGGACTTTTTCTGCATGATTTCACTAACGATCCTGACTGCAGCAGATTCTTCTTCTTCAAAACAGTTGACGATTTATTTTATCTTTTCAAAATTTGCAGCATAGCAGAGTACAGCAGAGAGCCATTTACCCCACCTAGTCAAAACGGTCTGAGGAGGGTGCTATTTCCTCGAACAACTGCACACGTGACGGTACTTTGAGGAAGATTTTCTTGACATTGCCTAGGCGATCAACATTTGGAAACAAGCTATGTCTGTGCTTGGCAATTCTATGAAGTTCTTGAGCTAAGCATGTCAAATGCAACATTTTGGGGAATAAAACTTTAAGTCACAAACAGAAGTACATTCTCGTGTTTTATACCTTCTGGCCAAAGTACAACAAGTGAAGATGTAAACAACTGAGCAATAGTTGAGCTGTTTGACTTCTCCAATACATCCGATGTCAACAAATACTCCTTTGATGGTTGACCTGCCTCCAGTGTACAGATCACCACATTGGCAACATATCTCCCCACAGCATCGGTTGTCTCGCCTATTGGGATCTATATTTTGTTGCATGCAACTTCATCTCTAATTTTCTGCACAACAATGTTGAAGTTGCTGTCAACATAATTTTTCCATAATGATGACTCGCTTGGTATATGTTCGTCAGTGTATTTCTCTAAAAAAACTAAGCGATTTGTTTTCCAATTTCCACAGTGGAATTCCAGCATCAATGAATGCCTTGCACAGATCACTCAAACTCAGAATTGCGACTGAAGCCAGCAGTAAATGTTGCTTAAAGCACACGGTATTGGGGGTTCAGTATTGATGTGGATAGAGAACTGGCTGGCAAACAGGAAGCAAAGAGTAGGAGTAAACGGGTCCTTTTCACAATGGCAGACAGTGACTAGTGGGGTACCGCAAGGCTCAGTGCTGGGACCCCAGCTATTTACAATTCATATTAATGAACTGGATGAGGGAATTGAAGGCAACATCTCCAAGTTTGCGGATGACACTAAGCTGGGGGGCAGTGTTAGCTGTGAGGAGGATGCTAGGAGACTGCAAGGTGACTTGGATAGGCTGGGTGAGTGGGCAAATATTTGGCAGATGCAGTATAATGTGGATAAATGTGAGGTTATCCACTTTGGTGGCAAAAACAGGAAAGCAGACTATTATCTAAATGGTGGCCGATTAGGAAAAGGGGAGATGCAGCGAGACCTGGGTGTCATGGTACACCAGTCATTGAAAGTAGGCATGCAGGTGCAGCAGGCAGTGAAGAAAGCGAATGGTATGTTAGCTTTCATAGCAAAAGGATTTGAGTACAGGAGCAGGGAGGTTCTACTGCAGTTGTACAGGGTCTTGGTGAGACCACACCTGGAGTATTGCGTACAGTTTTGGTCTCCAAATCTGAGGAAGGACATTATAGCCATAGAGGGAGTGCAGAGAAGGTTCACCAGACTGATTCCTGGGATGTCAGGACTTTCATATGAAGAAAGACTGGATAGACTCGGCTTATACTCGCTAGAATTTAGGAGATTGAGAGGGGATCTTATAGAAACTTACAAAATTCTTATGGGGTTGGACAGGCTAGATGCAGGAAGATTGTTCCCGATGTTGGGGAAGTCCAGGACAAGGGGTCACAGCTTAAGGATAAGGGAGAAATCCTTTAAGACCGAGATGAGAAAAAACTTTTTCACACAGAGAGTGGTGAATTTCTGGAACTCTCTGCCACAGAGGGTAGTTGAGGCCAATTCATTGGCTATATTTAAGAGGGAGTTAGTTGTGGCTAAGGGGATCAGGGGGTATGGGGAGAAGGCAGGTACGGGATACTGAGTTGGATGATCAGCCATGATCATATTGAATGGCGGTGCAGGCTCGAAGGGCCGAATGGCCTACTCCTGCACCTATTTTCTATGTATCTATCTATGTATGTATGAGGAGACAAGCTTGGGTATTTCGCTTGGGTAGTCTGCACCCCAGTGGTATCAACATTGACTTCTCTAATTTTAGCTAGCCCTTGTCTTCTCCCTCCTCCCCCTCCCCTTCCAGCTCTCCTTCTAGGCCTACTGTCTCCGCCTCTTCCTTTCTTTCCCTCCCCCCCACATCAGTGAAGAAGAGTCTCAACCCGAAACGTCGCCTGTTCCTTCTCTCCGTAGATGCTGCCTCACCCACTGTTTCTCCAGCATTTTTTGTCTACCTTTGATTTTTTCCAGCATCTGCAGTTCTTTCTTAAATAGATCTTGGAGAAAACTGAACCAGCGGGCAGCGGCACGAACGAATGAACGACCGATGGTGGCGCCACCAGTTTTGCCCCGGTGGTGGGAGTTTTCTGGTAAGTTATACTATGTTAACACATTAATAATAACATTAATATTAACGTGTTAACATAGAAAACGCCATTGTAATCATGGTACAACTAGAGAAAAAGCACGACCTTTTAGCAAAACGGCAAAAAAAGGCTGATTTAGGCACATGATCGTGAAAAAGGCATTCTCCTGGTGAAATCATCAAAAAAAGTCATAAAAAGGCACAATGCATTTATGGCAAAATTCTGGCTCTAGTGATATAACTAATGAGGTGCAAATAAAACAATGTGCAAGATCAGAACAAGATTGGAAGGAATTACAAGGAACTGCAGATGCTGGTTTCGAAAAAAAGACACAAAGTTGCTGGAATAACTCATCGAGTCAGGCACCATGTCTGGAGAACATGGATGGGTGACATTTCGGGTTGGGATCCTTCTTCAGACTGAGCTAGATTAAGAATTCATTCTTAACATATCCGAGCTTAATTCAAGAGTCCAACAACAATGGGGAAAATCTGTTCTTGAATCTGGTGGTACATGATTTCAAGCTTTAGTATCTTCCACCCGATGGTAGAGGAGGGAAGAGAGAATGGCTAGGATGTGGTAATCCTTGATTATGCTAACTACTTCCCAAGGCAGATGGTGTTCATTGAGGGTGGAAGGGGGAGGCTGGTCTGTGTTATGGACTGGGATACATCCACAACTCTGCAATTTCTTGCAGTAATGGGCAGAACAGTTGTCATACCAAGCTGTGATGCATCCAGATATGCTTTTTATGGAGCATCTGTAAGACTTGGTAAGAGTCATTGGTGATATGTCACAGTTCCTTCGTCTTCTGAGGTAGGAGAGGTGTTGGTTTGCTTTCTTGGTTGTATCATCGATGTGGTTAGACCAGGTCAAATAGTTGGTGATATTTACCCCGAAGTAACTTGAAACTCTCAACCATCTCCATCTCAACACCATTGATGCCAACTGGGGCATGCACACCATCCCACATCCTGACACCGATGATAGATCCTTCATTTTGCTGACATCAAGGGAGAGGTAGTTGTCTTGATCCCACACTACTATCTCCTTCCTGTACTCCATCTCGTTATTATTTGAGATCATGCCCACTACAGTGATGTCATTTGCAAACTAAACTAATAAGTGGATTTAGAGCAGAATTTGCCACGCATCCATGAGTATAATAAAATGCTGAGGAAGCATCTTCTTGATACTGGTATTTTAGAAATTCTTATCAAGCAGAATTGGATAATTGCTTCAAGATATGGAAGAGAAGTAAAATAGATTAGACCAAGGTGACATGGAGGAAAACATTATCCCACATTTAACCAGAAGATTGTACAACTTTTCTTCTCTTTCCCCAACAACTGATGACACACTTCTACACTAGCTGCTCTCTGGGCTATACGCCCACGTAAAATGTGTCAGATCAGATAGGTAATGACTCGCTTTTACATGAGAAATAAACTCAATTTGTTAATTGCTTTCCTTTTGACCTGCTGAGTTTTAACAGCACTTTGTTTTTATTTCGGATACATTAATTTTAAATTGCATCTGCATTTTGCACTTTCATATTCATAGTCATTGTCAGGACATTAAATAGCACTTCATCAGCAATGAAACATAGTGACTTTTATAATGCAGAATCTGCAGAAGACTATTTAATTAAATTCAAAGTCTAAACCCAATCCTGGGGTTTAAATAGTTAATTTGTTTCATAGCCTAATATACAGTGCATTCAGAAAGTATTCAGACCCCTTCACCTTTTCCACATTTTGTTACGTTACAGCCTTATTCTAAAATTGATTAAATTCATTTTTTTAAATTATCAATCTACACACAATACCCCATAATAAAAAAGCGAAAACAGGTGTTTAGAAATGTTTGCAAAGTTATTAAAAAGAAATAAGTGAAATATCACATTTACATAAGTATTCAGACCCTTTACTCAGTACTTTGTTGAGGCACATTTGGCAGCAATTACAGCTTCAAGTCTTCTTGGGTATGACACTACAAGTTTGGCACACCTGTATGTGGGTAATTTCTCCCATTCTTCTCTGCAGATCCTCTCAAGGTCTGTCAGGTTGGATGGGGAGCGTCGATGCACAACTATTTTCAGGTCCCTCCAGAGATGTTCGATCGGGTTCAAGTCCAGGCTCTGGCTGGGCCACTCAAAGATATTCACAGACTTGTCACTAAGTCACTCCTGCGTTGTCTTGGCTGTGTGTTTAGGGTCATTGTCCTGTTGGAAGGTGAACCTCCACCCCAGTCTGAGGTCCAGAACGCTCTGGAGCAGGTTTTTCATCAAGGATCTCTCTGTACTTTGTTCTGTTCATCTTTCCCTCGATCCTGATTAGTCTCCCAGTTCCTGCTGCTGAAAAACACCCCCACGACATGATGCTTCCACCACCATGCTTTACCGTAGGTATGGTATTGGCCAGGTGAAGAGCGGTGCCTGGTTTCCTCCAGACGTGGCGCTTGGCATTCAGGCCAAAGAGTTCAATCTTGGTTTCATCAAACCAGAGAATCTTGTTTCTAATGGTCTGAGAGTCCTTTAAGTGCCTTTTGGCAAGCTCCAAACGGGCCATCATGTGCCTTTTGTTGAGGAGTGGCCTCCGTCTGGCCACTACCATAAAGGCCTGATTGGTGAAGTGCTGCTGATATAGTTGTCCTCTGGAAGGTTCTCCCATCTCCACAGAGGAACTCCGGAGGTCTGTCAGAGTGACCATCGGGTTCTTGGTCACATTCCTGACCAAGCTCCTTTTCCCGTGATTGCTCAGTTTGGCCTGGCAGCCAGCTCTATGAAGAGTCCTGGTGGTTCCAAAGTTCTTCCATTTAAGAATGACGGAGGCAACTGTGCTCTTCGGGACCTGCAATGCTGCAGAAATTGTTTTATACCCTTCCCCAGATCTGTGTCTCAACACAATCCTGTCTCGGAGGTCTGCAGACAATTCCTTTGTCTTCATGGCTTGGTTTTTGCTCTGACATGCACTGTCAACTGTGGAACCTTATATAGACAGGTGTGTGCCTTTCCAAATCATGTCCAATCAATTTAATTTACCACTGGTGGACTCCAATCAAGTTGTAGAAACATCTCAATGGAAACAGGATGAACCTATGCTCAATTTGGAGTGTCGCAGCAAAGGGTCTGAATACTTATGTAAATGTGATATTTCAGAGTTCTTTTTAATTACTTTGCAAAAATTTCTAAACACCTGTTTTACTTTTTGATTGTGAGGTATTGTGTGTAGATTGATGATAAAAAGAATGAATTTAATCCATTTTAGAATAAGGTTGTAACGTAACAAAATGTGGAAAAAGTGAAGGGGTCTGAATACTTTCTGAATGCACTGTAGACCCTGAGTGTGATCTGTTGCTTCTACATTAACCAACCTGCCCAGCCCTGCACTGGAGTTGCTTGGGATTCTGAGCTGTAAGCAGCACTTGCAGCCTCTACTCCAACATATATTCCCAAAGCTTGGCAATGGCCCGTAGTTTGGGGCAGAATTTTGTATTTTATTTACAATTTATCTACGTTACACATGTCAAAGTTTGTTTCTTAAAAAGCAGATAGCAACAAAAACTGTTAAAGGTAAACCATGGCAATCTTTAATTGATTCGTCAGACGGGAGTGACAAGATTACAATGAGCACAAACCTTGCTCAGTGCTTCTTGCGCTCCACTCACAGAACAAAGGAAAGTTAGCACAATTGTACATTTTTCTTATCAGTAAAACACTCCTACCAGGTCTGAATATGGCATGACTGAAAGATTCTGCAACCTTTCAGAATATAGGAAAGATGGGTCAAAATCAAGCTCATCCAATAACGTTATTACTTATCTCTGGAGCGTCAGCTATTTTTTTCAATCTTGGCTTCTTTTTTTTTTTTTTTTTTTTTTTTTAATTTTTTTTTTTTTAATTTTGTTTACTTTAAGAAAGAAAAAGAAAGAAGTAAGAAAAGTGAAGAAAGTGCGCAAAGGTTGTGAAGTGCAAAAGAGTGTTGGGAAAAGAAAGCCCCTTAGAAAAGAAGTTAGAGAAGGAAGTAAAGTTAGAAAATAGACCCTAGAAAAGAAAGAGAAAGAAAGAAGGAACAATCGCTCTATTATAACTCTTATAACATACTTCATAGAGAAGGAACTACCAACCAAGTCTGTTTTTGTTTTACCTCCCATTACCAGGTCCAGATACCTTTTATTTATTTATTTGTTTTTCTAAATTACTATTGCACCTCATGCTTGTAATAGGTCCAAAAACGTAGACCACGTCTTTTGAAATTGGTCTACTTTGCCTACTAGGAGGAATCTCATCTCTTCCAGATGTAATGTTTCCAACATATTTGATGTCCACATTTTTATTGTTGGTGTGGGCGCATTTTTCCAGAATTTAAGTATAAGCTTTTTTCCCATTATTAGCCCATAATTGAGTAAATTCTTCTGATACACGTTTAATTCAGGAATACCTTCCGATATTCCAAAAATAATCCATTCTGGTTTTGGTACCAGTTTTATTTTGATTAATTTTGAAAAAATATCAAATATTTCAAACCAGAATTTTTGGATTTTTGTACAAAAAACAAAAGAATGTGCTATGGTAGCTTCTTGACATATACATTTATCACAGATTGGTGAGACGTTAGGAAAGATTTTATTTAGTTTGGTTTTTGAATAATATAATCTATGTAATGTTTTAAATTGGATAAGCGTATGTCGTACGTTGATCGAGCATTTATGCACCTGTAATAAATGATTATCCCAACTCTCTTTTGAAATTTTTATACCTAGATCTTGTTCCCAATCTCTTCTAATTCCATCTGTTGTGGGTATTTCTATGTTTAAGATGATATTATATAAGTATGATATTAAATTAACTGATTCCGCCTTTGTCTTCATTGCTTCATCTAGTAAGTCGGAAGGCATATTATAATAATCTTTTGTGTGTGTTTTCAAATAGTCACAGATTTGTAGATATTTAAAATATTGATTATTTTTCAAATTATATTTCAGTTGTAGTTGTTGGAATGATAGTAATTTTTCTAATTCATACAGATCTTCGAGCGTTTTGATTCCCATTCTTTCCCATTGTATAAATGCTTTATCTATGATTGAAGGTTTAAACGATGGGTTATTGACTATTGGTATTAAGAGAGATAGGTTTCTTAATTTTAGATTCTGTTTTATTTGCTTCCATGTTCTAATAGTGCTATATATAATTGGATTTTTATTATAATTTTTATTATTCAAATTTATTGGAGAGAGAATAATCGCTCCTATATTATTCGGGGAGCAATCCCCTTTTTCCATTATAATCCAGTCCACCTGCTGGGCAGAATTGTCCAGCAGGTGAATCATATTTTTAATATTTACTGCCCAGTTATAATACATAAAGTTAGGGAGCGCTAGACCCCCCAACTCTTTTCGTTTGTTAAGGTGTGTTCTTTGTATTCTGTGGGATTTGTAATCCCATATAAAATTTGTAATGTCTGAGTCCAGTTTTTTGAAAAACTTTTTGGGGAGATATATAGGTATTGATTGAAATAGGTAAAGGATTTGTGGTAAGAAAATCATTTTTATAGCATTTATCCTACCTATTAAGGACATCGGAAGTGTTTTCCAAAATTTAATCAAATTATTTAATTTCTTAAGTAGGGGATTATAATTAGCTTTAAACATATCATGGTAATTTCTAGTGATCTCAATTCCTAAATATTTGAATTTTTCCATAGCTATTTTAAAAGGGAATTTCCTGAGATGTGTTGAGTCTTTTGGTTTAATCGACATAATTTCACTTTTGTTCCAATTTATTCTATATCCTGAAAAGGATCCAAAGTCCTCAATTAAGTTTAATATATTTGGTATACTAATTTGTGGTTTTGTGATGTACAGTAGTACATCATCAGCATATAGGGATAGTTTGTTGTTTGAATATTTTGTGTTATAACCGTGAATATTCGAGTGTGTTCTTGGTCACATTCCTGACCAAGCTCCTTTTCCCGTGATTGCTCAGTTTGGCCTGGCAGCCAGCTCTATGAAGAGTCCTGGTGGTTCCAAAGTTCTTCCATTTAAGAATGACGGAGGCAACTGTGCTCTTCGGGACCTGCAATGCTGCAGAAATTGTTTTATACCCTTCCCCAGATCTGTGTCTCAACACAATCCTGTCTCGGAGGTCTGCAGACAATTCCTTTGTCTTCATGGCTTGGTTTTTGCTCTGACATGCACTGTCAACTGTGGAACCTTATATAGACAGGTGTGTGCCTTTCCAAATCATGTCCAATCAATTTAATTTACCACTGGTGGACTCCAATCAAGTTGTAGAAACATCTCAATGGAAACAGGATGAACCTATGCTCAATTTGGAGTGTCGCAGCAAAGGGTCTGAATACTTATGTAAATGTGATATTTCAGAGTTCTTTTTAATTACTTTGCAAAAATTTCTAAACACCTGTTTTACTTTTTGATTGTGAGGTATTGTGTGTAGATTGATGATAAAAAGAATGAATTTAATCCATTTTAGAATAAGGTTGTAACGTAACAAAATGTGGAAAAAGTGAAGGGGTCTGAATACTTTCTGAATGCACTGTAGACCCTGAGTGTGATCTGTTGCTTCTACATTAACCAACCTGCCCAGCCCTGCACTGGAGTTGCTTGGGATTCTGAGCTGTAAGCAGCACTTGCAGCCTCTACTCCAACATATATTCCCAAAGCTTGGCAATGGCCCGTAGTTTGGGGCAGAATTTTGTATTTTATTTACAATTTATCTACGTTACACATGTCAAAGTTTGTTTCTTAAAAAGCAGATAGCAACAAAAACTGTTAAAGGTAAACCATGGCAATCTTTAATTGATTCGTCAGACGGGAGTGACAAGATTACAATGAGCACAAACCTTGCTCAGTGCTTCTTGCGCTCCACTCACAGAACAAAGGAAAGTTAGCACAATTGTACATTTTTCTTATCAGTAAAACACTCCTACCAGGTCTGAATATGGCATGACTGAAAGATTCTGCAACCTTTCAGAATATAGGAAAGATGGGTCAAAATCAAGCTCATCCAATAACGTTATTACTTATCTCTGGAGCGTCAGCTATTTTTTTCAATCTTGGCTTCTTTATGGCCTTGAAAAGAAGCACATGTTATTACGCAGGCTGCCATCTTAATGTCTTTATTGAAAAGACAACCTGTCCTCCATATTGTGTTCCATATAATTTACAAAGTCATTCAGACTTGGCATCGAGCCATTCTTTTGTTCTACTAGTCCATGCTTTTGTAGAAGAACGACTCCATTTTAGATTTGACTATTAGATTTGACTATTAGCTCTTTCATTCCCTCCTTTTTATCAAACATGATAACATTCACAGTCCTTGGTAGGTACACACCATGGTCGCAAGTATTAGAGCAATGATTAACAGAATGATAGAGCCATAATGTATCACAGTACCCCAATGTCCACCAAACCAGTTCAAGAGTACCCTAAAGTCCATCAAACCAATGATATGGAAACCAGTTCTCACTCTCTTCATTGACAACCATCCTGATGAAACTTGTTTAGGGTCGATGGATCAGGTGCCACCTGTAGGCAGTGTAATCCTTTCAGCCGATATTGGGGTTGTGCCATAAAGTTCGCACCTGTCCGAGGGTGTTGCCAGTCTCTTCGTAGATTATTGCACAGGTGAGGTGCTCCCCCCTCTCGGCCCGTGGTGGGGTTCACTACCTTGAACTAGAAGCTAGCGTATCCGTGGGTTTGGACAGCTTCTCCTCCCTGTAGGTTTGGGTGGCTTGCTTCCACATCACCACGTAGAAGCGGTTGCTGGACTGGAAGCCAAAGACAAAGCCATCGTAGATTACAGTCTGTGTTGACTGTGTAGAAGGTGCCACTGAAGTTGATGGCGTTGAACTCCTCAAATCCGACAGCAAGGCCAGAGTCAGAGTTGGAGGTCTGCAGTAACTCCCTGCCCTTGTTGCGCACTACCCAGTTAGGAACGATCTGCATCGTCCACTTTGGAACTTCCTCAGGTCAGTCTCACTGATGGCACTGTTCTCGGGGCATGTGTCATAGATATCTGGGATATTGTTGTCAAAGTCGTCCTTGCAGTTGTCTCCTCTGCTGTTACCATCGCATCGATCTGGTCAGGGTTGGGAGCAAAACGGCAATTGTCCTTCTCATCAGAAACGCCATCATTGCCATCCTCATCAATGTCCTGATTGTCATCAAACTGATTACCCACCAGGTCTGAGTCATTGTCTTCCTGGATAGGGTTATGCATAATCTCTTTCAAGAGGTCCATCTGTTTTAAAATGTTCAGCTTCTCTCTCTCTCTCTAGACCCTTGGTCATATGATAGAGCTCAAAATGCTTCAAGATTGTTGTTCAAATGTGGTTTGTCTTTCCGAAGTTGTGACCAAAGGCTTTGCACTTCCTCCTGATCTGTAAAGATGATCTTTCTTCTGTATGGATCAGCTTTACATGGCGCTGCAGGTAGCGATCAATCAGAAACACCCTGGGTGGGGGCAAGGTCTTTCACGCACCTCATCATGCTGCTCTTTTATATTTCTTAAGTCCGTCAACTCCTCTATAAATAGCACAGCAACCCTTATACTGACATCGATACATGGTGGGGAAATCTTCCCTTTCCAAGTTTGACTTTGGTTTCCGGCCACGTTTTTGTCCAGATTGTTTCTTCACATCCTTAATATTGCACTTCTTAACTGGTAACTTACTCTTCTTCCAATATGGTTGAAAAGACTCATCTGAAGAACCATTCTTAACTTTTATTTCTCTGTCATCTTCACTTGATAAATACCTTTCAGAAAGATCACTGGACTCCAATCCATCCACAACATCATTTCTTATAGAACAAGATGCTCTCGGGGCGCCGCATTGAAGGCAGCCTCTGCCTACAGTCTGTTCGTTTTTTCCTATCTTTTTTTTATTTTAGTTTGTCTGACCAGTTTGTTTTGGGAATTCTTTCGTTTTTTTAATGTGGGGGAGGGGGGTAGGGTAAGGGGGAAACCGCTTCCCAGTCACTTCCTGGCGAGGATGCGACTATTTCTCCGAGTCGCGTCCTCGCCCCCCTCCACGCGGCCTACCAACTGGATCGGAGCGGCCTTTCCTACCGGAGACCGGGGACCGGACTAGAGCTGCGGCGGCGCGGCGCTGGATTCACCACGGAGCGGGCAATGCCTACCTGGATCGCCGTTTGAAGCTCCGGAGCGTTGGGCCTGCAGCGTCGACCTCGCGGACTGTGGGTCGTGGAGCACCCAGCGCGGGTGATGCTGAACAACATCGGGGAGTCCCTGGGGTCCTTTGCCGAGGGCCGCCTGTGTGAATCCCCGCCCGGCGCGGCCTGGGGACTTCGGGAGTCGCAGACTCCGGTGGGTAGCGGCCGACTCCCGTTCCAACGTCGGAGTTCCAACATCCCGGCGAGCGGGCATGAGCGGTGGGCCACCCGTAGCGGCGACTGCGGAGGGCTCCGGAGGCCCCGACCACGGAGAAACATCAGAGGAAGATGACTGACTTTGGTGCCTTCCCTCACAGTGGGAAACATTTGATTCTGCTGTGTGGGGATGTTTTATGTTGGACTCTATCGTGTGTTGTGTTCTTTATTTTATTGTATGGCTGTATGGTAACCACACATTTCACTGTACCAACTGGTACATGTGACAAATAAATGTATCTTGTATCTCTCTATCTTCATTGTAGTTAACTTTTTTTTTTCACAGTAAATGGTTGTTGCATCTTGTATCTGAACTTTTTCCCAAGAGCACTCTGTATATTCAGGATCTGAGTGCAAGAACATATCTTTCTTCAATGGGGATTCCAAGTTGTCCACATCCACCGACCGTGAAGTGGCTCCGCTGTATGTACAAGGCTGAAAGTCTGCTAACACTGGGACAGGTTGATGCTTCGCAACATTATCACCCTCACCATTTTCAGTCACTGTTCCATTCCGAGGAGAAAGGGTTATTGAACCATCCAGAACTTCCTCCATTGAGTCCTTATTTCTACTGGATGGGCACTGTCCCTCATTCAAAACAAAACTGTGACTTGAATGCATGTCCAGGATGTAACTGTGGCCCTCTGTTATCAGAATTCCGAGCAGTCCTTCCAATTGCTAGGATTCTGCCTGATTCACCTCTACCCCATTGCAGACATTGGACTTTGTCTCTGGAACTGCTGTGCTATAATGCTCAGAACTATATTCTCCACACTAACTTTTCCTTTGCTCTACCTATTTTAGGTGAGCCTGGCTTGATTGCATTTATTCATGTTAATCCTTTGTGTCTTGCTGACACTGAAAAAGGGTGCAAGATTCTTTAGACTCATCATTTAGCTGTTGAATAACTATTAATTGGGTTCCTGCTTAATTAATGTTTCTATACTTAGCTGACTTGATTCAATTTCAATAGACAATCGACAATAGGTGCAGGAGTAGGCCATTTGGCCCTTCGAGCCAGCACCGCCATTCAATGTGATCATGGCTGATCATCCCCAATCAGTACCCTGTTCCTGCCATCTCCCCATATCCCCTATTTTTAAGAGCCCTATCTAGCTCTCTCTTAAAAGCATCCAGAGAACCTGCCTCCACCACCCTCTGAGGCAGAGAATTCCCCAGAATTTCAATAGGTTTGTTTTTATCTGTATTCCGGGTCAAGGGATGAACCATGGACATATGAACATTCATATTTTTGTGTACCTTTGAACATTCAAATTGTGAGCCTTCTCAAACCGCTACTCACATTGGTCACAAGCAAATTCAAGTTCGGCTTCTGCCTTGTGCTTGGTCATATGGTATTTCAAGGATGCTCTTTGCCTGCACTGGAAACCACAAACTTCACACTACAAAGGTTTTGCTCCAGTATGGCGCATTTGGTGAACTGACAGGTGTTTCCGCTGTTTGAAAGTCTGTCCACATTCATCACAAATGTAGTTTCTTTTCACAAATGTAGTCGCTCCTTCTCCCAAGTTGTCCATCAGCGTGTGAAACCAGCATTCTTCCTTCTCCATCAATGCCATCTGGCTGTCTGATCCATCCCAACTCAGCTCCTCACTTTGATCCCGGCTGGGATTTACCGGCTGGGATCCCGGCTGGGATTTACCTCAATCCAGTTCTGTAACTGAGTTGCACTCCAAAATCAAGGCTTTTCAACTCCACAACCTGATTGCTCTCCTTCAGCTGTTGTGTGATGGAAGCGAGATGGGCATTTTCAGACTGGGCATTGGTGAGCACATTTCTCATCTGTTTCAGCTCGGTCTGCAGCTCTGGGATAAGCTGCCACCTTTTTCCGGTTACTTCAAGAACCTGTGGTAATGGATCCATCTTGGTCAGTGTTATAAACATAAGGACAGTTGTCAGCCTTATTCAGGACGTCTAGGCCCAACATCTCAGCTCGGTTCGCATTAACAAACTTGATCTCCCGGTGGCCCAGCACTTCAACTCCCCTTCCCATTCCGAATCCGACCTTTCTGTCCTGGGCCTCCTCCATGGCCAGAGTGAGGACCACCGCACATTGGAGGAGCAGCACCTCATATTTCGCTTGGGCAGTTTACACCCCAGTGGTATGAACATTGACTTCTCCAATTTCAGGTAGTCCTTGCTTTCTCCCTCCTGCCCCCCCCCCCCCCGTTCCCAGCTCTCCCACAGCCTAGTATCTCCACCTCTTCCTTTCTTTTGCCCGCCCCCCCCACCTCCACATCAGTCTGAAGAAGGGTCTCGACCCAAAGCGTCACCTATTCCATCCCTCCATAGATGCTGCCTCACCCGCTGAGTTTCTCCAGCATTTTTGTCTACCTTCGATTTTTCCAGCAGCTGCAGTTCTTTCTTAAACATTTTACAAAATGTATCGATCTTTTGTGATGTGAATACAACTGAGCATCCACAGCCATCCAGGGTAGAAGGGCTCTATCCCTACCTGGAGGCTCCTCAAAGACAGTTAAAGCAAGCCTATGAGAGAGCAAAAATTGAAGTAGTGTATGTATGAAGAGAAGAAAAACAGTGGTGGAGGAACTCAGCGGGTCAGGTAGCGGCTGTGGAGGGAAACGGATGGACAATGTTTTGAATGTTTGTTTGAATGACAATGTTTCAGTCTGATGAAGATGCAGAGTAGAAGCTCTTTGATACAATAACATATTGATATCATTGTCACATTTGTGGCTTATGCTGCCCTTGAGGTAGACAGGCGATACATAGAATGTTTGAGTAGGAAGGAACTGCAGATGCTAGTTTACACCGAAGATCGACACAAAATGTTGGAGTAACTCAGCGGGTCAGGTAGTATCTCTGGAGAAAAGGAATAGATGACGTTTCTGGTCGACACCCTTCTTCAGACTGAGTCAGGGGAGAGGGAAAATAGAGGTATGAGTCAGGCAAAAAAAAGTAGAGTTGCCAGAGGAACACAGGTCAGACAGCCCTGTTGGGGGGAACAGGTAGTTGGAGCTTCTGGTTGAGAGCAATCTCTTGTGCCTCCATGTTTGAGTGGGACACTGAAGGTTGTCTTGTTACCAAGGAGCATATGTTGTATCGCAGGAATGAATCTTCAACAGAAGAAAAGATTAATGGGAAAATAAAAGTAGAAAAGGGAAGTTAAATGAGTCATATGCATTTAAACTTAAGTACAACAGCAACAGTTGTGCAGTGGGTGTGCCCAGCATTTGCTACACAATGAGACTAACAGATAATCCCAACCACAGACACTTCCAGTCCCCAGCAGTGAAAATGTCTCATTGCTTAATGACTAATTATGGCATTTGGGAGTGGAGCCTGGAGTCAACCTCTGTTTAACTACGAATGGTCAGGTAATCGACACCAATTGGATTTATTCAGAGATGTACCAGCTGGAATTAACAGTTAATACAAATGTGTTGTTGGAACTGTAACAAAAGATCAAGACTTTCACATTGGACACAAGGACTTGCAGATGCTGGTTTCCAAACAAAGCCATGAGGTGCTGGAGTAATTCAGCAGGTCAGACAGTATCTCTGAAGGCCATGAAAAGGGGACATTTCTGAATATAGCGGGGGAAGAATAGTGGAAGAGAAGTGTGGGGGGTGGGGAGATAGGACAAAGCCTGGCAAGTGATGGGTGGATACGTGTGAAGAGGATTTGATTCCCAGATGGTTGGACCAAGGCCAGAGATGTAAAGGCTGTGAGATAATTAAAGGAGAGGTGTGAATGGGAAGCCAGCCGGGCATCCAGGTGGGGCAGAGGGAAGGGAGTGCTTTTAAAACAAAAGGGGGTGGGCAACGGTTGTTGGTTGGTCATTAGTTGGATTGGTAAATGCTGCCACATCCAGGGCTGGTATGTCTCTCCAGTTCTCACTGTCCATCTATCTCACATCCATCTGCAAATTCTCACATCTATTTTCTGTTCTCGTGTCTATCCATCCTCTTTTCTCAGTGTCCATTTGTTGATCAATCCATTTGCTCTCACACCTGTTATTCCCTGCTCTCACATCTGTTATTGGCTTTGCCTGGCTCTTCTGCCCTGAATCTCCTGACCCAAGGAGAGCAAAAGCTACCTTTTCCCGACAGCTGTACAACCCATGGCTGACATATCAGTCTCTTAACTCCACCACATGGAAGTTTAAAATTGGGTCGAAACACTCAGCGGATTAGGCGGCATCTGTGGGAAGAGATATACAGTTAACGTTTCAGGTTGAAGACCTGTTTCTGACAGTATTGGACCTGAAACATTAACTATTTCCCTTTCCACAGTTTCTGACTCACTGAACTTCCAGCATGTTTTGATTTTATTCACATTTCCAGCAACTACAGTTTTTCGTTGTTTACGGACATTTTCAACCTCTCACTTCTGAGGTCTGAGGTTCCCACCTGCTTCAAAAGGGCATCAATCATACCAGTGCCCAAGAAGAGCCTCAATGACTATCGACCTGTGGCACTAACGCCTGTGGTGATGAAGTGCTTTGAGAGGTTGATCATGGTGCAAATCAACTCCTACCTCGACAAAAATCTGGACCCACTGCAGTTCGCTTACTGCCACAACAGATCAACGGTGGATGCGATCTCGCTGGCCCTCCACTCTGCTCTGGACTACTTGGACAACAAAAACTCATATGTCAGGCTGTTATTCATCGATTACAGCTCGGCATTTATCCCCTCCAAGCTGGTTATCAAACTCACAGAACTGGGTATCTGCGCATCCCTCTGCAATTGGATCCTCGACTTCCTCATTCTCAGACCACAGTCTGTTCGTATTGGTGGAAATGTGTCAGACTCGATAACAATCAGCACGGGAGCACCTCAAGGCTGCGTGCTCAGCCCCCCTGCTGTACTCACTCTATACTCATGACTGCGTAGGCGGTCATCAAGTTCGCTAACGACACCACTGTTGTGGGACGTATCACTGATGGGGATGAGTCAGAGTACAGAAGAGAGATCGAGCAACTGTCCATATGGTGCCAGCACAATAACCTGGCCCTCAACACCAGCAAAACCAAGGAACTGATTGTGGACTTTGGAAGGAGTAGGATGGGGACCCACAGTCCCATCTATATCAATGGGTCGATGGTTGAAAGGGTCAAGAGCTTTAAATTCCTGGGCGTGCACATCTCTGAAGATCTTTCCTGGTCCGAGAACACTGATGCTACTATTAAGAAAGCACATCAGCGCCTCTACTTCCTGAGAAGATTACGGAGAGTCGGTTTGTCAAGGAGGACTCTCTCTAACTTCTACAGGTGCACAGTAGAGAGCATGCTGACCGGTTGCATCGTGGCTTGGTTCGGCAACTTGAGCGCCCTGGAGAGGAAAAGACTACAACGAGTAGTAAACACTGCCCAGTCCATCATCGGCTCTGACCTCCCTTCCATCGAGGGGATCTATCGCAGTCGCTGCCTCAAAAAGGCTGGCAGTATCATCAAGGACCCACACCATCCTGGCCACACACTCATCTCCCTGCTACCTTCAGGTAGAAGGTACAGGAGCCTGAAGACTGCAACGACCAGGTTCAGGAATAGCTACTTCCCCACAGCCATCAGGCTATTAAACGGCTCGGACAAAACTATGAACATTAATAGCCCATTATCTGTTATTTGCACTTTATCAGTTTATTTATTCATGTGTGTATATATTTATATAATGATATATGGACACACTGATCTGTTTTGTAGTCAAAGCCTTCTATGTTCTGTTGTGCTGAAGCAAAGCAAGAATTTCATTGTCCTATGACACATGACAATAAACTCACTTGACTCAAACTTGAACTTCATTTACCTCAAGGTCTAAATCTGCAGATTTTCAACAAATTCACAGAAAGATTTTTGCCTTCACCAGCACATTCTCCACTGTTGAGTTGAGGGAGTTAATCCCACCACATCACATCTCCCCATCCCCACTGCATTCTTCTTTCAGTAAAGACCACTCCCACTGCAACTACTTTGTTCACACGTCCCTACCCACACAAACCACCCCCTCCCAGTTACTTTCCCCTGCAACCGCAGGAGATTGTAACACCTGTCCCTATATCTTCTCCCTCACCTCCATCCAGCGAACCCAGCAGCCCATCCAGGTGAGTCAGAAGTTCACATGCACTTATTCTAACCTCATCCACCGCATTCTGTGCACGAGATGTTGCCTTTACATCGGTGAGACCATTGGCAAGACACTTGCACTTGCTCTGCCAAGGCCTGCTGGATTTCCCAGTTGCTAACCATTTTAACTCTCCTTCCCATTCTCATACCAATCTCCCTGCCCTGGATCTCCTCAATTGCCAGAGTGAGGCTACAGCACCGTGTATTTCAGCACTTTAGATCGCTTACAATGTATGAACATTGAATTCTCCAATTTTAAGGAACCCAAACCCCCCCACCCCCGGGTCCCACCCAGATGCGATCCACATTTTTCACTATCCTGCTCCCCCCTTCCCGTCCACCCCACCCCTATTCCAACTGTATCCCTTACACTGGCTTCACATTTCACACTCTTGCCATATCTTACAGACTTTTGTCTTCTTTTCACCTCCATCCTTTGTCCCTTCACCTGCCAATCAAAACCTCTCTCAGCTGTGTTAAAGAAGGAACTGCAGATGCTGGAAAATCGAAGGTACACAAAAATGCTGGAGAAACTCAGCGGGTGCAGCAGCATCTATGGAGCGAAGGAAATAGGCAACTTTTCGGGCCGAAACCCTTCTTCAGTCTGAAGAAGGGTTTCGGCCTGAAACGTTGCCTATTTCCTTCGCTCCATAGATGTTGCTGCACCCGCTGAGTTTCTCCAGCATTTTTGTGTACCCTCTCTCAGCTGTATCCACCTATCACTTGCCAGACTTTGTCCTGTCCCCACCACTCTTCCAGCGTTCCCTCCCACCCCCCCCCCCCCACCCCCACAATCAGTCTGAAAAAGGTCCCAACCCAAAACATCACGTATCTTCATCTTCCAGCGATGCGGCATGACCCGGTCAGTTACTCCAACACTTTTGGTATTTGAAGGCTTTAACATCAGTTGATGGGACCAATATTGCAAATAATAATTGGCATTGTTAACTTTTAGGTTTTTCTTCATGGAATTGCTCCTTAAATTGGGGTATCAGAAATTTGAAGCTGTTATCCAGTGACTCTTGCCCTCCAACTTTGCATAAATGGGTTGGGCTGACCAGTGGATTGTGTGCATTGACACAGAACTAGTGCAGGCAGGTGTTGGCTCATAGTATGGCTTCATACTGACCTTGCTTAACTTGTTCTCCATGATTCATGGCTGGGTTTTGCTTGTCTAATGGTGAGCTGCAGTCTGTCTGCCTGTTGGCCACAGGTCCAATGACGGGCTGAACATTTGTCTAATGGTGAGCTGGATGTCTGCCTCACAGTTGACTGCTTGTCTGGGCCAGATCACTGCTCTTGCTCCACTCCTTTAGCTTCTCCCTCTGATATCTTCTGAGAAGCTGTAAGCTTATAATTAAGGGCTGAATGCTGAACATGCTGATTTTAAATCTAAAAATTGCTGCTGTTGTACAAACATGTCGATCACATCATGGAGCCAAAACTGCATAACTCACTTGCTTGAATCTTGCCAGAAGATCTTGGTATTATTAGAAAATTCTGGAAATTCACTAGCTCATTGAGTAACTTGAAAGAGAAATTAAACTGGCATAATTATTGGGTGTGTCTTTCATTATATGGTTGAGTGACAGTTACACATTTTTTGTGCCCTCACACCCCGCCCCTCTCAATCAGGAGTTTCCAAACTAGCATGAGCTGTCCTTGCATTGATCAAGGCAGGAAGTTTAGCTCCCTGAGGCTAGTCAATCCAGCAAAGCCATTGACTATCCACAGAATATAAAGGGAGTAAAACAAAAATTAATGACCTGGTCAGGCAGCATCTGTAGAGATAGAAGCAGTGTTTTTGTTTCAGAGAACATAGAACTGTTCATTATAGGAACAGGCCCTTCATCCCATAACATCTGTGCTGAACAAGATAAACTAATCTCATCTGCCTTTGTTTGTGTAATGGGAATGCAACAAGTCTGTACTATTGATTGGAAAGAAAGACAAACTGCTGGAGGAACTCAGTGGGTCAGGCAGCATCTGTGGAGGGATGTGGACAGAGGATGTGTTGGGTCAGGACCCTCCTTCAGACTTCTCCAGAATGAAGAAGAGCTGTACCTGAAACATCATCTGTCCATTTGCCTCCACGGATGCTGCCTGACCCATTGAGTTCCTCCTTTGCTCAAAATTACATCTGCAGTCTTATGTCTCCACTGTACTAGTGTTCTCATGGCAACCTAAATTGTCTGGATAAAAGTCACCCATGGATGTCAACATACCTAGGGCTCAATATGTCCAAGCACTCTGAGGCAATGATAAACAAAGTAACGAGGACTTTTGAGTTATTTGGCTAGATCAGTGTAAATGTGAATCTAGTTGTCGTAGAGGTAAGCTGATTTTTGCCCTGACAAAATGCATTTTGAACAATGATTAATATTAATTTCACATTCCTATGACATGAATGACCCCAAGACAATGTGGAGGAGATAATATAGGTTAATCTTTGAATATAAACCAGCAAATCCAAAAAATGAGGCACAGAAACTGCAGTTGCTGGAATCTTAAATAAAATACAAAGTACTGCAGTAACTCAACAGGCCAGGCAGCATCTATGAAGGGCATGAACAGGTGACGTTTCAGGTTGGGACCCTTCCACAGACAAAAACTATTGCTCAAGAGTCTTTTAAATGTACAAGACCTGAAATTATCTACCTTATAGCAGCTTTAAGACCATAACATGATCGAGTGTATCTGAACTAAACTCCAGCTGTCGTTCATTGGCCTAGTTGATCTAGATCATTGTAGAAAGCTGGAGAAGAAAGTGCAAGGCCATTGGCAAATATATTTGCATCATTGATAGCCATGGGTGAGGTGCTGGAAGACTGGATTGTGGCTAATATTGTGCCTTGATTTAAGAAAGACTGCAATAAAAGCCTATGAACTACAGACTGATTAGCTTTACATTAGTGGTAAGTTATTGGAGGCTATTCTAAGAGACAGGATCTACCAGGATTTGGAAAGGCAAGGATTGATTAGTCAGTATGGCTCTGTACGTGGGAAATTGTCTCACAAATTTGAGTTTTTTGGAAAGGTAACCAAGAAGATTGATGAAGCACAGTGGTCGATGTTGTCTACCTGGACTTTAAAAGGTTTCACATTGGAGGCCGGTCTGGAAGGTTAAATCACATGGCAAACTAGCAAGAAGGGTCCTGACCTGAAATGTCACCTATCCATTTTCTTCACAGATGCTGCCTGACCCGCTGGGTTACAACAGCATCTTTGGATATAAAATTGGCTTGAAGATAGGAAGCAGAATGTGGTATTAGAGGTAGACACAAAATGCTGGAGTAACTCAGCGGGCAGGCAGCATCTCTGGAGAGAAGGAATGGGTGACGTTTCAGGTCGAGACCTTAGAGGGTTGATTTCAGATTGGAGGCCTGTAACAAATGGTGTATCACAGGGAATGGCACTGACTCCACTGTTATTCATTATTTATATTAATGATTTGGATGCAAATGTAGATAACATGGTTAGTAAGTTTGTAGGTGACTCTAAAATTGGTAGTATAGAGGACAATGAAGAAGGTTATCTACAATTACAACAAGATCTTGATCAACTGGGCCAATGGGCCGAGCAATGACAAAATGTAGTTTAATTTGGATAAATGCAAGGCATTGTAATTTTGTAGTACAAATCAGGGCATGGCTTACGTGGTAAATGGTTGTGCCCTGGGGAGTATCGTAGAACAGAGAAATCTAGGGATGTAGACAAATAGTTTCATGAAGGTAACTGGACTGGTGGATAGGGTGGTGAAGGTGTTTGGTGTGTGGCCTTCATTGGTCAGTGTTTTGTGTATAGGGGACATCATGTTACAGCTATAAAAGGAGTACTGTGTAGATTTTTGATTGCCCTTTTATAGAAGGATGTCTTTAAACTAGAAAGAGTACAAAAAAGATTTACATAACTAGATCTGGAGGTTTTATTTATAAGAAGACACTGGATAGACTGAATCTTTTTTTCGCTGTATTTTAGGATGGGGTTGACCTTGTATAGGTTTGTAAAATCGTGAGGGGCACAGATAAAGGTGAATATGCAGTCTTTTTCCCAGGGTAGAGGAATGTAAAACCAGAGAACATAGGTTGAAGGCGAGTAGAGAAAGATTTAAAAAAAGACCTGATGGGTAACTTTTTTCATGCAATGTAATGGGTACATGGAACGAGCTGCCAGAGGAAGCGATTGAGGTGGGTATAATTATGACATTTAGAAGGCACTTAGGCAGTGATATGGATAGGAAAGGTTTAGAGGGATATGGGCCAGACACAGTCAAGTAGCACTAGCTTGATTAAGCAGCTTAGTTGCCATGGACAAATTGACCTGAAGATCTGACAATGAAATGAGCTAAAAAATCCAAGCCTTACCAATGTGTCTATTTTTTGTTTTTGTGGGCTACAAATTGACAGATTCCTTTTGAGTTCCATAACACGTTTATATTATGATCAGTACCCTCCCTCTTGTAGTTACTGTTGAAGTTACATTAAAGTAATTTAAATATATATGGATCAAAATGCCGAAAAATGCCGATTCTGAAATCTAGGTCAACAGCCTCGTGTGAAATACTAGAACAATGAAGATTTTCAATTTTCTGCCATGAAGGTTGTTAGAGTTGCAAACAGATTTTCAATGTTTATTTTTCCTTTTACGTTGCACTAAGATTAAAAATGTCAGCCATGGTTCTGTGAGCCCACCTATACTTTGTGCCTCTGCTACTAATCTCTCAGAAGTAGTTGTAGGATTTTCTTTGGACTGTTTTCAATTTTGCTACAGGAAAAACAGGAGACGGTATTAGAAAAGGAAAGTAGTGAAGGAAGTTGGTTGGCAAGATGGGCGGCCACGGTAACGCAGCGGTAGAGTTGCTGACTTACAGCGCTTGCTGCGTCAAAGACCCGGGTTCGATCCCGACTATATGTGCTGTCTGTATGGAGTTTGTACGTTCTCCCCGTGACTGCGTTAGTTTTCTCCGAGATCTTCGGTTTCCTCACACACACAAAAGACGTACAGGTATGTAGGTTAATTGGTTTGGTGTATGTGTAAATTGTCCCTAGTGTGTGTAGGATAGTGTTAATTTGCATGGACTCGGTGGGCCAAAGGGCCTGTTTCTGCGCTGTATCTCTAAACTAAACTAAATATTATTCCCCAAAGAACTTGCAAACCATTCAAGTAGATACATAGATACATAGAAAATAGGTGCAGGAGTAGGCCATTCGGCCCTTCGAGCCTGCACCGCCATTCAATATGATCATGGCTGATCATCCAACTCAGTATCCCGTACCTGCCTTCTCTCCATACCCCCTGATCCCTTTAGCCACAAGGGCCACATCTAACTCCCTCTTAAATATAGCCAATGAACTGGCGTCAACTACCATCTGTGGCAGAGAGTTCCAGAGGTTCACCACTCTCTGTGTGAAAAAGTTTTTCCTCATCTCGGTCTTAAAGGATTTCCCCCTTATCCTTAAGCTGTGACCCCTTGTCCTGGACTTCCCCAACATCGGGAACAATCTTCCTGCATCTAGCCTGTCCAACCCCCTAAGAATTTTGTACGTTTCTATAAGATCCCCTCTCAATCTCCTAAATTCTAGCGAGTATAAGCCAAGTCTATCCAGTCTTTCTTCATATGAAAGTCCTGACATCCCAGGAATCAGTCTGGTGAACCTTCTCTGCACTCCCTCTATGGCTATAATGTCCTTCCTCAGATTTGGAGACCAAAACTGTACGCAATACTCCAGGTGTGGTCTCACCAAGACCCTGTACAACTGCAGTAGAACCTCCCTGCTCCTATACTCAAATCCTCTTGCTATGAAGGCCAACATACCATTCGCTTTCTTCACTGCCTGCTGCACCTGCATGCCTACTTTCAATGACTGGTGTACCATGACACCCAGGTCTCGCTGCACCTCCCCATTTCCTAATCGGCCACCATTTAGATAATAGTCTGCCTTCCCGTTTTTGCCACCAAAGTGGATAACCTCACATTTATCCACATTATACTGCATCTGCCAAACATTTGCCCACTCCCCCAGCCTATCCAAGTCACCTTGCAGTCTCCTAGCATCCTCCTCACAGCTAACACTGCCCCCCAGCTTAGTGTCATCGCAAACTTGGAGATGTTGCTTTCAATTCCCTCGTCCAGATCATTAATATAAATTGTAAATAGCTGGGGTCCCAGCACTGAGCCTTGCGGTACCCCACTAGTCACTGCCTGCCATTGTGAAAAGGACCCGTTTACTCCTACTCTTTGCTTCCTGTTTGCCAGCCAGTTCTCTATCCACATCAATACTGAACCCCCAATACCGTGTGATTTAAGCTTGTATCCTAATCTCTTATGTGGTACCTTGTCGAAAGCCTTCTGAAAGTCCAGATACAACACATCCACTGGTTCTCCCCTATCCACTCTACTAGTTACATCCTCGAAAAATTCTAGAAGATTCGTCAGACACGATTTACCTTTCGTAAATCCATGCTGACTTTGTCCAATGATTTCACCACTTTCCAAATGTGCTGCTATCCCATCTTTAATAACTGACTCTAGCAGTTTCCCCACTACCGATGTTAGACTAACTGGTCTGTAATTCCCCGTTTTCTCTCTCCCTCCCTTCTTAAAAAGTGGGGTTACGTTTGCTACCCTCCAATCCTCAGGAACTACTCCAGAATCTAAAGAATTTTGAAAAATTATCACTAATGCATCCACTATTTCTGGAGCTACTTCCTTAAGTACTCTGGGATGCAGCCTATCTGGCCCTGGTGATTTATCGGCCTTTAATCCATTCAATTTACCCAACACCACTTCCCGACTAACCTGGATTTCACTCAGTTCCTCCATCTCCTTTGACCCGCGGCCCCCTGCTATTTCCGGCAGATTATTTATGTCTTCCTTAGTGAAGACGGAACCAAAGTAGTTATTCAATTGGTCCGCCATATCCTTGTTCCCCATGATCAATTCACCTGTTTCTGACTGCAAGGGACCTACATTTGTTTTAACTAATCTCTTTCTCTTCACATATCTATAAAAACTTTTGCAGTCAGTTTTTATGTTCCCTGCCAGTTTCCTTTCATAATCTATTTTCCCTTTCCTAATTAAGCCCTTTGTCCTCCTCTGCTGGTCTCTGAATTTCTCCCAGTCCTCTGGTATGCTGCTTTTTCTGGCTAATTTGTACGCAACATCTTTTGCTTTGATACTATCCCTGATTTCCCTTGTTATCCACGGATGCACTACCTTCCCTGATTTATTCTTTTGCCAAACTGGGATGAACATTTTTTGTAGTTCATCCATGCAGTCTTTAAATGCCTTCCATTGCATATCCACCGTCAACCCTTTTAGAACTAATTGCCAGTCAATCTTGGCCAATTCACGTCTCATATCCTCAAAGTTACCTTTCTTTAAGTTCAGAACCGTTGTTTCTGAATTAACAATGTCACTCTCCATCCTAATGAAGAACTCAACCATATTATGGTCACTCTTGCCCAAGGGGGCACGCACAACAAGTCTGCTAACTAACCCTTCCTCATTACTCAATACCCAGTCTAGAATAGCCTGCTCTCTCGTTGGTTCCTCTACATGTTGGTTTAGATAACTATCCCTCATACATTCCAAGAAATCCTCTTCCTCAGCACCCCTGCCAATTTGATTCACCCAATCTATATGTAGATTGAAGTCACCCATTATAACTGTTTTGCCTTTGTTGCACGCATTTCTAATTTCCTGTTTGATGCCATCCCCAACTTCACTACTACTGCTAGGTGGCCTGTACACAACACCCACCAGCGTTTTCTGCCCCTTAGTATTTCGTAGCTCTACCCATACCGATTCCACATCCTCCAAGCTAATGTCCTTCCTTTCCACTGCGTTAATCTCCTCTCTAACCAGCAACGCTACCCCACCTCCTTTTCCTTTCTCTCTATCCCTCCTGAATATTGAATATCCCTGGATGTTCAGCTCCCAGCCTTGGTCACCCTGGAGCCATGTCTCCGTGATCCCAACTATATCATAATCATTAATTGCTATCTGCACGTTCAACTCATCGACCTTATTATGAATGCTCCTTGCATTGAGACACAAAGCCTTCTGGCTTGTTTTTACAACGCTCTTACCCCTTATACAATTATGTTGGAAAGTGGCTCTTTTTGATTTTTGCCCTGGATTTGTCTGCCTGCCACTTTTACTTTTCACCTTGCTAAAAAGTAAAAGTGGCAGGCAGACAAATCCAGGGCAAAAATCAAAAAGAGCCACTTTCCAACATAATTGTATAAGGGGTAAGAGCGTTGTAAAAACAAGCCTGAAGGCTTTGTGTCTCAATGCAAGGAGCATTCGTAATAAGGTCGATGAGTTGAACGTGCAGATAGCAATTAATGATTATGATATAGTTGGGATCACGGAGACATGGCTCCAGGGTGACCAAGGCTGGGAGCTGAACATCCAGGCAGGCAGATCACTTGATCTGAACCAAATCAATGGTACTTTATTTGTATCAGATGTTTTATTATTAATGTTTAATGTTTTATGTATCATTCGTAACTGTCACATGTTGTCACTTGTGGGCGGAGTACCAAGGCAAATTGCTTGTATGTGAATACTTGGCCAATAAACGTATTCATTCATTCATGTAGCGAGATAGTGAAATTCATTTTTGTATATAGTTCAGTACAATTGTCACTATACATAAGCACTTAGATATATCATATCTAAGATATATTTAAGTGCTTATATATAGTGATACTTGTACTGACCTGTACACAAAAATAAATTTGGGTGTCAACTAATAAATAAATACCCATGGTTGGAATTACGGCTATACATGGCTCCACACTCTCGGTAACTATCATCATGGCTTCTATGTTGCTAAATGTAATCTAAATGGGCTAAAATGCCACTTTGATTCATTAGGAAGATGCCATAGACTAGATTGCATTTGGCAAGGTAAAGAGCCAGTCTTTGCAAATGTGTTCTCCCATTATAGTCCCATTCAATCCAAATATCCAATACCGCAATATCAGCTGATATCCACAAAATGAAATTCAACTGCTTTCCAGGAAGGATCAATGTAGCAAGACATGCTGTAATTGCAGGAATTGTATGCAATTTGACTGCACCTTGGAGAGAATAATATGAGGCAATATCTTCTTCCAGTAACCGATAAAGTTATCTCTTGTGATAACTTGCAATCAGTCATGTGTAAGGCACTCTTTCACATTCTTTTACAACTCGTGAGCCTCTGCAGTCCATCAAGTCCATGCTTATGTCTAGAGCAATCCCCTACCACCACTTCCCTGTAATCTATTATTTCAACCCACAATCATTAGCATCCCATTATTGTACCACCAGCGACTTGCACTGCAACTAAATCAGTGGCTAGTTAAACTACCAACCAACAAATGTGTTTGGGATGTGGGAGGAAACTGGAGCACACAGGGAAAATTTGAATGGCTATGGGGAGGACGGGCAGCTTCGAGATGAGACAGCACCAGACGTCGTGATCAAACCGGGATGTAATTGCAGGAACCTGGACAGCTGTACAAATGTGAGACTACTGTGCCACCGTAGTGCCTTGCACTGTAATGTTGCAGTTAATGAAGACTCAGATTTTAAGTGTGTCACAATGATTGTAAGACTCAATACCAGTAAATTGTCCAGATACACATCCCTAACCATTTTGTACTGATAACTAGTCCTGCTGTATAATTACAAAATGTAATAAGCAATGCACATTTTGTAAGAACCAATTTTAAAAGTGAAATTATCAAAGAGCAACCATTGTATTGCTGTTCCCTACAGTCTTAAGTAATTGAAGGTTTTAATGGCATAATTTAGGTTCAGCTTGAATAGTAGTGGAAAGAAAAGTGACTTATGTTTGACACTTCTCAAATGCTTCACCAACACTGAAATGCAGTTAAAGCAGTTGCAATTCTGCACATAGCAAGATTCCACAATCAGCAAAGAGCAGAATGCCCAAATAGTCATTAATAGGGAATAAAAATCCAAAGGCATGAGAAGAATTTTTTTCTTCTAATGCCATAACCTTTTAATCTTTGACCTGAAAAATACTACCAGCTAAGCAAATATTACTAGAGATGTGAAACAGAGCAAGTTGCTACATTTTAAAAACAAAACACCAAAGGTCATAGAAGTAATTTATTGTGCCACATGGATTCATCTGTTACTATGTTAGTGCCATCTAATGAATTTAAGATTTTTCTTTTACTTTCACTGTTGCTTTAAATTTCTTCCTTCCCCAATGCTATGGCATTTGGTTCTCATTGCATTGAACGTGCTCAGATATGTCACATCACAGCTAAACCAGAATCTTACTGATGTCTAAGATGTTGGCTCGAAGGGCCAAATGGCCTCCTCCTGCACCTATTTTCTATGTTTTCTATGTTTATGTCTAGTGATCAAACTTTTCCAAGTGGCCACTGGAAGTTGATCAGATTCAAGAGCAAGTTTCAATGGCTAGTTTAAGTATCACTCCTGCTATTTAGGAGCTGTACATGCAGTTTGTCCAACAATCTGTTTTACCTCGGCAATGGATGTCAATACAGAACTGCAGGATCATTCAAAGGTCTTATACAACATAAAGAGTAGCGGCCCCAGCTTTCAACATATAATCTGTACTGTTTTGTATGCTTGTTTCAGCAAGTTCATTAAGGATCACTGTAGTTCACTATTATACAGAACACTTGCACATTCCTGCAGTATTAGGTAATGCGTGGGCTCTGTCTGAATTATTCCATATTCATGAATGCCTGACCTCGTAGGAACCTCCTCTAGCATTTGACGTGTTATTTCATTGGATAATTTCTGTTACCAAGTAATTAAACAGATATTTCTATAAATAGATTTCATTAATGTTTTTGAAGGACTAGCAACCACACCAAGGAGCAGAGAACACGGTAGTGCTTTTTACACATATGTACAATTGGACCACTTCAGTGTCTGTAACCAAATGTGGTGCTTTCTTCAATCGGCTGCAACAATCGTTTTTCATTTAACAGCATGTTACATTTGACTCTTTCATAACTGCAGGCAAGAAATAAGTTATCATATGTGATTGCTGTCAGGGAGGTGACAAAGTAACAGTAATCACCTGCTCCTGGTTGGATACTAGTTGCTCTGAGTTGCTGTTCTGTGCAGGTAATGTTCACACTCAGCTGAGGAAGGGAAAGCCAAAATAATGACCACACTAAGGAAGGCATGGTAATAATATCAGAAAGCAACATGGATATGATTGCAATAAAAAGGAACTGCAGATGCTGGATTATACCAAAGATAGACACAAAATGCTGGAGTAACTCTGCATGTCAGGCAGCATTTTCTCCAGAGATGCTGCCTGACCTGCAGAGTTACTCCAGCATTTTGTGTATACCTATAGATGTAATTGTATTCTTATGATATTGGCTTTGATCTTTCCCAGTGCTGGAAGTGCTAGCAAATAAACTTTAATACGTTGCTGTAAATTATCATGCATAAATTGTCATGTTAACAAGCACCTATTCAAGATTGTTTCCAATTCTGATGTTATTGTTGCTGCAGCTGGCAAGAAGCATTTATTTGAACCTTGTAGATGGGTGGGGATTTAACAGGATCGGACACAAGCTCAACAAATGACCCATCACCCACACTTGTGTGCAGATATAGCAACTTATACAGAGGTTAATGAGATGCTGGTAGACAAAAATGCTGGAGAAACTCAGCAGGTGAGGCAGCATCTATGTAGAGAAGGAATGGGCGACGTTTCAGGTCGAGACCCTCTTCATGCTGATGTCGCGGGGGGGTGGGAAAAAGAAAGGAAGAGGCGGAGACAGTAGGCTTGTGGGAGAGCTGGGAAGGAGGGAGAAAGCAAGGACTACCTGAAATTGGAGGTCAATGTTCATACCGCTGGGGTGTCAACTGCCCAAGCGAAATATGAGGTGCTGTTCCTCCAATTTGCGCTGGGCCTCACTCTGGCAATGGCGGAGGCCCAGGACAGAAAGGTCGGATTCAGAATGGGAGGGGGAGTTGAAGTGCGGAGCCACTGGGAGATCAGGTTGGTTATTGCGAACTGAGCGGAGGTGTTGGGCGAAGCAATCGCCAAGCCTGCGCTTGGTCTCACCGATGTAGAGAAGTTGACACCTGGAACAGCGGATGCAGTAGATGAGGTTGGAGGAGGTGCAGGTGAACCTCTGCCTCACCTGGAAAGACTGCTTGGGTCCTTGGATGGAGGTAAAGTGACAAGTGTAGCATTTCCTGCGGTTGCAAGGGAAAATACCGGGGGTGAGGGTAGTTTGCGTTGGAAAGGACTAATTGACTAGGGAGTTATGGAGGGAACATACTCTGCGGAAAGCCGAAAGGGGTGATGGGAAGATGTGGCCAGTGGTGGGATCCCGAATTGTTACGAGTAGGGGGATGGGGAGAGAGAGCGGAGCTGCGGGATATAGAGGAGACCCTGGTGAGAGCCTCATCTATAATAGAAGAGGGGAAGCCCCGTTCTCTAATGAATGAGGACATCTCCAATGGCCTGGTCTGGAACACCTCATTCTGGGTGCAGATGCGGCGTAGATGGAGGAATTGGGAGTAGGGGATAGAGTCCTTACAGGAAGCAGGGTGGGAAGAAGTGTAGTCCAGATAGCCAGTGGGTTTGTAGTAGATGTCGGTCAGTAGGCCGTTACCTGCGTTGGAGATGGTGAGGTCTAGAATCGGTAGGGAAATGTCGGAAATGGTCCAGGTGAATTTGAGTGCTGGATGAAAGTTAGTGGTGAAATGGATGAAGTCAGTGAGTTCTGCATGGGTGCAGGATTTAGCACCAATGTAGTGGAGGTAGAGTTCGGCAATAGGGCCACGGTATGCCTCGAACAATGATTGTTCGACGTACCCTACAAAGACGCAGGCATAGCAGGGGCCCATGCGCGTGCCCATAGCTACGCCTTGGATTTGGAGAAAATGGGAGGGGTCAAAGAAAGTTGTTGAGGGAGATGCTGATTCAGCGTGCTGATCCTGAGGGAGTCATTATCAGTCAGGGGGGACATAGTGCTCCAGTTTGTGATTGCTGTTTACCATCATGCGGTTGAGCATCCAGGAATTGACATCAACCAGCCTTTGATAAGGTGCCACGTGAGGCTGCTAAGGACGATGAGAGCCCACGGTATCAAAGGGCAGATACTTGGGCAAAGGGACTTATTTTCCATCGCCCGCCGGGGGCTCTGACTCTGACATCGGGAGGAGAATGGGGAGTGCAGGGGAGAGATAAGACTTTGCCTTCCATCACAGTGAGGAGGAGATTCGCTGTGATGGATGTTTGTGTAAATTGTGTTGTGTCTTGGTTCTTTTTACTTGTTTGTATGACTGCAGAAACCAAATTTCGTTTGAACCTCATTTGAGGGGTCGGTGCTGGGGCCGCTACTCTTTATGTTGTATATTAATGATTTGGACAAGGGGATTGAAGTCTCTGTAGCCAAGTTTGCAGATGGTACGAAAACAGGTGGAAGGGCAGGTAGTGTAGAGAAGGTAGGAACTCTGCAGAAGGACTTGGGCAGGTTGGGAGAGTGGGCAGCGAAGTAGCAGGTGGAATATATTGTAGCAAAATGTGGAGTCATGCATTTTGGTAGTAGGAATAAAGGCGTAGACTATGTTCTAAATGGGGAGAGAATCCAGAAATCGGAGGTGCAAAAGGATATGGGAGTGCTGGTGCAGGATTCCCCAAAAGTTAATCTGCTAGTCGAATCTGTTATTTCAAGAGGGCTTGTATACAAAAACAGGAATGTAATGCTAGGGGTCTATAAGGCACTGGAATACTGTGAACACTTTGGAAACCATATCTGAGAAAGGATGTGCTGGCTCTGGAGAGGGTCCAGAGGAGGTTTACAAGAATGATCCCAGGAATCAGTAGGTTAACCAATGATGAGTGTTTGTCGGCACTGGGCCTGTACTCGCTGGAGTTTAGAAGAATGAGGGGGGGGGGGGTGGAGAAACCTCATTGAAACATACAGAATAGTGAAAGGCTTGGATAGAGTGGATGTGGAGAGGATGTTTCCCCGAGTGGGAGAGTCTAGGACTAGAGGTCATAGCTTCAGAATTAAATCTATGGAATTCTTTGCCACAGTCAAGTCAGTGGATATTTTTAAGGCAGAGATAGATAGATTCTTGATTAGTACAGGTGTCAGAGGTTATGGGGAGATGGCAGGAGATGAGGTTAGGAGGGAGAGATAGATCAGCCATGATTGAATGGCTTGATGGGCCAAATGGCCTAATTCTACTCCTATCACTAATTACATGATAATGCAGTAGCCTTTTCAACATATATAGAACAGCACCTCTTAAATGTACTAAATGTATCTGAGAATTCCTTCTGGGATCTTAATTCAAACTATAGGCATAACATCAACCAGCATTTTTTTATAGGCATAACATCAACCAGCAATTTTTACTCCAAGTTCTCATAAACTAAGTATTCTGTGCAAAGGATCCAACATAAACAGAGTCATTGAATCATCTAACAGTAGGCTGTGGGCCGAGGAGCTTTATTCCAGTGTTTCGTGACCCGTCACCAAACTACATGAAATTTTCACATATTGTGTAAAAAAAAATCATCATGAACAAGACTTGTCACATCATGAACAAAACTCGTCATGAACAAGACTTGCACATTTTCATTAAATTAGAGAAAAAACAGAAAATGTTGGGGTATTTTTAGTCCAATCAAAGCACGTTTAACATTGAGTTGTATGCCAGTTGGCCAATCACGCGCTTTGTTTCAGGCTAGCTAGGCAGGGAGCACTGAGAGGGCTTCACTGATGCCTGTTTTACTGGAGATTCCGATGAAGATTTTTTCTAGTTCTGTGGAATACATGTCGTGGAAACTTGCAGCAGGATAATTGAATTTAGTGAGAAAAGCATGAAGAAGTCTGAAGAATGTGCAGCTAAGTGGAAGAAAGTCTTGAAAGCAATGTCCCTGCCTGAGGTGCTGCTGTCAAATTTTGTGAATCAATTGGAACTGAAAAGGTAAGATCTAAAGTCTGAATTTATGAAAATCAATCTGTATGCACTTTAATTAATTTAATTGCACCGTTATAATGTGAAAAAATGAGATTTGGAGGCTGTACATTCACTCATTCGTTCACTCTGGCGCTGTTGCTAGCTGCCTCCGCCTTCAGTCCGGTATCTTTTTGTTTTTTTGTTATGTTTGAAGAGCGTTTTTTGTGTTTAAAAAAAAAATGTTTTTATGTGGGGGAAGAGGGTACGATAAGGGGGATACCATCCTTCAGTCGCTTCCTTGAGAGGATGCGACTATTATTCGAGTCGCGTCCTCGCCCCCCCCCCCCCGCTCCGGCAGCAGCGGCGCAACGTTGCAAACATCGCGGGGCGGGCGATGCCTTACCGGGGATCGCCGTTTGGAGCTCCGGAGTGCTGGGCCTGCTGCACCGACAGCGCGGAGCTGTGGTTCGCGGAGCTCCCAACGCGGGCGGCGCTGACCAACATCGCGGAGTCCTGCGACTCCACCCGGCTCGGCCTGCGGACTCCGGTGGGAGGTGGCTGATCTGGAGGTCCAGGCCCTCTCGCCGGGAATGGTGGAACCCCGATGGAGAACATCCTCAGCGGCCCGGATCTCCAGATCAGCCACCTTCCACCGGAGTCCGCAGGCCGAGCCGGGTGGAGTCGCAGGACTCCGCGATGTTGGTCAGCGCCGCCCGCGTTGGGAGCTCCGGAGTGCTGGGCCTGCTGCACCGACAGCGCGGAGCTGTGGTTCGCGGAGCTCCCAACTCGGGCGGCGGAGCTCCTAATAAATTATTCATTTATTATTTATTTTTATGTTACTTGACTGTAAGGAAAATCCATTTCCTTGTCTCTAAAATGAGATGACAATAAATTGAATACAACAACAACAATTCACTCACTCATTCATGAAGTACATGAACTACATATATATATATATATATATAGGTATAATCATATATAGTTTAAATGGACTGCAACACGGAAATAGGCTGCCCATGGTGTAATATGGTCATTGGCCACTAGATGGCGCTTACTTTCCCGATCTTATTTTCTAATTAGTTTAATTAATTAATGTGCAGCTTTTGGCAATGACGAGTTATGACATCCTTCTCACTTATATTTCATCTAAATCTGTGGAAGATTTCATGTAGTTTGGTGACTTGGGTCACGAAAACTGGATTCTACACATTTTTGATGCTCGGCCCACAGGGGAAATTGGAGTTGTTTGGTGAATTGAGCTCTATGCTTTTATACTGGTCACTCAATTGGTGCTTACAATGCAATTCCAAGAGTGTTGGCGGATTCAATGCTTAAACTAGACATTATACAAATAGGGAACATAGCGTGAACTCTTTGGCAAGATGAATGGTGGTCTGGGTTAGGGTAATCTGTGCAGCTGAACAATAAGGAGAAACAGCAGCTTCTACCACATTTAGTAACTCAGTGCTATGTGATCACATCAGCCGACTTTATCAGCCCAGGTATGGTTCTCGCTAGTAGTGAGCTGTGGGCTATTTGTAGCTCTGTGAACAGCAGCAGACAGGAATCGAGGCCAGGTTCCTGTGGGTGGTGGGGTGAGGAAAAGAGGGTGGTAAATGATCAGACTAGAGAACCAAGAGCACTATAGCAAATTATCACAATACAGGGGCATGTATATTTCTTAGTAAAATGCGTTTTCACACTTTTGTGGACAGCAGTCAGATCTACAAAAGACTAAGACAAAGCCTTTTTTTTAATTAAAAATATCGCTAACTCCTGGTAAGCACATCTTGACAAACATTAACAGTTCAAAATGTATTTAAAATATCTACTGGAACAGTTTCCCCCTATATTCAATGTGTTGTGAATAAAGATAATACAGAACCAACATTTTGTTTAATGTTGCACAACTTTATTAGAATACTCTGGCTATTCTGTACAAATTGAAAACAGCATATTAAGGTACATTACAACTGTGTAGAACAAGGTAAGGCTGGAGCACTCTATGCCTGGACATAGTGTTGTGCGCTGAACACAAAAATAAAAATAGATCTGTGTTAAAGATTTTACTTCCACAGTAAAAGTGACGATGATTCTCACAACATCCTAATATGCATCTTTTCTGGAGATGAAGTGAATGTAACTGGAACAGGAAATTGGATCTTTTTTCCCCACATGCTGGTTAGTAACTTCTGTATAACAGTAATAAATAAGTCTGTGACAACAACACTTCAGCGCAGCCACCATGTATATATATTTTGTTTACCATCACCATTTTGGTCTAAAACAGCAATGGTGATTCTAGCAGAGTTGGATTGGGTAGGAAATCAAGCTTTCTTTAAATGTTTTTAAATATAAATATTAATGGATAGGAAATGCTAAAACTCTGTAGCTGCTCACAAATATTGGGCAGCACAGGAAAGATGCACTTCAGAAGTCCATGAAAATCACCACCGACTGACTCAGCAATGCTGCCCTAGTTGCAAGTGACAAGCGTGTAACACCCATTACATTTCAAAATACCAGTGTTCATTGGAGCTGCAGAGTGCATGCTTGCTTTACCTTACAGTCGTGAACCCTTCAGCATTTTTGAAGTAGAATTTTGTATTTTTTCACTGTAAAAGTAAGCCAAAAGTAGGAAAAATAAAATTGAAGTTAAAGAGCAACCCATGCATTTTAAAATAGTGTTTAGCTTACAGGATTGTGCTGCAGTAAGGAGGGGTTGCCTCAACTGCACAAGAGTATTTTAGATACTACACATGGCATCAGTGTCTAGGCAGTGGCGTTTCCTCGGTACCACACTCCTATTGCTGCTTGCATTCTGCAGGCTGGTTGGATTCTTTCTGGAAAAGAGAGGGAAAAAAAAACGTTATCTGTGATACTTATTACAGGTATACTGTCTGCAGCCCTGGCATGTATTTCCATCTGATGGCTGGACAGTAAGAATATCACAAATTGAGGAACATTTAAAATAGAAGCAGCTTAGATAATACAAGTTATTTAGACATAGTATCAATGACATTTTAGGAAGGCATGTAGAGAGAGTAGAGACGAGAGAAAAATAAGTTACTGGAGCTCCTATTTTAAAACAGTTAAGTGAATAAGAAACTGAACTTTTAAAGTATGATTATTGATAATGGAATGTCCCCAATAATTTCAGATCTGGTGGAGAAATGCAAGTTCAAGTCCCACTTATTTTGTTGTTCAAATTCAAAGTTGACTTGCTTAAGGCTTTCAACATCTTTGGCACAATAGCATCTCTCACATTGTAAGAAAGTCACCACTGACAAAGTTTTGTACTTAATCTCTTCTTCCCCATGCTCTGTTCTCTATTGAGATCCAGGATCTAGGGTGCTTGTCTAAAATGACTTTTTAAAATCAAAACCATGAAAGAGAATTTGTCCAGGAGGAACTCTAGTATTTACTCACAATTAAAGAATGACTGTAATAATTACTTACAATTACACAAGGCCATCATATAGCCATCCCATTATCTTTCCCCTTGTCCCTTGCACCCCAACCAGAGATGTCCAGTAACTCCACTCCACATCGTTATCCTATACCATGGGTCAGTTTACAGTAGACAATTAACCTGCCGGAGCATCTTTGGGATGTGTGTGGGAATAAGAACACCTGGAGGAAACCCATGCAAATACAGAGAACATGCAAACTCTGCAGTCAACACTCAAGGTCAGCTCAAACACAGGCCGAAAGTTGAGGCAGCAGCATTAACTGTTGCACCACCATACCTCACCTCTTTAATATGGCAAAAGCCATACCAAATTAATACCCGACATTATAATCCCAGCCAAGGATATACTATTCTCTACCTTGAACAAATGTAAACAGTGAATTATAACAAACATAAACAGAGGCTCAATATAACATGTTCATGAAAAACAGAAAATGCTGGAAATTCAGGTCAGACAGCCTCTGCAGAGAGATAAGGATTTAAGAGTTAAATTGATGATCTTACATCAAAATTTACATTTAAGTATAGTTAAAAAGTTAGAGATAAGCAAGAGCATATCAATAATGGAATGTGAATGGGTATTTTAAATTGATATTAAGGGACTGGATGCACAGCTAAGTCGGCAAAGACAAAGCTGATAGTAACTTAAAATAAAGTAGGATATAGAAAATGTGTGCATGTTAATGACAAGTGTAAGAGGTAGAGAAAAAAACAGGTATTGTAGTGGAAGATAAGAGATTGCAGATGCTGGAGTCTGGAATAAAACTAGTGGAATTGGAATTAGATTAATTTTGAGACAGATAATCAGATTGGAACAGACTGGTTCAGCACGAGATAATAGACAGTGACAGGATATTAAGTGGAAGTAGGTGAGGAAAAGAGGGCGAGACAGGATTTTGTAAAGGGGGTTGGGATGCATGGAATTCAAGTAGTAAGCATAGAAAAAAAGGAAAGCTATATTTTGCATTTGATCAGATAGAAAAACCAAGCATATAATCCTTGAGATAAAGAATGCAAAAATTGTGATCAAGTTATAACATTACAGAGGTTTAAAGACAGATTAAGTAGCATCTTTGGTAAGAGTTTAAGAAATGGGATCAGAAGTAGACAATGAATATGTAAGAAAGAACTGCAGATGCTGGTTTAAATCAAAGGTAGACATAAAATCCTGGAGTAACAGCGGGTGAAGCAGCATCTCTGGAGAGAAGGAATGGGCGACGTTTAGGGTCGAGACCCTTCAGCATATAATCCTCAAACATTTTCGCCACCTCCAACAGGATCCCACTACTGGTCACATCATCCCATCTCCACCCCTTTCTGCTTTCCACAGAGACTGTACCCTCCGAAACTCCCTGGTCAACTTATCCCTTCCCACCCAAACCACCCCCCACCAGGTACTTTCCCCTGCAACCGCAGGAGATGCAACACCTGCCCCTTTACTTCCTCCCTCGACTCCATCCAAGGACCCAAACAGTCTTTCCAGGTGAGGCAGAGGTTCACTTGCACCTCCTCCAACCAGGTGTCAACTTTTCTACATCGGCGAGACCAAAGATAGGCTCGGCGATCATTTTGCTGAACACCTCCGCTCAGTCCGTCTTAACCTACCTGATCTCCCTGTGGCTCAGTACTTCAACTTCCCCTCCCATTCCCAATCTGACCTTTCTGTCCTGGGCCTCCTCCATTGTCAGAGTGAGGCCCAGCGCAAATTGGAGGAGCAGCATCTCATATTTCGCTCATTAGTTTATTGACTACTCTAACTTCAGATAGCCCTTGCTTTCTCTCTCCATCCCCTTCCCAGTTCTCCCACTAGTCTTACTGTCTCCCACAACATTCTATTTTTGTCCCTCCCCTGACATCAGTCCAAAGAAGGGTCTCGACCCGAAACGTCGCCCATTCCTTCTCTCCAGAGATGCTGTCTCACCCGCTGAGTTACTCCAGCATTGTGTCTAGACAATGAATATGCTCCTTTCAACAAGATCATGGCAAACTAATCTTGGCCACCACTTTACTACTCAATCCCCATTACCTGGGAATTATCTGAAGTTGGGAATTACATGGAATGATAACGTTCCAAGGAAATGGCTCACCTCAATCTTAAATGGGACTCTTAATCCTGACTATGGCCCCAGTTCTAAATTCACCCACCAAGGCTAATATCTTTACACAATCCACTTGTCCCCCCACAACAGAATTTTTTACATCTCACTAAGAACACTCAACTAAAAAATTCCAGACTATGGGCCTAAATTGCTCAGGGTTCCTCAAAATCCATTCATCTCAAAACCCAGTAAATCGTAAATTCATATGTCATTGGAGCAGAATTAGGCCATTTGTCCCATTGAGTCTACTCGGCCATTCAATCATGGCTGATCTGTCTTTCCCTTTCAACCACATTCTCCTACCTTCTCCTCATAACCTTTGACAACCGTACGAATTGAGAACATGTCAATCTCCGCTTTAAAAATGGCCTCCACAGCAGTCTGTGGCAATGGAATTCCAAAAATCTACCACCCTCTGACTAAAGAATTTCCTCCTTTATCTCTTGTCTAAAGGTCCTTATATATTGAGGCTGTGACCTTTGGTCCTAGACTCTACCACTAGGGGACACATCCTCTCCACATCCCTCTCTCAAGGCCTTTCACTATTTGGTAAGTTTCAATGAATCTAAACTCCAGTGAATACAGGCCCAGAGCAGTCAAAGGCTCATCAAAAGTTAACCCAATCATCCTCTGGATCATTCTTGTAAACTTCCTCTGGACCCTCTCCAATGCCATCCTCAGATATGGGGCCTAGTTTTTTGTCCACTGTCCAAATATAATCATAGCGTTGCAATTGAGAACTCGCTTAAGTTCCGCACAATTTTAACAAGCATATGCAATCTTTGTATTCCAATTTTTTTGCCATAAAGGTAATTATCGTGTCTCCCTAATTACTTATTGTATCTGCACACTAACGTACTCTGGTAAGAGGGTATCCAGATCTCTCTCAAAGATATACCCGAGATACTGGAGTAACTCTGCAAGGTCAGGCAGCATTTCTGGAAAAAAGAAATAGGTGACGTTTTGGGTCGGAACCCTTCTTCAGACTGGAGAAGGGACCATGTTGATGGATCTGTCCTGCTTGTACTCACTATCCCACCAGCCCCAATTTATCCTGTCTGGTCACACACCACACCAGCTGCTTTCTCAGTTGGCTTCCTAGCATTTCCCAGGTATCCCGTAGACACCCAACTCTTTAAAAGAAGCAGCCTGTGACATATCAGGAAGCATGAAAGTATTAGAGTCGACAATTGAAGACTCCTTCTCTTCCCCACACCAAATGCCAGGTCCCAATTATTTCCGGGACAAGGGACCCAGAGATGAGACATTCAGAGACGACAGACCTGGTCTCATCTACCAATTCCAGGCCCAAGTGTCAGGTATTATAAGCATAGGTCTGAGGGCAAAACGGATAGCACCAATTATAGCATTTGCATCTAAAAACCTAAAAGTGTAGGTATTTGAGTTACACAGCGACCCAAAACATCACAGACCCAATTCCTCCACTGATGCTGCCTGACCCATTGAGTTCATCCAACACTTTTGTGTTTTAATCAAGATTCCACCTTCTGCAGTTTCTTGGGCCTCCAATTGGTCTAGAATATTTACCAAGCCAGGTGCATCTTACAAATTCAATCTCACTGAAGGACAAAACGCAATAATAATCTCATTCATCCAGCATTTAAATTGCCGTGTGTTACTACGACTTGGAAAGGATTGGAAAATGCCATCACCCTGCCGAACAATAAAAGCTACAATATATCCCGCATTGGATTCTAAATTGTTGTTATCAAATGATGAAAATTATGCCATTGGATCAACCATATCAACAGCAGACCAATCAAAAGATTTCAACTGATATAACATTTGGGTATGAAAGATTAAAACCGCGTGGTTGAATCTTCATAAAGTTTAGACATTAGCTAAGGAAAAACTGTACAGGGTAGTGTTGCTAAATCTACCACTTAAGGTACAATTTCGTATTTTACAATGTTAAGTTGAGAACCCGTTTAAATAATGTTTCCTACATTCAGAAAAATTATAGAGCTGTTTTAGAAAAACCTAACTGACAAGCCAATGTATTTCATGGAATCTTGCTAATCTTAGTGAGTTTAACCTGTAACCTAACATGTTAGTGTGTCGTGGAAAATCAGGCAGTGACGAGACATCAGATAAAGCAAAGGCTGAAAATCCACCGTTCTAGCATCTGCAGTCTGGTAAAATTGGATCAATCATCCCTATTGGCCAAAATGCAAAGCTCACCCACCATCATCCACAGGCATGCCCGATTTCATCAACAACACAACTGAATAGAAGGGGATGAAGAGTGTTATACTTTCAAGCCAAATGGTTGTCAGTATCTTTGCCTCTACTTCCTTAGAAGTTTGAGAAGATTTGGCACCCAGGTCGGGTTGCATCATGGTCTGGTTTGGCAACTCAAATGCCCAAGAACAAAGATTGCAAAAATTGGTGAGCTCTATCCAGTCCATCACAGGTACTGACCTCCCAACCATCGAAGGGATCTACAATAGTCGCCCTCTCAAAAAGGCAGCCAGCATCATCAGAGACCCACAGCACCCTAACCACACTCACATTTCACTCCTGCCATCGGAAAGGTGGTATAGGGGCCTGAAAACTAACGTACAGATTCAGGAGCAGCTTCATCCCTACAACCATTAGACGATAAAACATTACAACTTCCAAATAAGGTCCGAACTACATAGACTTGGGAACATTGTTTTTGTCTTTTGCACTATTAACGTTTTTATTTATTTTCTTTTTATCTTTCTATCCATTCACTCACCCATTTACTTATCTATATTTTATATATATATATATCACACACATATCTATTATTTGTGTGTGTGTGTGTATATAAATATAAATATATATATACACACACACACATATATATACATATATATATAAATAACTTTTTGGTTGCACATTATGGTGTTTACGGAGTACTACGTTTACATATCTATTGTGCTGCTGTAAGCAATAATTTCATTGCTACGTTTTGGGATGCATGATAATAAAACAATCTTGACTCTCATATAGTTCTTGTAACTGGTGAACACCCTTGTCTTCAGGTTAAGGGCAAAAAGAAAACCTGCCAAATATCGCTTACTATACATCGCTTGGACAATAGCTGGACTAGAGATATTCAAAATGCAACGAGGATCCAGCTGCCAAAACAATTATTTCCCCCCACCCAGAAATCTGGAACTTGGAATCTCCGTCAGAATAATGAGTAGGCAGAGATAAGGGAAAAATATTCAGGGGATGGCAAATGTTTAAAATCCTCTTCCCCAGTGAGCTGTAATGCACAGCTTATTATTAAAAACAGGAATTAATAGATTTCTGAACAATAAGGGACAGTGTAAGCAAATGGCATTAAGATAGAGGTTCAGCCATGACTTTGATGAATGGGGGAAGTTGGAAAAGCTGGATGCCCATTCCTGCTCCTAATGCTTATATTCTTGTGCTGGTCGGAGAATCATTAATAGAATACTTATTAACCCTGGACACCACCGCCATTTATAGGTCTCATACCATGCATAAATGAAGTTGTGGAACTCTGAGAAACAATACTCGGAAACATCCATACCAAAAACAAACCATACACATTCTTGAGATAAATGTTAAAATGAATAGACAAGAAAAATGTATGATTGCCCAAACAAAGGTAGTCACAAATGGTCGCAGACAAGTGTATTTCATTTTTAATAATAAACCTGACCACAATATAAAGCTAAAGCACCTGCATGATTCTTAACTAAATGTACTGAGCAGATACTCCTACATGTTAGGAGTTCCCGAAGATTCCAGTGTTAATCGACTTGGTTAAAAATAACCATAATGGCAGTGTGCACTGTTCACCACAAAGCCTGCTGGACCCAACATCATCTGTCGTGCTGAATACATACACCAGTATAAGAAATCTAATGTCAAACTATACCAGTGCATTATCACCAGAACCTAGAGGTGTAATGAAGACAGAGATGTTCTGTAAAGATATGTACCTCAGGTCTTCACACTGGATCAAGCTGAATTTTAAATATTTTAGTTTTAGAAAGGCTATTCAAGAACATTTGAATAACCATCATTTATAATTGTGGCCTTCCTCTAATTAAATTTAAGCATTTAAACATAAAATATCAAACTACATATCATGTAAAAAAAAGAACATCCTCATAAGTTAAAACTAATAATACTTTGAGAAATGATTTAAACTTTTAATATGAAAGGGGTAGCTTCCACAAAACAGACTGGAAATGAAATATGATACAGCAGCAGTGCTAACTCAAAGTAGACTTAAATTACTGTAAAGACAAACATTGAAAAACTAAAAAAATCCAAAATGGTTCAGCCATAAAACGAGTTCAATTGCAACTAAAGATACAGAGCAAAAGTTAAGCAAAAAGTGATCAGAGAAATAAGGCAGAAAATTCCCTTACCTAGAAACGTACAATTGTTTTACTGAGATATGAATTATACCTAAGCAGGGGAAAATTCAGAACAAAATAGGTCAATATCAATGTCACTGAAATGAAATAATCAGGGCTAGGCATACTCTAATAAGTATCCAAACTTGCCAGATACTGTTCTTAAATAGCATAGATATGTTGGGAGAATTAGCTATTACTGAGACTTGATCGGATTGGATACCAATATTAATATCTAGGTCTTCACAAATTGTTAGCATCACAAAGTAATTATTTCAGTGAATAACTCAATGTTTAGAGCGGAGACACATTTGTTAGTCCCCTACACATAGACCTAAAAATTAAAAATACATTCCAGTCTTTGTTTAATAATCCAAACAGGTCAAATTCTTGAATATGCCCATGGGATTTACAAATTAAATTCGAAGAAGGGGATAGCGACCCAATGATGAGGTTCCTTATCTAATCTGATAAGAAAATGCACACCATTTTCTAAGGCCCCAATCACAAATTAGTGAGATTTTTTGGAAAATCATTTTGCGAATGAACTATTTCTTCTCACAACACCATATATAAATAAATTCACACATACATATTGATATTTTGTGCAATAATCCTGTGTATCGGCAATCAGAAAATCACTAGTTCAAAAAATTATTTAGCACGAATGTAAATTGTGTTTACAACATTGAGGATAATTCAAATTGTTACTCAAGGGTAAATGTTAAATCTCATTTTTGTTGGTACAATTTTTAGTAAGGAAATAGTAGCTGACTAACTCACATACCAAACCAGGTGAAAGAATAATTCTGGGAGTACAGCTTGCACAACAGCAATGGTTCAGGAATATTCTACTCTGTAACTTGATTGCTAATTCAATGAAGCATTTAAGGCGGAAATGGAAGAGTAATTGTTCTGGCATTTTAATCATTTTTATTGTATATTAACACAACCACATCAAGTGTTACATTCTGATTAAGACAATTTTCATTCCAAAAAGCCCATCAACTATTCCAAAAAGCCCATCATCAGTTTTGCTCCAGTAAAAGGTGTTTAACATATTGCTAAATAATACTGTGTTCTGATCCTTCTCAGTTACAGGAGTGGAGCAGAAGGGTGAAATAATAGTAATGTAACAATGTTGTTTAAAAGGGAAGAATAAGCTTGGTCATTTAAAATTTATTAGTTTAACATCAATGGTCTGGTCGTTGTGCAAAACCAGCATAATACTTTAAGATGATGCGAAATATGGAGTGCAATTCTGGGAACTGCAATTTGGAAAGGATATAAAGAGTGTATTCAAGATTTAAGGAAGAATGCAGTTTTGAGGGAATACAAATGCATAGATTAGACTTCTTGCAATGTTCTTTCTGGTTCTTTCATTCATTACTACTAATCTGGTCGTATGCTTAATGACAGTTTAGCCACTGGGAAACTAATTAGTCAATCTGAACTCATGATTTGACCACCTCCAATTCTATTTGCTCCAAGAACCTAACTGAAATTTTATTGGCGCAAAATGCAGTTTGCAAAAATTATCATGCAAATTGACCATAGGAAAATTAAAGTATGCAAATGAACTGAACAAGAGTAAAACGCGAACCACTTCAGAAGTCCTTCAGATTAATTTGAAAATTACATGAGGACAGCATTTAACTTTGTTCTCTTATTAGGAATTTAAAGTAATTGAAATTTTAAGTTAATCGTCTTATCTGGCGTATTATCCACTGTATTTTTATGTAATGAACAAGAGTGGTTTACAGCTACATCAAGCAATAATACAAATTTGAAGTCATCGATTTAAAATGTTATGGATTGACTTTAGTTTTATAAGGACCACATAGATTTGTGCTGAAACATCTGTCAAAGCTTAAAAGGATCAATAGAACTCAGTTCCTTAATCATTCTGAACAGTTCCTTAATCATTCTGAACAACCGGAAACCTTATTGCACAGTTACGGAAATTGAGGACCGCAGCAAGCATTGGGGAGGGGAAAGACTAATTGCTTCAGAAACTCAAGGCAACAAACGATATCAAACGATTAAAATTATAAAGGATAATGATTTACCTCATATTACTGGATGTTGCTATTTGTTTGTTTGGCCACTTTCCCCCCAGAACTATATGTACTACACCAATACATCAGAACAAGCCAGCACAAAAACAACAACAAAATTCAAAAGCTGTAAACTTATGACTTGATAATGAATTCTGATATCTTACTAAAATCAACATCAAATTGATTTCAAACACAAGCTGATGTTGATGTCTGCATTCACTGAAGAAACACTCCAATAATTTTGCAGAAACAAGAAGAAAATCCTCATTTAAGGTAATGTGACATTTACAGCACTGGAATTACAAAACCCAGAAACTAAAAAAAAAATCCCATTTGCAAATTTTGAAATTAATGTGATTTGCAAAATTATTTAAGAAATTAACCAAAACTTTTTAAAATTCAAATATTTGGCCTATTTACTTCTGAGCCTAGCTTATACCCAACTTCAGTCCAATGCTATGGAATCTTTAATGCTCGGGGTAATTAAGTATGCACTGAATAAATGGTCGCAAACTGTTGATTTGACTCCTAATGTCTTAGAATGATGACCAGTGGCAGAAGTGAAACAAAGATTTCTAGGTAAATAAGGTTAAGATCTTTTTAGTTAGATCGCACATGAATTCATATATTTTATGAAAACTAGATAAACCAAAGATTAATTGACTAAATCTGTGTTTGTTTTATAGGGAACCTCCTTTCATTCTGTCTGGTTGCTGAATCTTGAGAAAGTCATTAAGTTTCAAGAACTTGGAACCAGAGGCTGCTACGTTTAGGCTCAACATGACAACTTCAAATAGCATCCAACTTTCTCAGACAACAATTTAATGACAGATTAAAGAGGTGATACCTATTAATGTATTAATGGCAATTCGTCATGCTTTTCAGCCCAATTTTTCCATGCTGACTATGATACAGCATCTACGCTGGTCCCACTGCCCGCATTTGATCCATATCCGCCAAATCCTTCTATCCATGAACCTGTCCAATTACCTTTAAAATTTTTGTTACAGTACCCGTCTCAACTTCTTCCTCTGGCAGCTCGTTCTATATACCCACCACCCTCTGTATGAAAAAGTTGCCCTCAGGTCTAATCTTTCCCTTTCACCTTAAACCTATGTCATCTAGATCTTGATTCTCCTACTTTGGATAAAAGACTCATCTAATTCTAATTCTATCTAAAAGACCCGATCTAATTCTGAAACGAAATAATTAGAAATGATTCACAAAACTGCACATATGAACAATTGTGCTTTTGAGCACCTCTGAAATTCATTAGTATGAAGAAAATCATGAATCAATGTGGCAGGAATTTAAATATTTTGAATTGTAGGAATATATGCAAAGGAGAAAGTAGATAAAACTAACAAAGTATGCTAATAACAGGCAAAGGGTGAATTGAAATCCTTTAGCTGACTGACCTGCCAAGTACTACCAGCATTCTCGGTTTATTCAGATTTTCAGAATCTGCAGATGTTTGCTATTGTTTCAATTAAAACTAAGATGGTTGCAGGTTAAATTTGAAGCTAATAAAAACTCACTTTAGGATCAATCTCAGCATCATCATCTTCATCTCCTTCTTCCTCCTCGTCATCATCCTGTTGAGAATGTTTCAGATTATTAAAGTAGCCTAGGCATTAAACAGAATGTCACAAATTCATGTCAAATTGAAGTGGATGAAACAAATCCCTAAAGGATTGTCATAGCACTACAACAAAACCCATTATAAATGTGTACTTTTTACTCCTTCCTCCCCACCCTTTAATGCACAGCTTTTTGGAATGATTGTAGCAGCATTATAAGTTTCTTCACCTCGATGAAAAGCAACTTGTCATTCTCGAAGGTACACAAAAATGCTGGAGAAACTCAGCGGGTGCAGCAGCATCTATGGAGCGAAGGAGATAGGCAACTTTTCGGGCCGAAACCCTTCTTCAAACTGATGGGGGGGGAGTGGGGGGAGAAGAAAGGAAAAAGGAGGAGGAGGAGCCCGGGGGGTGAGGGAGAGGTAGGAAGCGGAGGAGACAGCAGGGGTTAACTGAATTGTGAGAATTCAATGTTCATGCCAAGAGGATGCAGACTACCCAAGCGGAATATGCGGAGTCCTTACAGGAAGCAGGATGGGAGGAAGAGTAGTCAAGATAGCCATGGGAGTCAGTGGGTTTATAGTGGATGTCGGTCAGAAGTCTATCACCTGCGATGGAGATAGTGAGGTCAAGGAATGGTAGGGAAAATATCTTCCTCAAAGAAAATGTTCCTTATTTTCAGCAAGATTTTCCCACCACATTCCATTCTATGAAAGTTACTGCAATTTGTCAATATTTTCCAGTTTCAATACATAAATTACAGGTAAATGTAATTATTTTTTCAAAGTAGTAATGAAATTCCGAGCACACGTTATCCCTGAAGAACCAATACTTTGCATTTTCTGATCTTCTATTCTTAAAACCAAATTCCACATATTATACTGAGTGCCATTCTCTTGGGCAATCACTTATTGCAGTCTCTCTCTGCCCCCTTCAAACAGCTTAAAATAATCTATCCAGTTTTGTTTCTCCTGCAAATTTAAACATTACACCCAATCTACCAAGTCATTAATACAGATTATAAACTGAGGCCAAAACACATCTTTGTGGCACTCAACTAGTCACGCTACACAAATGGCCTTATTTTCCCTTGGTTTTCTGGTAACCAATACACAATTAATGCTGATATATTAGCTTATTCTTTTGAGACCTAATAATGCGCCTCGCACAGCTGCTGCCTCAGTGCTAGAGACCCGGGTTCGATGTCGGGTGCTGTCTGTGTGGAATCTGCATGTTCTCCCTGTGACCACGCAAGTTTCCTCTGGGTGCTTCAGTTTCTTCAGGCATCCCAAAGATGTATGGGTTTATAGGTCAATTGGCCTCTGTAAATTGCTCCCAGTATGTAAGGAGTGGATGAGAAAGTGGGATAACATAAAACTAGTGTGACCAAGTGATCGATTGTCAGTGTGGACGGTGGGCCGAAGGGCCTGTTTCCATGTTGTATCTTTCAATCAAAACCCATGCATGCCTCCCAATCAAATGCCTTCAAGTTCCTATATACTAAACCTGCTAGATCAGAATCTGGTTGATGTGAGTATGACATGGCTGGCGTACATTTTGTGCGTATTTGGCATGAGTATTAAAATTATCTTCAGATGTGGGTAGCTTTGACTGGCCAGATTAGGGTTTGGATATAATTTTATATCTCAGCAAATATCTACACTGGATCTCTCTTACTCAAATATTTGATGCCTTCCCAAATAACACATTTGTTAAATGTTATTCTCCTTTCATACCACTGTTTAGAAACTGCAAACCCGTTCTGAAAATGTCCATGCCTTGCTATCATGTCCTTTATTTCACCAATGTCAGTAACACACGAGATGACAGTTACACCAAATGCAAATGTGTAATGTGCCTGTCATCACTGAACAGCTTACATAGTGGCAGGAGAATTTGTCAGATCCAGTTACACTATCTTACAGGTAAAAAATCTATAATTTACATTGCTTCTCGTCAAATGAAGTTAACTTCATATCAGACCAACCAATGCTTGTAAACAGAAGACTTATGGAAACTTTGGTCCAGTTAATCTAACCCAAACTAATAAGATCAAGATAATTCTAATACTTATTCTTAAGAGGGCAAAATAAAGGAAGCCATAACTTTAAGATAAACTGAAGCTTAAAAATAAAAGATTGGTTGATATGCTAAAGAAATTAAAGTCACTGTATACTTACCTCCTCTTCACCTTCTTCTCCTTCCTCCACCTCATACTGAAAAATAAACATTCTCATGAAACCGAGGTTCATCAAAAAGGTCATGTGCTTTCAGAGGTATAATTTTGAAACTCTACAAACATTCTTCAATATAAATTACAAAATAAGTGACCTGTGCTTCCCACTTAATAAAGCTGCTTGTTAGGATCATCGATATGAAGAAATTAATTTATCTGCATGTTAAAACTGATGCTGGATAACTTGCTTCCAAAGAATTTAATTTGATAAACTAAAAGTGTATTCAAATATAGGATGATTATATTCATATTCAACAAGCTAATGAAACCTATCCGTTGAACTAAATTGATGTGTGTGGCTGGCGGCCAGAGTCCCAAACTAAATAAACAACTGTTCTGGATTGATGAGATTAATAAAATTATTAACAGCAATACAAAGGGTGTGAGATACCAATAACGACTCTTCAAGGCATAATATTCCATATAATACTATCATATTATTGAATTACTGGTGCAGAAAATAACAATTTGATATCAAATTTAATATAAACAGCACACAAAAGAAAACCATTTAACTTTTAAGTTGTGATATAGGTCGCAGCAAACTACAAATGCCCTTTAACAGGGAGCAGATACAGAACTATATGTTTCCTTAAGCATCTAACAAATTTATAAGTTATATGTAAATAAAAATAACAGGGCTAAATTGAAAAAGACAAGGTAACATTTTCAATTGACATGCCATGGCCAAAATATCTCCGCTTACACTTGGATGAATTAGCTCCAATGAATCGGCTACCAAAGCTCTTCTGCTTCAGATTCTCCTTGTTCACATCTGCCACCATTCATTCCGGTTCTGCCTTACATAAGTATTAGTGTCACAGAGGTATGTGTAGTGGCCATTTGGCTTAATTTTGTGTGTCATTAATTATGGCATTTGCCTTTAAATCTTGCCAACCTGTAATTACGTGGGTGGGATTTATTACGTAGTCAGTGGCGTGTTTGCTGCTGGGATTCTTGCGCAGAAGTTTGATTTTTTAGTTTTGGGGCTCAACCTGGTAGGAAGGAATATCCTTCGACCATGTGAAGCTATGCTGAGACATGAGGAGTTTTCAAAAGTTTAAAAGCGATATGCTGGAGTTTGGCGAAGATTAAAGTGTACGTCAGAGAAGAAGGTTGGATGAATATCTTACTGTTTTTCTTCAACAATAAAGAAACTATTAATCAAAAGACTATGTTATGAAGATTTATCTTTCGAAAAGCTCTGAAAGTCTCGTGAAGAGCTCACATGCGTAAAACGACATTCTCCTAATACCGTGCTGTCTCCTAAGTGGCTAGAGAGATAACGGAGCGATCTCTTGAACGATATAATAATCCGCCAATATATTAGCAGAGCTGCCAAGTTTTGTCAGAGCATTTCAGTATTCTAGTACCTGAAAATCAGTATTTTGCTGAGGAAATCAGTATTTTTACGCGGTGCCATTTTGCAGAATTTTTTGTTGTTTTTCATGTAAGAGTACAAGAATGCATAACTTTGCTACCAATTGACACCTTCTACGCACCTTACTTGACAGTGCATTCATTGCCATCTCTTTGTATACTTCTGTTTGAACGGCTGCTTCCTGCTTTTAGCACCAGATGATAATGTAGAAGCCATTTTGGAAGCATCCCTCTCCCTCCTCGCTCTCTCTCCCTCCTCCCTCTCTCTACCTCCCACCCCCTTTACCACCCTCTCTTTCTTTTTTTCTCCCTCCCCAAACAGTCTGTGAGCCATAGCGCTATGTGTAAAGGCAATAGCGCTCCAGCTGGTAGTGCTATAATTAGAACCCATAGCGCTGTTCGTTTAAATTCCCACGTGCTAAACTGACAACGCTGTTTAAACCTGGAGCAGGACAGGCAGATCAAAGCTTACAAAAATAATCATCCAGATCTTGAAATTTAAAATACTAATAGATTTAATCTGCTATAATTTTTAGAGTTACAATTTGACTTTTTATATCCTTGCATTTAAGCAGCAAGATGAAACAGGAAGACGGGCCGATTTAAAAAAAATCCGTATTTTACAAAGAAAATCCATTTCCGTACAAAATATGGAAAATTCATACTATTTGACAGCTCTGTATTAGGCACAATGGAAACAGGCACTGCAGTCCAACGTCTGCGGATTAAGTTGCCTAAATCTTGCCTGTACCCGGCGCATGTCTGTCGAAACCATTCCTATCCATCTACCTGCCTAATTGCCTTTTATAATTGTACCCGCCTCTATCATTTTCTCTGGCAGCTCAGCATCACTGGGGAAAATTTGCTGGAGTGTAAAACCACTATTGCACCCATTTTCAATTTTTAATGCAATACTTAAGAGTAAAAATGATTCTTTGGTATTTGCTGACCACACCGAGAAATTTGGGTGCCTCGTGCTCTTCTAGAAGTGGGAAGGGCCATTGGTATAAGGAATTAAAATGCAATGAGAAAAACATTTGCCAGTTGATTGCAAACATGAAATAACAAGTGTGGCAGAGCTTTTTGCATAATTGTAATTGAACTGATTAAAACTGAATAAATTATGTTACATTGGGCATAAAAGATCAAACAAATGTTAACAGCACTGAAATTAATAATAAAGTCTTGGATATCAAATATTAACTGTTTCTCTTTCTACAAATGTTGACTTACTTGCTGAGTCTTTCCAACAGGCTTTATTTTTAGAATGGAAATTAATGGTTAGATTGTTTACTTGTGATCTTAATCAAGACACAAAAGCATTTTCAACATTCTGCAAACCAGAAAGGAGTTAACTTAATCTCATGTCCCTCAAATGAAGACATGAAGCATAAACATTAATGGACAGATTCAATTACATTTGCAAGTCAGGAGCAGATGAAAATCTGGAATATACTCATGATCACATAACTCGTTAATATTCCCCAGAACATTTATTGGAAAAATTAGGTTGAGTAACCTAATTTTTCCAATTCCAAGTTTAAATTTTGTCTTTTTTTACAGCACATACCTTAACTATCGCTTAAACTTTCAATTTCCAAAAACCTCATTAATGAGGTGTATCCATCCAGATTATTTTTCATAGTTTTATATATATATAAATATAATATTTATTTTCTATCTCTGCTGTCTTCCTTCCAAACTTCCCTTAAGCCTTGCAGGTGACACTAAAGTAGGTGGTATTGTAGACAGTGAAGATGGTGATCAAACATTACAGCAGGATCTCGATCAGGTGGGCAAGAGGGCTGAGAAATGGCTAATGAAGTTTAATGCAGATAAGTGTGAGCTGTTGCATTTAGGGAAATCAAACTAGGGCAGGATCATCAGAATGGTAGAACCCTGGATAGTGTTGTAGAGCAGAGATCTAGGGGTACAGGTGCATAGTTCCCTGATAGCGGTGTCACAGATAGATAGTGTGATAAAGTCGTATTTTGGTACATCAGCCATCATCAGTCAGGGTAATGAATGAAGAAGATAGTCACAAGATGCTGGAGTAACAGCAGGTCAGGCAGCATCTCTGGAGAAAAATAGTTGATGTTTTGGGTTTGAACCCTTGTTCAGACGAAAAGTTACTCCAGCATTTTGTGTCTATCTATGGTATAAAGTGCTGCAGGAAATCTGCAGTTTCTTCTTACACAATGAATATAGAAGTTGGGATGTTATGTCACAGTTGTACAAGGCGTTGGCGAGGCTGCATTTGAAGTATTGTGTTCAGTTTTGATCATTCTGCTATAGGAAAGATGTCATTAAGCTGGAAAGAGTGCAGAGAAGATTTACAATGATGCTGCCAGGACTTGAGGGCCTGAGCTACAGGGAAATATTGGGCAGAATATGACTTTTTGGAGCACAGGAGATTTAAAGTATGATCTTATAGAGGTGATTAATACCATGAGGTGAATTCATAAGGTGAATGGTATGTTACCCGGGTAGGGGGGTCAAGACCTAGAAGATGTAGCTTTAAAATGAGGTGCAAGATTTAATAAAACCCGACAGGCAACCTTTTCCACTAAGAGGGTGATAGGCACATGGAGCAAGCTGCTAGAGGGGGTAGTTGAGGCAGGTACTATAACAACATTTAAAAGACACCTGGACAGGAACATGGATAGGAAATGGGCCAAATGGGTCTAGCTTAGATCTGGCATCTTGGTCGGCACGGACGAGTTGGATCAAAGGGCAAATTTCCATGCTGTATGACTATGACTTGGCTAGAACATATAATATAGCACAGGAAAAGGCCTCACAGTTCACAATGTCTGTACAGAACATGATGCCACGATAAATTGCATATGACCCTGCATATGATCCACAATCCTCGTTGCACCTCCCCTTTCATATCAATGTGCCCATCTAAAATCCTCTTAAGTCACCATCATATCTGCCCTCAACACCACGGGTCACCCTTGTAAAAAAAATATGCCCTGCACAGCTCCTTTAAACATTTCCCCTCTAACTTTAAAGCCATCACCTCTAATTTTTGACATTTCAACCCTGAGAAAAAGGTTTCGATTGTCTATCCCATCTATGCCTCTCATAAATTTTATATACTTCTATCAAGTTTTCACAACCTAGTTAACCTGTTCTATGCCTCCTCTAAAGCCTCCACATCCCTCCTAACCACTTCATTAAAACTCAAATCTATGATGCTCACATCATCCCAGATGATCCAGAATGTGTCCAACTCCAGATCCAGTTTCTTGACTGTTAGTCAGAAGCTGCAGTTAGGCACAGCTGTAGTCACCAGGGACACTGGAAGTTTCCATGATATCCAATATCCTGTAGGAGCAGCATATCACTGTCATCCCAACTTCACTAAGTCAGAAGAGTAAAGTTAAAAGACTTTAACTTTCCTTACCTATATTTCTGCTCCAGAACCTCACGACAAAGTTAAAATCAGCATTTACTACTCAAAGACTGCGCTCAGAATCTCACAGCCAGTCTCACAATGGCCGCTTCACTAATCCAGACTCCTTTTAATTCTGAAGCTAACAACCCCATTCCTAATGGCTGTTTTTTAAATCTTCAGTGCTCCTCTTCTCAGCAGTTCCTTGGGGAACTAACATTCTTCCTTGTTCTATTGTTGTTTAATATTGTGACTAAGCATTTAAACCATCAAAACAAATACAAAGTATTTAGTGCTTTACAACAATACGTGATACACCCTCACAACCCGTTGACATCAGTGGCAGAGGTTGCAGCATTTATTCCTCTGGATTCTAACTTAAATTGGTGTTTAATAGTCAGCACTGATGATCGGTTTCCGTGCTGTATGACTCTAATGCTAATCTAGATATTCTCCAAGTATTGAGGAAATTTGTCAAAGTATTTTTTAATCCAAAAACATCTTGGTCCATTTAGATTCTTCTACAGGTTTGCCCTCTTATAATCACTTAATTATTTTTATGAGGGTTGACCTGTGATTGATCAGTTTGCAAATTTATTGATAATGCTTGACCTCTTGCCACACAAATACTTTAGCTAGTTTCAAATCCCTTGTCACCTCCTCAGGATTCAACTTATTCATTCTAACTGAGCAAATTATCATTAATAAAACTGTCCTTACCAGTGAGTCCATTTACTCTCACAATACCTTGGACAAATAGCCATCATAATTACCGACTTGTCCTATCCCAGTCATTCCTCCTTATCTCCACTCCCGTCAGACAGAAGATACAGAAGCTTGAAAGTGGGTACCATAAAACTCAGGAACAGCCTCTTTCCCACTGTCATCAGGCTTCTGAACAGTCCCACCATAAGCCAGGGTACTGTCCGATTCACCTCTACCCATAACCGACACTGGATTATGTCTTTGGAACTAGTGTGCTATTATGCTGAGAACTATATTCTGCACACTGTATCTTTTTCCACTTCGCTCTACTTATTGTACCTGAGTTTGACGATTGTATTTATGTGTAGTATTATCTGATCTGATTGGAAAGCATGGAAAATAAAGCTTTTCACTGAACCTCGGTACACGTGACAATAATAAACCCAAATCTAAAACCTAACAGAACCCAAATGTTTCAATTGATTTTTCTTTTTTCAGCCCTTTTAAGAGAAACAGAATCTTTGCATTATTTTATCACCAAAAGGATTGCAAATTCATGAACATTTCAAGTGTCAGTACCTTAGTTCCTGTGCAACCTTAGTTTCTCCTCAATCGAACTCAAGGTTCGATGATTGGACTATTTCCTGTCTTAAAGTTTCTGTTATAATTACATATTAGAAATATACTCACATCTTCATCATCATCTATAGCTTCTCCAGTGAAATATAGAACTGCTCGAGGAACTATCCGCTCACGGAAAAAATGCCCAATTTCAAAATCTGTGGCTAAATTAAATTCTGAATCTTCATCCTAGAAAAGCAAAACCGTTAGCAGCTATCCTTGGTAAATATGCAGTGCAATATGTAATAATTAATTTGCACCAATATTAATATTATGATTCTGGTAAGTTCTTTATAGAATCATAAAGGATGGGTTTGTATACAAAGTTAGGAACTATTAATAAGACAGATGGGAATATTAGTTTAATCATTTAACCTTGCCAACTGAGTTTACAAGGTTATAGAATGCATTGTTTAATAACGATAGATATGATTTGCACAAAAACAATAAATTCTCATAAAACTACATTGATAATAAAATAAAATTTGACAAAGTATGTCATTTCTATTAACAGTAGTGCAGAACATTGGATTGTTAATAAAAATCTAGAAAGACAATTTGATTCTTAACAATACTGTCATTATGGTCTCAGTGGAACTGTTATAAGAGGTTTGAGACATTGGAGAAAGGCTGATAAAAAGCTTAACCACAGTATGTTCACTATTCCATTTCATAAATGTATCTATAAGCTTTGATTGCTGCTTACAGGCAGGAAGTTAAAAAAAAAACCTATTTTATCTGGGCATCAATCACAAGGCAAGCAATTGTTGCCCATCCTTAGCTGTCCCTTGAGAAAAAGGTTGCTACTCAGTGCTTGCCAGAACCTTCCAGAATCGATTACACAGGGTGCATCTGAACCACTGAAGACTACAAGAAATAACGATCACACGGAGCAAATACATTTGAAATGTAATTGTAATCAGACTATCAATTCTTTACTCATCACGAACTCCAAGAAAACTTACCATCTCAGCCTCGCCATGTCCAGAAACTGAAAAAAAGATTAAAAAGTGTCAGTTTGCTCTTTGCATTAGGCAAATCTCTTGGGGTTGAGGAAGATGCCACATAAAAAAATAATTTTATTTAAAAAAAAATCTAACAGTGGTAATGTGACCTGATGAAACCAGCATGCCAGGGCAGGAATAATCCTCAGACACCTTATCTCCAATCAATTTCCAACTCATTCAATTACCCCATCCTCCTTTTCAATAGCAGACTCCTCCCGAACACTGATTTCTGCATTTTACAGAGATAAATGCAAACAATTAAAAAATGTTTGGACAACCACTGATTTGTAAACCCGTGCAAATGAAGCATTTTCTATCATATACCAAAATTACACTGCCTGAATAAATGGTCCAAAATGTAAAACCATTTAATTCAGGACATTAAAAACCTCAAAATAGAAAAGTAATTTGAGCGCAAAAGTACCCCAACACTCAACAGCTGATAGCCAATACCAGAGTGAGGAAATACAATACAGCATCATTAACTAATTTCGCCTTCAAGAGTAACAGATCATTTAAAAAGATTTTTAAAAACATTTTACCTGATTTGTGCAGAATACATTAACCGTGCTCATATCCACCCAAGTGTGATAGAAATGCACGCCTAATCATCTGGCAACGATTCAAAAGTGCACATAATTATGAACACATTTGCAAATTCATACTGCATGCAGCTTTACCAATAGTGGATCACACTACATGCAGCTAGATCACGTCTGCATATTCCCAATTTAAAAATTCCACTTTGCGTTTTTATAGGCCAGCAATTACTAATGAATGAAGATTTTTTTTTTAAATATCTCTTATAATGTGTGTTTTCAGAACGCAAATTGCATATAACATGATTGATGAATTAAGGAACATCATTTGTACGATGCGGACTGAATTGGTTATAGCAAGCATGATTTCTATCAAGAGCTAGAGGACCACTGAAAAGTTACTTTGGAAATGAACAAGCAGGAAAATAGCTGTCTTGGAAAAAAAAGTCTCAGGAAAATAAATTGTTTCCATATAACCTCACCGAATTAATCAGACACCAATGTCTCTTGTTTAGGAAGGAACTGCAGATGCTGGTTTAAACCATAGACACAAAAAGCTGGAGTAATTCAGCGAGACAGGCAGCATCTCTGGAGCGAAGGAATGGATGACATTTCGGGTCGAGACCTTCTGAAGAAGGGTCTCGACCCGAAACGTCACCCATTCCTTCTCACCAATGTCTCTTAACAGTTCACCAGGGGAGGCCATTGGAATAGATGAGAAATTGCTTCTATTAATACTTGTGCAATTAGCTCAAATAAATAATTTTTCATTTTAGCTTGCAGTAATAAAAATAAACTTGTAGATGTTAATAAGACCTCTATTTTTGAAAATCCTGTGGGAGAAAACTTTGTTACTATGTCTAGTTCCTAACCTCCTTTTCTCCATTGGCAAAATTGTTTATATCATGCAATTTTCTACAAATGCAGTTTCTTGGGAATGCCGTAGAGCGGAACTAACTGTACTTAAAAAAAAGGTGCAGATTTCACTGCCTGCACAATCAGCAGTCTGATACTTAGCCCAAAAGGTTTTTACATTTGAACGTTGTGTAAAAATAATATTTAATGCAAATAAAATTGAGGAACCTTACACAATGCCTCAATTATATCCGAGTTTATTATTCAAACTGAGGATGCAATCGCAATCTCTACCTGAAACCTATTCCTTCTCTCCAGAGATGCTGCCTGTCCTGCTGAGTTACTCCAGCTTTTTGTGTCCATCTTTGGTTTAAACCAGCATCTGCAGTTCCTTTTTATACACAATCTCTTAAGAATTATTTGAAACTATATGCATTTTGATTCGTTCAAATACATCAAGATGACTGCCCAGGATTTGAACAATGCTTTGAATGTACGAGCATATATGATTTTTGATGCTTCAAGTTTTAGTTTCTGTATAATGAGTTCATGCTATGCAGCTTTTAAAATACAAATCATGATCTCCTTTTAGAAACAATAGTGAAACTGATTCATCCAATCTGCTTTAATACATTCTTTAATCTGAATCCATTCCTTAATGATTAACCACAGGACCGAGGATGCTAAATGCCTGCTCCAGCTACGTCATGATTAACACAGTTGGCACCAAGCCAACGTCTGCTACTTCCTGATGGCTGACAATTTTTTATCAATGTTGTAATTAGAGGTATGTTAAACATCCACACCCTTGTTAACTATTTCTCAATGCATTTTATGTACCGATTGCATTCCTTTCTATCAGTTCAGTGGAAGGCTTGGCTGATCAAATTCCAATTATACCTTTAGCATTTCTCCTTGTTGCTAGGAGAATGCCTTATTCATTCTTAAGCTCTAACTTTCTTCAATGGGGGTGAAAGCTAACAAGACTAGAGCAAGCGTGTTATTAAGGAGGGCTCATTGAATGTGTAAACTGCCAGATTAAAGAAAATGGATTATCTTATTTGGTGGATAATAGACACTCGTTTGCCTTTAATCGTTTTGTGGGAACAGACACAGTTTGTTCGATCAGGAAGCAACTGCTTCCCTTTTAAGTAACTTTACCACCAAGTTCCATCCTGCACTCAAATTCACGTGGACCATCTCCGACACTTCTTGATCTCATAGTCTCCATCACAGGAGATTAGACTATCGACTGATGCCCATTACAAACCCACTGACTCCCACAACTATCTCGACTACACATATTCCCACCTGGCTTCCTATCTCCTACTCACAATTTCTCCAACTACGCCGCATCTGCACCCAAGATGTGTTCCATACCAGGACAACTGTGGCAGGGCTTGAATGCCATCACCTCCTACAAGGCAAAATTAGGAGGCAGCTCAAACGAAAGCAAAGCATTACTCCCTGACGAGCTAAATGCATTCTACACACGCTTTGATAGGGAGAATACTGATGTGCCTTCCTGAGCGCCCATCTGCCCTGATGGTATTACAGTCACAGTCACAGAGGCCAACGCCAGAAGATCCTTCAGGGGGGCAAACCCTCGGTAAGCGCCTGGACCTGATGGTATACCCGGTCGAGTTCTCAAAACCTGTGCAGACCAATTGGCTGGAGTTTTTGCGGACATTTTCAACCTCGCACTTCTGAGGTCTGAGGTTCCCACCTGATTTAAGAGGGCATCAATAACACCGGTGCCCAAGAAGAGTAAGGTGACGTGCCTCAATGACTATCGACCAGTGGCACTAACGTCTGTGGTGATGAAGTGCATTGAGACGTTGGTTATGGGGCATATCAACTCCAATCTCAACAAGAACCTCGACCCACTACAGTTCGCCTACCACCACAACAGGTCAACGGAGGATGCAATCTCACTGGCTCTTCACACCACTTGGGCAATAAAAACACTTACGTCAGGCTGTTGTTTATAGACTACAGCTTGGCGTTCAATACCATCATCCCCTCCAAGCTAGTTACCAAGCTCACGGAACTGGGTCTCTGCGCATCACTCTGCAATTGGACCCACGACTTCCTCATCCACAGACCAGTCTGTTCGAATTGGCAGAAATACTTCATCCTCAGTAACAATCAGTATGGGAGCACCTCAAGGCTGCGTGCTCAGCCCCCTGCTTTACTCACTCTGTACCCATGACTGTGTAGCCGGACATAGTGCGAACTCCATCATCAAGTTTGCTGACGACACCGCTATTGTTGGACGAATTACAGATGGTGATGAGTCAGGGTATAGAAGTGAGATCGACCAATTGACCAAATGGTGCCAGCACAACAACCTGGCTCTCAACATCAGTAAAACCAAGGAACTGATTGTGGACTTCGGAAGGGGAAGGATGAGGACTCACAATCCTGTTTACATCAATGGGTCGATGGTGGAGAGGGTTAAAAACTTCAAATTCTTGTGCGTGCATATTTCCGAAGATCTTTCCTGGACCCAGCACACTGATGCAATTATAAAGGCACATCAACGCCTCTACTTCCTGAGAAGACTACGGAGATTCGGTGTGTCAAAGAGGATTCTCTTGAACTTCTACAGGTGCACAGTAGAGAGCATACTGACTGGTTGAATTGTGGCCTGGTTTGGCAACTTGAAAGTCCAGGAGAAGAAAAGACTGCAAAAAGTTGTGAACACTGCCCAGTCCATCACCGGCTTTGACCTCCCCACCGTCGAAGGGATCTATGGAAGTCACTGCCTCAAAAAGGCAGCCAACATCATCAAAGACCCACACCATCCTGGCCACACACTCATTACACCATTGCCATCGGGAAGAATGTACAGGAGCCTGAAAACTGTATCATCCAGGTTCAGGAACAGCTTCTTCCATACAGCCATCAGGCTATTAAATACGACAACAAATAAGCTTTGAACTACAACAGACTATTATTATTATTGCACTATATTTGTTTATTTATTGCGTATGCGTGCATGTGTATATATACACACTGAACTTTTTAGCCGTCGCATACACCACACAATATGCCGACATTTTCGCCACCTCCAACGGGATCCCGCCACTAGTCAGAACTTCCCATCTCCACCCCTTTCCGCCTCATCATTACTTTTTTGCATATCTTTCACTCATTGTTCTATATCTCACGTTTCCCTTTCCCGTGACTTTCGGTCTGAGGATGTGTCTCGACCCGAAACGTCACCCATTCCTTCTCTCCAGAGATGCTGCCTGTCCCGCTGAGTTACTCCAGCTTTTTGTGTCTATCTTCCCTTTTAAGTACATTTGGTGCTTCAAACATTGTGTTTTGCAAGGCAGAGGAAAAACTATGGAGATTGTCTTTGCTTGAACATATTTCATATTACCCAGAAATATTACTCAGTCAAATTGATTTGTGCATCCATTACCAACAGCGTTTAAATTAGCCTACAAAAACAAATCAGGTGTTTAAATATTGCAACGGGTTCTTAGGTTTCCATTATTATTTTGTGTGGTTCACAATATTGCTCTCAGATTAATATTGTTCATTTAAAATGTGAAAGTGGGGCAAAATCGGGTGGCAAGAGAGCAGCAGATTATAAATTCATCAAATGGGCAAAAGAGCAACAAGATTTTCTTTCTCAGGCTTCTTATCATTAGCATGAGATGTTACTAACCAAATCTTATTTCTTAAACATTATTAAATCATACCTTTTGACTACATTTTATAAAATAATGAATTATAATTTCAGTAGATGATAAATGAATACCTAAAATGATAGGATAGAAATGTGGAGGCAGTCAAGCCTTTATAATTAATATCATTTAAGAGTCTGTAATTCTGCAGGTGTAGATTATATGCCCATGTTTAACCTTTTTCCAAAGATTTTGGAAAAATATTTTTCTGTATGTTAAGCTGATTAAAAGACCAGGCAAGAGATTTCATTAGTTCACTGCTACCTCAAAATTAAATTTCAGTTTTTTCTCTCCTAAAAACATAAAAATTAATTGATTTTAATGTCTGTGCAATCCAATTAGTTTTGGCTAATTTATCAGACTTACACATTTAAAATCGCAATTTAAATCACAATGCAAGGTCTTAGTTCAAATAGAAATATTTAATCTAAACTGTATTCCAGATGGCCCTCTGAGTTGATTTAGCATTTCAGCTCGTGGATTGGTTTAAATTCAACCATACTGAAGAGATCGGTCTTTCACAGCAAGGGCAATAACATATTTCATTGCAATTCCTATTGCTCGCCAACATTCCCACAATACCTATAAATTAGAACTAATCCTGTTAATTGAATTAAACCCAGATCTTTGATAAAAAATTGAATTATCGTCCGTTAAATTATTTAACTTCTGAATTGTGATATAGAAGCAACTTCTCTTTCTAGCTTGGGGAAAAAAAGAGGGAGCATTTGAACCAAAGGAAGAATTATATATTTTAAGAAACTAAGAAACATTTATAGGGTGTTTCATTATGGTCTTTCAATTTTTGCCACTGAAAATTAAAATCACAGGTGAATAATAAAACCTACATCCATGATTTAGAGTTGTGCATGTGCATATAGACACCTAGTAATTTCTTCCCCACAATGATCCAAAAATAATTTGATTTGTTCAACTATTGGCATTGTCAACTAACTCCCAGAAAACAAGTATTCTACCATACATTTCTACCATTAATAGAAACGTTCCAACCCTACATTTTATGGCATTGCTATAGTACTGAAATTCTACCTTTGAAAAGTTATCCTTGGGTAACTATATTGCAATCTTTAATTGGTAAACGGGAGAGCATGAGTGTAAATGTTTTTTTCCACTGATGATTCACCACAGACAACTTAAATCGAGGAACTATACATTTTAAGATCCAATAAAACTGCACCATGGTTGGCATTTCAATTTTTCAATCACTTAAAAGAAAAACATTGATCTTTCAGGGAGAGTCCTTTTAATAAAGTCTTTCAAGAAGAAAGCACATCAAAGAATTGATAGGTGGTGAAAGTGAACAGCAGAGAGCTCTCTTTCTTGGACAACCTGATTTTGTTTTAATTACTCTGTGAATGGAAAAGTGCTTATGTGGTGGAAAGCACCTTATATTCTGTGGTAAGATACACATACCATTTGCGTTATTTCATACTTAAAAAGACTACTAATATTATGAGCAATGCTGTTTATACATAAAATCTGAGCAAGATACCTCAAAATAATTTCTGGATTATTGTGTTACTTTCTTAAACTCATCACAAACTGTTAATAATTTGGGTCTAAACGTTTAAATTTTTAAAGGTTTCTAGACCAAGTGGGACCCGTTGGACCCCGTTCCCCCAACGCAATATTCCACCACTCACCCATAGCCCTCATGCGCAGGCACGGCTCATTTCCCCTCATCCCCCAGCAATCACACCCCCTCCTCTTCTTTCCCCTCTCCTCCTCCCCTCCCTCCCTCTCCTTTCCCCTGACCTCAGTCACTCCCTCCCTCCCTCCCTAACCCCTCCTCTCTATCACCCTCGTCCCCACTCAACTCCCCTTTCCCACTCCCCCACCTCACCTCCCCCACTGCCCTCCCCTCCATCTACACCCCACTCCCTACCTCCGCCACTCCCCCTCCCCTCCTCTCCTTCAATCCCCCCACTCTCTCCTCACCTTCCCAGGATCTCAATGTAAACCACCGCCGGCCCAGTTTTCTCTACGATGTCGGCAATGAAGTTGTACTTGTGGCGGAGGCTGTTGGGGGGACGGGCCGAGCGGCCTGGAGCCGGGGGAGAAGGCCGAGGCTGCGGCCTAGTCCTTGCTCCGGCTCCTCTCCCTCCCCGCGGGCCCGGATGCCTCCGCCCCAGACCTCGCTCCAGCCTCAGCGCCGCAGTCATTTGAAATCCCACAATCGCGGGGAGACTTTCAGTTATCCGCGTGTGCGGATTTTAAAATAACTGAAAGTCAGTCAGTCACATTTTGAAAACGGATTTTTTAACAATGTAAATGAGATCCCATTGTGATGTCATACGCTGCTAACGGCAAGTGGGGGCGCTGTTTTAATTTTTTTAAGTTTGGTGGGGCGGGGGAGTGGGCGGGAGGGATGTGCGGGTGTGTGTGTGGGAGGGGGGGGGTGTGTGGGCGGGGGATTGTGGGGGGGGAAGGGGTGTGTCAATCAATCAATCAATCAGTTTTATTCGTCACATTGCACATAAAGTGCAAGTGAAATGAATTTGCCAGCAGCGGTACAAAGATAAAGAACACACAACACTAAAAATGTAACACAAACATCCACCACAGCCTTCATCACTGTGGTGGAAGGCACAAAATTTGGCCAGTCCTCCTCCATTTTCCCCCGTGGTCGGGACCACAACCCTCCGCAGCCGTCGCTGCGGGCGTCCAGATGTACAGACTGGATAAAGTCCAGGTAAGTCCAGAATCGGCTCTTCCCCACCGGAGACCGAGGCCGCAGGCCGGCGGTTGAAGATTTAAAGTCCCCGCCACGCCGCAGCCAGAAGCACCGCAGGGCCGGCGGTCGAAGCTCCCCTCCAGGGGTGATGGTAAGTCCATGCCGGGCCCGCGGTAGAAGTTGGCCACGGGCCGGCAGTCAGAAGGGGGGGGGGGGTGTGGGCAAGGGGGAAGAGTTGTGGGGGGAGAGGGGTGTGTGGGCGGAGGAAGTGACGTTGAAGGAAAGACGGGGAAGGAGCATTGGGCGAGAGGGGGGTATCACGGGGGAGGGGGGAAGGAGCCAGCGAGGGGGACCAGAGGGGTAGTGGCTGGAATTGGCGGTGCGATGGGGACTCTGGTCGTTCTCCTCTGCCGGGTTCAGCTCCGCTTTCCGTTTGGCGACATCTCCGACTCCGGGTTGGGCTGGGTCGGGTCTCCGACGCTGGGTTGCTTCGGGTCCCTCCGAAAATTGAGTCCGGTTGGAAACCTCCGCCGGCCATCTTCAGCTCCAGTAAAGACGCAATGGCGCAGGAAGGGGCGGACCGTCCCGGTGAGTGACAGGGGAAGAGACTAATCCGCGCGGCGCTGAACGGCAGAAGAGATCGATCTGCGCACGTGCGGTTTTTAAGATTTTTTAAACCTCGCTAACTTTTACGACATTCAACCGATCAGAATGAAACTTAGTGCAATCGCAGCATAGGAGAGCGGTAAGTGAACTGACGAAAAATCGTAGCGCTATCGCGAACTGTTTTTTGCGCAAATAGAAAGACCGCACAAACCGGAGGATAACAAGATCAGAGTTATAGTTATGTATAGATATCATTTAGTTACAGCTGGCAGATTCTCAACTTTCTATTCCAAATGAAAGTCTTCATAAAATTCTGTATGCTGCATTCCAAAAAGGGACTCAAATAGAGAAAGCTTGTAGACAGTGTGTGAGGCAGGAGGCAGAGAAGGGAAGCACTCAGACCCAACAGGTAGGGGGGAAAGAAGAAAAAAATAATAAACAGAGAATAAGAGGTGGTGGGTTTCTTAAATATGTGAGCAGAGAGACAGAGGGGTGTAAAATGAGGGTAGAAGCAATAGGTAACAAGGTGAAAAGTAAACGTGGCAGGCAGACAAATCCACGGCAAAAATCAAAAAGGTCCACTTTTCAACATAATTGTATAAGGGGTAAGAGCGTTGTAAAAACAAGCCTGAAGGCTGTGTCTCAATGCAAGGAGCATTCGTAATAAGGTGGATGAGTTGAATGTGCAGATAGCTATCAATGATTATGATATAGTTGGGATCACGGAGACATGGCTCCAGGGTGACCAAGGCTGGGAGCTGAACATCCAGGGATATTCAATATTCAGGAGGGATAGACAGAAAGGAAAAGGAGGTGGGGTAGCGTTGCTGGTTAGAGAGGAGATTAACGCAATGGAAAGGAAAGATATTAGCTTGGAGGATGTGGAATCGATATGGGTAGAGCTACGAAACACTAAGGGGCAAAAAACGCTAGTGGGTGTTGTGTACAGGCCACCTAACAGTAGTAGTGGAGTTGGGGATGGCATCAAATAGGAAATTCGAAATGCATGCAACAAAGGTAAAACAGTTATAATGGGTGACTTCAATCTACATATAGATTGGGTGAATCAAATTGGCAGGGGTGCTGAGGAAGAGGATTTCTTGGAATGTATGCGGGATAGTTTTCTAAACCAACATGTAGAGGAACCAACGAGAGAGCAGGCTATTCTAGACTGGGTATTGAGTAATGAGGAAGGGTTAGTTAGCAGTCTTGTTGTGCGTGGCCCCTTGGGCAAGAGTGACCATAATATGGTTGAGTTCTTCATTAGGATGGAGAGTGACATTGTTAATTCAGAAACAAGGGTTCTGAACTTAAGGAAAGGTAACTTTGAGGGTATGAAACGTGAATTGGCCAAGATTGACTGGCAATTGATTCTTAAAAGGTTGACGGTGGATATGCAATGAAAGGCATTTAAAGACTGCATGGATGAACTACAAAAATTGTTCATCCCAGTTTGGCAAAAGAATAAATCAGGGAAGGTAGTGCATCCGTGGATAACAAGGGAAATCAGGGATAGTATCAAAACAAAAGATGAAGCGTACAAATTAGCCAGAAAAAACAGCCTACCAGAGGACTGGGAGAAATTCAGAGTCCAGCAGAGGTGGACAAAGGGCTTAATTAGGAAAGGGAAAATAGATTATGAAAGAAAACTGGCAGGGATAAAAACTGACTGCAAACGTTTTTATAGATATGTGAAAAGAGATTAGTTAAAACAAATGTAGGTCCCTTGCAGTCAGAAACAGGTGAATTAATCATGGGGAACAAGGACATGGCAGACCAATTGAATAACTACTTTGGTTCTGACTTCACTAAGGAAGACATAAATAATCTGCCGGAAATAGCAGGGGACCGCGGGTCAAATGAGATAGAGGAACTGAGTGAAATCCAGGTTAGCCGGGAAGTGGTGTTAGGTAAATTGAATGGATTAAAGGACGATAAATCCCCAGGGCCAGATAGGCTTCATCCCAGAGTACTTAAGGACGTAGCCCCAGAAATAGTGGATGCATTGGTGATAATTTTTCAAAACTCCTTAGATTCTGGAGTAGTTCCTGAGGATTGGAGGGTAGCTAATGTAACCCCCCTTTTTTAAAAAGGGAGGGAGAGAGAAAACGGGGAATTACAGACCAGTTAGTCTAACATCGGTAGTTGGGAAACTGCTAGAGTCAGTTATTAAAGATGGGATAGCAGCACATTTGGAAAGTGGTGAAATCATTGGACAAAGTCAGCATGGATTTACGAAAGGTAAATCATGTCTGACGAATCTTATAGAATTTTTCGAGGATGTAACTAGTAGAGTGGATAAGGGAGAACCAGTGGATGTGTTATATCTGGACTTTCAGAAGGCTTTCGACAAGGTCCCACATAAGAGATTAGTATACAAACTTAAAACACACGGTATTGGGGGTTCAGTATTGATGTGGATAGAGAACTGGCTGGCAAACAGGAAACAAAGAGTGGGAGTAAACGTGTCCTTTTCAGAATGGCAGGCAGTGACTAGTGGGGTACCGCAAGGCTCAGTGCTGGGACCCCAGCTATTTACAATATATATTAATGATTTGGACGAGGGAATTGAATGCAACATCTCCAAGTTTGCAGATGACACGAAGCTGGGGGGCAGTGTTAGCTGTGAGGAGGATGCTAGGAGGCTGCAAGGTGACTTGGATAGGCTGGGTGAGTGGGCAAATGCATGGCAGATGCAGTATAATGTGGATAAATGTGAGGTTATCCACTTTGGTGGCAAAAAACAGGAAAGTAGACTAAATGGTGGCCGATTAGAAAAAGGGGAGATGCAACGAGACCTGGGTGTCATGGTACACCAGTCATTGAAAGTAGGCATGCAGGTGCAGCAGGCAGTGAAGAAAGCAAATGGTATGTTAGCATTCATAGCAAAAGGATTTGAGTATAGGAGCAGGGAGGTTCTACTGCAGTTGCACAGGGTCTTGGTGAGACCACACCTGGAGTATTGCATACAGTTTTGGTCTCCAAATCTGAGGAAAGACATTCTTACCATAGAGAGAGTACAGAGAAGGTTCACCAGATTGATTCCTGGGATGTCAGGACTTTCATATGAAGAAAGACTGGATAGACTTGGCTTGTACTCGCTAGAATTTAGAAGATTGAGGGGGGGATCTTATAGAAACTTACAAAATTCTTAAGGGGTTGGACAGGCTAGATGCAGGAAGATTGTTCCCGATGTTGGGGAAGTCCAGGACAAGGGGTCACAGTTTAAGGATTAAGGGGAAATCCTTTAGGACCGAGATGAGAAAAACATTTTTCACACAGAGAGTGATGAATCTCTGGAACTCTCTGCCACAGAAGGTAGTTGAGGCCAGGCCATTGGCTATATTTAAGAGGGAGTTAGATGTGGTCCTTGTGGCTAAAGGGATCAGGGGGTATGGAGAGAAGGCAGGTACAGGATACCGAGTTGGATGATCAGCCATGATCATATTGAATGGCGGTGCAGGCTCGAAGAGCCGAATGGCCTACTCCTGCACCTATTTTCTATGTTTCTATGTTTCATCCTGTGTAATTTTCTATCAACAAAACTTTCCAAGGACTTCCACAGGCATTAATTACAACTGCTTTAAACAATCAGGCTTAAATGTATACCGTGCCAAACACCATTGCTATGCTCTGGATTTGATATTGAATTTAGAATTTCAGGTAAATGACCCATTTGTGATACTGCTTGTCTCTATCTCCCCCCCATTATCTGTGAAGCATATCCTGCAACTTGCTTTTTTGCATTCTTAAGATGAGTTCTCACTCGCTAATTGCCCTCTTTACATCACTTTTATTTATGAGTTGCTAACTGCCCCCCATTAAGTTATCAAACCCGATGACCTTGCCTACAATGTATCCTCACAGCAACCGCTGGCCTCATCCTATCATTCTCTGTGCTACCCAACTCTCTCACGTCAGCTCAGCAACTTAAATGTAGCTTTTTTCGCTGTTCCAGGTGCGACAATGGGTTTTTGAGCTAAAACAGTGCTGCCTCATCTGCTGAATGTTTTGAGTATTTTATTTGTATTTCAGGTTTCCAGTACATGCAAGATATTTTCCTCTTCTTTTACTGCAAAAATGCCTCTGTTCCGTGAAAGGTTGACTTGCATATGTACAGACTGTTTCAACTTCTATTTAAATTCAAAAATTAGACTTTCTCATTACTCAATTTTTGAGAATGGCATTTTGCCTTCAACTAATTCCAAAAACTCCTCACCTTTTACTGGATTAAAGAAGTTGAAGAAGGAATCATTGGGTACTTGTTTGGTGATGGTTCGTACAGTCCCTCTGCCTTTGTGTTTTTGTTTCTTTTTAATAGTTTTCACAGTTACATTCTTTCCTTTCTTCCAGTCAATCGTACACCTGTTAAGAAGTTAACGATTAACCTAAAGCAGAATTGACAGCAACAAAAACGAGCAACTGAGCAGTACTGGGGAATCAGGCTCAAATTAATTTTAAATGTAGCCATTAGTCATTCCTTTAACATTTGAAATCTTTGCAATGATGGTAATGGATGGTAGATCTACACAGGCTTTATGGCAAACTAGATTCCATCTCGCATCTGCAGAATCACTATAATAATGCAATATAAAATGTGCCTGAAATGAATTCGTCTTCATACTGTAACAATATAACACTAGAACTCAATCTTGAGTTACAAATAGTACCACTGAACATAAACTTATTGGTAACATTTAATCACAAGACCATACCTGTACAAATCAATTTATCTTGCAGGATTTGTTCAAACGTGTAGCTAGCCAGGTATATTTAACAAGATCAGCACTGCGTTCTCTTTCACGTGCTCGTGTTTTATTTATTCAAAATGATCCAGATTAATTTCAATTTGAACATATTATAATTGTTATAACTTAAATGCCATGACTGCTAAAACATTGAAGTATTTGGTTACTTAAATTTAAACCTCTCAAGCCCCTTTGTTCAAGAAATATTGTGACAATTGACAAATGCAGCTTCAACTTCGTGGCAAAAACATGTTCCCAACTCTGAAGAGGTCAGAGATAGCATGACGATCCAACCTACATAGTGCCGGGATTAATGTAGCACTGGAATGGAACCTGATGCAAGACAAGAGACAAGTAACAGGTTACGGACAGTGCATGGTCCAAGAGATTGAGCATACTTTGATGATAGAAAGATGTCATTTTGCACATTACTATTACTGACTTCATAAAATGTATAATTATATTAAAATTATTCAGCATGGAATTTTGATTCGAATGGCAGAGAAAGGAGAATATTGTTAATTAACTGGCCAGTTAACCTCCTGCAAGAATGTGTCCAAGTATAGGTGGAAGCCAATTAATTTGAATCTTCATTTTAATTTAAAAGTCATTTAAATCTCATTTTTGGGAAAACAAAGCAGTAATCTGCAGATTGCACCAAATATGACTTTTTAAAATTAATTCACTGCATAGACTATTTCAACTCATAATAAGGTTATAGTAACGCTGCCGATGCTGAAATTAAAGTAGTAATAAAATATCATGTCATTCATGACTTTTCACTCACCCTACAAAGTCAACTATCTCTGGGCCCTCAAAGGAGAAAGGATCAGTCTCATCTGGTTCACACTTCATCTTGTAGGTTTTGGTTAATACAGAGTTTGTGAAGTAATCATTTGGTTCAAAGTGAAATTCTAGTGTAAAACTCTGTGGGAGAAAACAATTAAAATAAAAAACTTTAAAAAGCACACACTGTTGTTTCTATCTCCCACTGATCCAAACAGTGTACTCAAAACACCAAATATGTGGCCTTTTTAAATAAGTTAGCTGAATGAAAGTAAACTACCCAATTTATTTGCTGATATTAACTATTAACTAGAAATTTCACACAACCAGACTTCTAATTTAAATGTGACTATTCTTTGTAAGCCTCAAAATATTCTGGGACTTGCATGAGGATAAGAATATTGTCTTCATAATTACCAAGATGAAATCTTGCCCTTAATTAATTGCCAAGGTGAAATATCTTCCCACATCTTCCCATAATTTTTTTAATCCAAAATCAACGTTCAATGAGATGCAAATGTCTATAGTAGCACGATTGAAAAGTAGACGTGACTAGCGCAAGTTTTCTATTGCCATTAATCGGGACTGTTTTAGATCCATCCCTGGTGGCAATGTCTCTTTGTCACTTTTTAAGTAAACTGATAGTGTCTTTTTTTATAAGTTATGATTTCTACTTTGTCACATCCCTATTGGAGCAGTTTACAATGCACTTTCAAATTATCCCCTCAAAGTTAAATAATTGCAAGGTGAACCAACTTGGTTCAAGCCAATATGAAAATAAAATGTTTCTCTGTCCCGTGTTTACACTATTAATCCATCAGTCCAATGGAGTCCTAAATTCTAGACGCGTACAGAATTATGAATCAATGACCCTTGCTGAGGAGACTGCTGTCATTTAACCAAATATCAACCACATTATCATTAAGACACAGCAGGCAAAACAAAATATTGTATTGTAGAAAATACTAGATGCTCAATCAGAACAGTTGATTACCACATGCAATTAATTCTACGGACATGTTAAAGTGTTCAGTGCTAACAAGAACTGATCTGCAAGGAACCAAGCTGCAGCAGGCTCATAAGTATTTTGCGGCATATTGCAACCATTTACAATATAAGTACTGGGTTACCTAATGTTTAAGAAGGAACTGCAGATGCTGGAACAATCGAAGGTAGGCAAAAATGTTGGAGAAAGGCAGCAGCGGTGGAGCAAAAGAATGGGTGATGTTTCGGGTCGAGACCCTTCTTCAGACTGATGAGGGGATGGGGAGCAGGAAGAAGAAAGGAAGAGGCGGAGACAGTGGGCTGTGGGAGAGCGGGGAAGGGGAGGGGAAAGAGGGAGAAATCAAGGACTACCTGAAATTGGAGAATTCAATGTTCATACCGCTGGGGTGTAAACTACCCAAGCGAAATATGAGGCGCTGCTCCTCCAATTTACGGTGGGCCTTACTCTGGCCAGGGAGGGTGCCCAGGACAGAAAGGTCGGAGTTGGAATGGGAGGGGGAGTTGAAGTGCTGAGCCACCAGGAGATCAGGTTGGTTATTGCGAACTGAGCGGAGGTGTTGGGCGAAGCGATCGTCAAGCCTACCCTTGGTCTCACCGATGTAGAGCAGCTGACACCTAGAGCAGCGGATGCAATAGATGAGGTTGGAGGAGGTGCAGGTGAACCTCTGCCGCACCTGGAAAGACTGCTTAGGTCCTTGGATGGAGTCAAGGGGGGAGGTAAAGCGACAAGTGAAGCATTTCCTGCGGTTGCAAGGGAAAGTACCAGGGGAGGGAGTGGGCGTGATGCCGAGTGAGCCAGGCGTACGCCGTCAAGACGCCACGTACGCCCGTCGAGACGCTGCTTACGCCCTCAATGCGCCTGCGGGCCGACAGGCAGTTGACGCGCCGGCTCAAGCCAAAGATCGGCTGTTCCCCCGCTGCTTTTCACCGTCCTCGGACGTTGGGAAAAATGTCGGCGTTTTTGGAGGAGAGCCGGGCGGCAGCAACCGTTATGGTGGCTGGCCAGCAGGAGGCGAAAAAATGAGTGGGGGGGGGGGGAGGGGGAAGGATTTTATTAAAAATGTGTACATAAAAACGACGAAATTTAATGAGTGGATTTGCGAATGTAAAAGTGGAATGGCTAGCGAAATGGAAAAAATCTCAGAGTTTTTGCGTGTGGTTTTGGCGGACCAAGGAATCAAAGGCCAAAAATCTAATCTGACATACACCCACAAACAAACAAACACACACACACACAGAGAGTTTTAAAAGTATATAGATGTCGGTCAGAAGTCTGTTGCCTGCGATGGAGATAGTGAGGTCTAGAAACGGTAGGGAGATGTCGGAAATGGGCCAGGTGAATTTGAGTGCCGGATGGAAGTTCGTGGTGAAATGGATGAAGTCAGTGAGTTCTGCATGGGTGCAGGAGGTACATGATCTTTTTCTATGTACGGAGGATTATAAAACTGGAGGGCATAGACACGATGAGAGGGGAGAGGGTAACTTATTTTTTTATTTAATCCATATCTGGAATGAGCTGCCAGAGGAAACTATAGATGCAGATACAATTACAACATTCAAACGACATTTGGACGGATATATGGGTAGGTACGGTTTAGAGGGATATGGGCCAAATGCAGGGAAATGGGACTGAAAGGCAAGGCAAACTGAAAGGCCTGTTTTAATGTTGTACAGCCCTATCACCATGAAAGGAAGAATTGATGGATTTCACATGTTTAAATGTCAACTGACAGGCTCAGTTAAAATACACCCCAGGCTGTTGACAGTTTTTTTGCAGTTCATGTGATTTTTAACATGACAAGCTATGGGCTGGTTGATCAAACCTGTCCCTGGAATCTGATATTACGACAGCACCAAGTTCAGCCATGATCATATTGAATGGCGGTGCAGGCTCGAAGGGCCGAATGGCCTACTCCTGCACCTATTTTCTATGTTTATAATGATCTGAAGAAAGGACTCGACCTGAAACGACACCCATTCCTTCTCTCCAGAGATCCTGCCTGTCCCGCTGAGTTACTCCAGCTTTTTGTGTCTATAATGGTTGACTAATGTGTTTTGCAAATGGAAGGGCATTTATGATAAGGTTCTACAGGACTCTACTCAGTCCCTTGTTATTTGTGATAGAAGAATTTACATTGAAGCAATGCAATAATGTACTGCAAAATTAAAAATTGGATCCAAAATTGGCTTGGTATTAAGACGAAGAGGGTGATGGTGGAGTCAGTGTGACTCAAAAGCCTGCGACTAATAGTGTACCAGAGGGATAAGTGCTGGTACCCTTAGTTTGTTATATAATAACAATTTGGATACGAATACATTAAATTTGCATGAAAATTGGCAGTTAAAAGTAGTGTACTTGTAACTATCCAAAAACATTAATCAATTGATAAGATGGGAAGAGGTGAAGGCACCATACAGAATACTTGCCATCATCAGCCAAGGGATAAAATACAAGAGCTGGGAGGTTATGGAACAATATAAAACGTTGGTTAGGCAATGGTTGCTGTACTGCATGCAGTATGGTAGCCACAAAATAGGAATGTTGTGATTGCACTGGACAGGGTACAGAGGTGCTTTTCATTTGGACGATGGTAGGATCTGGCCTGAAGTCCTGGTGGATATGGAAGCCCTCATCACATTTACAAAGCACTTTGAACTGCAGTTGGAGATCCTATGATTTGCAAGTCAATTGAGCTACTGTGGAAAGGAAGTTGGTATTAAGCTGCATAACTCTCTCAACCACAAGAACACAATGTGCCAAATGGCCTACTTCCACGCCACAAATTTCCTAGGTTCTATGAATTGCAATACGCAAGTAAGAAAGATGGTTACGTTTATTAGATTAAATTTGTACCTTTGTACCCGAGGGTCTGCATATCCCTCACAGGCTCCCCAAGATTTGAGATTCACTAAAACCTGGGTATAATTAACAATCCTTGTTTCACCCAGAAAGGTCCGGATTAATTTTAAACATAGATCATATTCTTGCAATATTAAGTTATGCTCATTTCAGAAACACAAATCTTAAAAAAAAAAGTGTATTACAGTGCCACCTGGAGGTTATTTGTAAAATATCCTATGTTCAATTGAGACAGTGGGCATGCTGGGAAAATGTGGCATAACAGACATGGAAAATGAGAGAAATGGATTGAAATGATGGAGTAAGACAAGGGGTAGACAGTAGGTAGGGGGCAGAGGAAAGTGACCAAGGCAATGAACTGCACTGAGGGACAATAGAAAAGCATTAGGAACAACAGAAAAATACAAGACGAGAGATTAGAAGTCCAAAGAGTAGAGGACATAGACTTAAGGTGAAATGGGCAAAGTTATTGATATATCGATAGTGGCGTTAGAGGGGATTTTACATAGCCATTTGGATATGCAGGGAATGTCGAGGTATGGGTCCTATGTAGGCAGATGAAATTAGTTTAATTTGGCATCAAGTTTAGCACAGATATAGTGGTCCCAATAGCCTGTTCCTGTGCTGTACTTTTCGATGTTCTATAAAAACTAGCAGAAAAATGTGGCATACAGGGAATTGGAGGAAAATATGGCATATAATGAATTGGGGAAAGCTCAGAATAACTTCCGAGGGTAGAGGCAAAGTGTAAGAATGGATAAAACACAAAATGAGAACTGGATAGGACAGAGTAGGAGAAACTTGAAGAGAGCAACAGTAACAACATGTCACATAGGTTTAGAGAAATAAATTCAGTGTTGGTTCATGAGTCAGGAACCAAGATATTTAAGAGTAGTGTTTAATTGTCATATGTACCAAAAACAGAACAATTAAATTCTTACTTGGAGCAGCATAACAGGTCTGTAGACACAGTACTCCCTCAGGAAGTGAAAAACAGTAATACTAACAATATTAGTAAAAAAAAAGACATAAGTCCCTCGTGTAACCAAGACAGTTTGTAGCGTTCAAGAGCCTAGCCTGATGGTTGTTGGGAAGACGCTGTTCCTGAACCTGGAGGTCATGGTTTTCAGACTCCTTTTCCTTCTACCAAATGACAGGAGTGAAATGAGAGCATGGGCAGGGTGATGTGGGTCCTCGATGACGCTGGCTGCATTTCTGAGGCAACGTCTCCTATAGATCCCTTTGATGGTGGGGCGTTTAGTTCTGGCGATGTCTACCATTTTTTGTAATCTCCTTTGCTCCTGGGCATTCGAGTTGCCAAACCAGGCAACTCAAATATGCAATATTGCATCAGTTTCATGGTTAAGTACTATGATTCTGCAGTTCCATTACAAGTCAGTAACAAATCAAATATCTCGATGACTATCATAGATTTCTAGATATTGATTTTTTAATACCGTTTCTACTGTTTGTTCAGAGCCAGCTAGTCTTCAAATATCTTAAGACAAGGATAGTTAAATGGTTCTGTACATAGAATGCAACCATGAATTTTTGAGGATGTTGTTCAGTTGGGATATGCCTGGTAAATTTTCTTTTTTCTAAAAAAACACTATCCTATTATAAATATAACAAATATCATGTAAAATGGATGCTGAATGGGTCTCCAAGTAACATGAACCCATGGTTCTAGCTCAGCTAAAACAATCTGCACAGGAGATATGTTGGAACATATTAATCATTCACCTCTCATAACTGATACAAACTCAAGATCTGTTTGTTAGCATCTTGCACTGGTTACCATTCCACTACAAGACAATGAAGCTGGATACAATTCTATATAGCTTGACCTTTACCAGAACTGGATACAAGGTTGTGCATGCTGATTTACAACATTTGAGAACAGATAAGGCAACATGTTGGGTTATCATTGTTGGCTTTCTACTTGTTCTCTGGTTGTGCACTCCACTTCTTGCTCTTTTGTGAGTAAATCTTTCCTCTCTATCTTTCAATTTATGCGTTGCAGTCCCTTTCACACTTCTTCAGAGCTCCCAAGCTTTCTCAGAGCATTTCAGTATTCTAGTACCTGAAAATCAGTATTTTGCTGAGGAAATCAGTATTTTTACATGGTGCCATTTTGCTGAAAAAAAAGTATTTTTAATGTGCGGTCATACCCATGTAAAAGTACAAGAATGCGTAACTTTGCTACCAATTGACATGTCTTCTACGCACCTTACTTGACAGTGCATTCATTGCCATCTCTTTGTATACTGCTGTTTGAACAGCTGTTTCCTGCTTTTAGCACCAGATGATGTAGAAGCCATTTTGTAAGCCTCCCTCTCTCTCCCTCCCTCCCTCCCCCTTTCCCTCCCACCCTCCCTCTCTCCTCCCTTTTTTTCTCCCTTATTCCCTCCCTCCCTCCTTCTCCCTCTCTCCACCCCCCCCTCTATCCCCCTTGAGCCCACCACCGTTCTGTAAAATCAAGGCCAATCCCAATGTACCTGCAATCCCACTGGTAACCTTTCACCAATAGGCTTATCCAGAATTCTACCACTGCCTGAAAAATAATCAAAGGCTCAAAGAGAATTCCAAAAACCCATTGTTATACGAGAATTTTCCTGAACAGTCTGTGACCCATAGTGCTAAGTGTAAATGTGTAAAGCCCATAGCGCTAAGTGTAAATGTGTAAAGCCCATAGTGCTACATTTAAAGCCCATAGCGCTATATTTAGAACCCATAGCGCTCCAGCCGACAGCTCAGTTAAATTCCCACGCGTTAAACTGACAGCGCTCTGTTTAACCCTGGAGTAAAATAAAGACAGAAAATGCTGGAAATACTCAACGGGCCAAGCAACATCTTTGCAGAGAAAAACAATTGATGTTTCAGGTCAATCACATTTCATCAGATATAGGAAAAGTAAGAAAACATGTATGTTTCAGTTGCAGTGGGAGAGGGATGGAGAGAATAATGCAAATGTCTGGGAGGGTGGATATTACAATTGCCACAGGTGACAAATGCTGTTAATATTCAAGATGGCGATGAATGTTGATCAGAGCTGATCTGTGTTGGGAAAGTCCAAATAGATTATTTTTTTCATCCCTACTGTCCGCAATGCTGGAAATGTCTGAGTGCAGAACATAGCAACCAGAAGAACGGGCTAACTCTGATAACTTACATCAGAACTCTCATTTTAGAATTCCAACAGCTGCTGTTCTGCACCTTGCTGATCCAAGATCACTTTTTTTTTGCAGCCTTTTCCACTGCAATACTCATCTTTCTCCATTACCTTCCTCTGGACAAATCAACTATAATTACTAGCATTTATCAGCATTTATTAGATGGCACGAGCTAATCTGCAATGCAGACAATCTTGGTTGCCAATGATAATATTGGGCATTTTGGGTACCTGACAAAATGGAGGATTTCTGCTTTTGTAAAGCCTGCTTGACATCTTTTGCAAAAGCTGCAAAGACCATGAGGATCATGGCTCCAGAGTGTCTGTGGCCTGGGACGAGGTTGAATAAAAGGTTTTGATGTCCAGATGGCCTTTAATTGGTAATATGTATGAGGTTTTGCAGAGGGAGCTAGGTCCTGCTGCAAATACATGCTCAGGATTGGTTGGGAAATGATGGGTTATAATAATGTTGCTAACTATGTTGCATGGTCTTCGCGCTGTTACTCGTGATTGGTCAAGGAGAAGGGCCTTGCCCAAATTGTTTACTTTACCTGGTAGAATGTTTCTTTGCTTAATGGAACTGTTTCCCACTAAGTGCTTTCTATCGAAACTATGTTATGTGATGTTTTGTGATTGGGTTAGGGAGCTGTCAGTTAATGTATTTTGTAACCCTTATTGATGATTGGCTTGTAGGGGTTGCCACCCCCCCCCCCCCCCCCCCATGTATTTCGCGTCAAGGGTCAGTGAGGGAATAAAAGAGGTATTGTATTGGTGTTGGATAATAAAGAGAGTTGATTACCAGTGCTTCTTATTCGGTGTTTGACTGAACCAGACTAGGGGGGTAAGATTAGAACCGGAATTACACCAATATTCTCTTGATTTCACAGCAATTTAAAACACCTTGTTTTCTCACTTTCCCAATTCTGTCAAAAGGTTATTAATCAGAAACTGGAGCCGTTTCCTCTCCATAGTTTCAGCCTGACTTGCCAAACATTCCCAGTATTTCCTCTTTGTTTGTCAAATTTGCAGCATATTCAAAGCTTTCAAATGGACGGTTGGTCTGCACCCCAGAGTTCTGAAGAAGGTGGCCGCAGAGAATTGGGAGCCATTAGTTGTGATATTTCAAGAATCACTACAGTTAGTTCCTGAAGATTGGAAAATGGCAAATATCACCCCCACTGTACAAGAAGGCAGCAAAGCAGAAGAGCGGAAACTATAGGCAGGTTCGCCTGACTTCGGTGGTTGGTAAGATTTTAGGGTCAATTATAAAGGATGAGGTTACGTAGTACTTGGAAGTTCACGATAAAATAGGCCAAAGTCTGCATGGTTTTGTGAAGGGAAGATCTTGCCTGACAAACCTGCTGGAGTTCTTGGAGGAAGTTAACAGCATGACAGAGAGGGGAGGCTGTAGATGGTGTTTACCCTGATTTTCAGAAGGCCTGCGATAAGGTGCCACATGTCAGGCTGCTAGGGAAGATGAGAGCCCATGGTAGTAAAGGGAAGATACTAGCATGGATCGCAGGTTGGCTGGACAGCAGAAGCAAAGAGGTGCAATAAAAGGCGATTTTTCTGGTCTGCTGCCAGTGACTAGTGGAGTTCTGCAACGGTCAGTGCTGGGGCTGCTTCTCTTCACATTGTATATTAATGATTTGGATAAGGGGATTGAAGGCTTTGTGGCCAAGTTTGCCGATGATGCTAAGATAGGTGGAGGGGCAGGCAGTGTAGAGGAAGCAAGGACTCTGCAGAAGGACTTGGACAGGTTAGGAGAGTGGGCAGAGAAGTGGCAGATGAAATTCAGTATAGCAAAGTGAGGAGTCATGCATTTTGGTAATAAGAATAAAGATTATTTTCTAAAAGGAGAGAATCTAGAAATCGGAGGTGCAAAGGGACTTGGGATTGCTGGTGCAGGACTCCCAAAAAGTTAATTTGCATGTCGAATTGGTAGTAAAGAAGGCAAATTCAATATCAGCATTTATATCAAAAGGACGGGAAAACAGAGATGCAATGCTGAGGCTCTATAAGGCGCTGGTCAGGCAGCATTTGGAATACTGTGAGCAAATATGGGCCCCATATCTGAGGATCTGCTGGCTCTGGAGGTTTACAAGAATGAATGGATTAGCATATGATGAGCGTTTAACAGCACTGGGCCTCTACTCGCTGGAGTTTAGAAGGTTGAGGGGGACCTCATTGAAACGTACAGAATTATGAAAGGCATCGATAGAGTGGATGTCGAAAGGATGTTTCCACTGGTGGGGGAGTCTAGGACCAAAGGTCATAGCCTCAGAATTAAAAGGCATTCTTTTAGAAAGGAGGCGAGGAGGATTTTCTTTAGTCAGAGGGTAGTTAATCTGTAGAACTCATTGCCACAGAGGGCTGTGGAGGCCAAGTCAGTGGATATTTTTAAGGCAGAGATAGACAAATTCTTGATTAGAACGGGTGTCAAGGGTTATGGGGAGAAAACAGGAAAATGGGATTACGAGGCAGACATCAAACATGACCAATGAGTCTGAAGAAGGGTCTCGACCCAAAACTTCACCCATTCCTTCTCTCCAGAGATGCTATCTGTCCTGATGAGTTACTCCAGCTTTTTGGCTCTATCAACCATGATTGAATGGCGGAGTAGACTCGACGAGCTGAATGGTCCAATTCTACTCCTATAACATGTGAACTTGTTTAGCTTTTTGATACAAGAACCTTTCACTATTTCCTAAATACTCACACATTTACTTTCCTTTGCAGAAATAAACAGACAACCATCTTAGATATGGGGAAGGTAGGGGATGGGTGGAGAGAAGGCAGCCCTTGCACCTAAAAACATTCCAGGAACCAAAGCATTCAAATCCACTAAATTCAGCTCAGGGACAGGTACCATAAGATTTGAATAATCTAGGTTAAAAATGCATGTTTCACAAACATAGACACTTGTCACTTGTCAATATGTTCTCATTTCTCAGTCAATAGAGGGACAACTCACACAATATTATTCTGATTCTGACAATTATTAGAAAAGTCAAGAGTCAGGAGTGTTTAATTATGGCATAATGAGCAGAAGGCACATTGACTGGGCTGTTGGACAGAAAGTACAAGATAGTTAGAAACATGGTCAGTTCATTCCAGCATCATGAAGTGGTACTGTAGTGGCAATTTGCTCTTCTGTGCCAGCTGGCATCAACACTACTGCACAGTAGTAGCTGATGAATCACATTTCAGCTTCCATGGAGGTCAGGCAAAGTCTTCGTACCTCTATGGATATTCAGGCTAATCCTGAGCTCGGTTGATGATCTTTGATAAGTTTCTCCTTTAGTACACTACCTCTCCTCTTCATCCCCTTCTGCCTCAGATTCCTGCAGTCCCCAAGATTCCTGCTTCGCCATTAGACAGGATACAGCAAACAACCATCAATAATGAAACCTTGCTCGCTGCAGACAGCCAAATTTCTTCTTGAGAAGGCCATAGTCTCAAGTTCCTGGATGTGCTGCGACATCCACTGCAGCTACATTGATAGAAGATAGATGCCAAGGAGCGAGCAGGTTGTCCTTATCCCCCCAAAAAATATCCATCATTTTAGCTTTGGTGAGTTTTTCCAGAGCGGGTCATTTAAAAAACGGTCACCAAATTTGTAAATTAGCTAATTAGTTAATTGAACAGCAAATAAAAGTAGGGCTTGCTCTAAGGGGAGCAGCGTTGTTGAGATAATAATGCCTTGGTGAGTAAAGTGTGAATCTTTGGCTCAAGAGTCTTCGGCAAGGAGGCTACACTTGACTCGAAATTTGTGATTTTTTTTTGTCCACTGAAGAAATGGCAAGGCAAGTTGGTACAGTGCGTTTCCTACAGGATGTGGGAAGTCAGGGACAAGGCTGGTGCTTCTGACAACTGCACCTGCAGAAATTGTGTCCAGGTGCAGCTCCTGAATGAATGTGTTGGGGAACTGGAGTAGTAGCTGGATGACCTCAGGGCCATCCAGGAAAACGAGTTTCCTGTACCTCGTGCGGGTGAGGGCTGGAACAGGGAGATAGGGGATCTGAATGTGTGGCTGAGAGGCTGGTGTAGGGGGCAGGGATATAGATTTATAGACCACTGGGATCTCTTCTGGGGTAGGGGTGACCTGTACAAAAGGGACACCTTAACAGGAGGGGGACTAACATTCTGGCACGCAGGTTTGCTAGTGCTACACGGGTGGGTTTAAACTAAATAGTGGGGGGAGGGGTTGATAAATTGGGAGTATAAGGATGGAGTTAAAGGGGAAGAGAGTAAAGGGAAAGTTACGAAAGACACCTGAATTAATGGGACGGAAAGTTCTAGAAGGGATGAGAGTAAAGTCAGGTGAAATAGGAGGGGAAATGAGAGGGGAGGTGAATACCTTATTAAAAGTGTTATATATGAATGCGAAGTATAAGAAATAAAGTGGATGAGCTTGAGGCTCAGTTAGAATTTGGTAAGTATGATGCTGTAGGAATTATAGAAACATGGCTGCAAGAGAATCGGAGCTGGGAACTGAATATTCAGGGATATACGTCCTATCGAAAAGACAGACAGGTGAGCAGAGGAGGTGGGGTGGCTCTGTTGGTAAGGAATGAAATTCAGTCCCTTACGAGGGGTGACATAGAATCAGAAGATGTGGTCATTGTGGATAGAACTGAGAAATTGTGAGGGTAAAAAGACCCTAATGGGAGTTATCTACAGGCCCCCAAACAGTAGCCTGGAGATAGGGTGCAGGTTGCATCAGGAGTTAAAATTAGCATGTAACAAATGTAATCTACAGTGGTTATGGGAGGTTTCAACATGCAGGTAGGCTGGGAAAAATCAGGTTGGTTCTGGACCCCAAGAAAGAGAGTTTGCAGAGTGCCTCCGAGATGGATTCTTAGAGCAGCTTGTACTGGAGCCTACCAGGGAGAAGGCAATTCTGGATTTAATGTTGTGTAATGAACCGGATTTGATAAGGGAACTCGAGGTAAAGAAACCATTAGGAGGTAGTGGCCATAATATGATGTTTTAATCTGCAATTTGAGAGGGAGAAGGTAAAATCTGAAGTGTCAGTATTGCAGTTGAACAAAGGGGACTATGGAGGCATGAGGGAGGAGCTGGCCAAAGTTGACTGGAAAAGGACCCTAGTAAGGATGATGGTGGAACAGCAATGGCAGGTATTTCTGGGAATAATCCAGAAGATGCAGGATCATTTCATTCCAAAGAGGAAGAAAGATTCTAAGGGGAGTAATAGGCGACCGTGGCCGACAAGGGAAGTCAAGGACAGTATATAAAAATAAAAGAGAAGACGTATAACATAGGAAAGATGAGCGGGAAGCCAGATGATTGGGATACTTTTAAAGATCAACAGAAGGTAACTAAAAAAGCTATACAGGGAGAAAAGATGAAGTACGATGGTAAGCTAGGCAAGAATATAAAGGAGGATATAAAAAACTTTTTTAGGTATGTGAAGAGGAAAACAAATTAGTTAAGACAAATGTGGGTCCCTTGAAGACAGAAACAGGTGAATTTATTATGGGGAACAAGGAAATGGCAGACGAGTTGAACAGGTACTTTGGTCTGTCTTCACTAAGGAAGACACAAATTATGTACTAGGGGACAGAGGACCTCGGGTGATGGAGGAAATTCACATTTGTCAGGAAATGGTGTTGGGTAGACTGATGGGACTGAAGGCTGACAAATCCCCAGGGCCTAATGGTTGTATCCCAGGGTACTCAAGGAGGTGGCTCTAGAAATCGTGGATGCATTGGTGATCATTTTCCAATGTTCTATAGATTCTGGATCAGTTCCTGTGTATTGGAGGGTAGCTAATGTTATCCCACTTTTCAAGAAAGGAGGGAGAGAGAAAGCACGGAATTATAGACCAGTTAGCCTGGTGGGGAAGATGCTGGAGTCGATTATTAAAGATGTAATAGCGGCGCATTTGGATAGCAGTAACAGGATCAGTCCAAGTCAGCATGGATTTTCGATGGGGAAATCATGCTCGACAAATCTTCTGGAATTTTTTGAGGATGTAACAAGTAAAATGGACATGGGAGAACCAGTGGATGTAGTGTACCTGGAGTTTCAGAAAGCCTTTGATAAGGATATTAGTGGGCAAAATTAGAGCACATGGTATTGGGGTAGGGTATTGATTTGGATAGAAAATTGGCTGGCAGACAGGAAACAAAGAGTAGGGATTAACGGGTCCCTTTCAGAATGGCAGGCAGTGACTAGTGGGGTGCCGCAAGTCTCGGTGCTGGGACCGCAGCTATTTACAATATACATTAATGATTTAGTTGAAGGAATTAAAAGTAACATTAGAAAATTTGCAGATGACACAAAGCTGGGTTGCAGTGTGAACTGTGAAGATGATACAGGGTGACTTGGACAGGTTGGGTGAGTGGGCGGATGTATGCAATGTGGATAAATATGAGGTTATTCACTTTGGTAGCAAGAACGGGAAGGCAGATTATTATCTGAATGGTGTCAGATTAGGAAAAGGAGAAGTACGAAACCTGGGTGTCCTTGTACATCAGTCACTGAAAGTAAGCATGCAGGCAGTGAAGAAAGCTAATGGCTTGTTGGCCTTCACAACGAGAGGAGTTGAGTATAGGAGCAAAGAGCCCCTTCTGCAGTTGTACAGGGCCCTGGTGTGACCACATCTGGAGTATTGTGTGCAGTTTTGGTGTCCTAATTTGAAGAAGAACATTCTTGCAATTGAGGGAGTGCAGCGTAGGTTCACCAGGTTAATTCCCGGGACTGTCATATGATGAAAGAATGGAGCGACTGGGCTTGTATTCACTGGAATTTAGAAAGATGAGAGGGGATCTTAATGAAACAAAAAAAAGGGATTGGACATGCTAGATGCAAAAAACATGTTCCTGATGTTGGGGAGTCCAGAACCAGGGGTCACAGTTTAAGAATAAGGGATAGGCCATTTAGAACTGAGATGAGGAAAAACCTTTTCACCCAGAGAGTTTTGAATTTGTGGAATTCTCTGCCTCAGAAGGCAGTGAAGGCCGATTCACTGGATGCATTCAAAAGAGTTAGATAGAGCTCTTAGGGCTAGCGGAATCAAGTGATATGGGGAGAAGGCAGGAACGGGGTACTGATTGTGGATGATCAGCCATGATCACATTGAATGGCTGTGCTGGCTCGATGTGCCGAATGGTCTATCCCTGCACCTATTGTCTATGTATCTATGGTAGACAAGGTATATTGTCAAAGAATCAAGCTGTCATACGAGTTCTGTAGATATCAGGCACTGGCCATGACAAATTTCATTCTCAGTCAGCCATGACTTGAAATTGGGGATTTCCTGTTTTTTTGGGGAAGATCAAAGCACAATGAGCCAAGTCTCACTGATTGAATGGTGGACAATCCTAAAAAGCTGCCAGATCTCATGCCCATTCAACTCACATTCGCTACTTATGGAAAAATAAAGGAAATTCCATGTCCTAAACTTAAATCAGTCACTTTCCAAATGTTGCCATGAATAGTAAACTGTGAGATACAACACAGTTCAACCATGAAGGCTAGGAATTTGAGTGTGAGTGTTTCAGGTGTAAATTTAGGCCGTGTATCCAACAGAAGATCATAGATTCTACCAAGGCTGATTTTGTAAGTTAGGAGAAAATTTTGCTTGAGAATTTGAGATAAGTGTGTGTCCCTTTAGCCAATCTGGGTAAATGCAAACATTTCTTTGCGTCCTCCATCAAAAATCCTAGCCTGTCTGCAGTTTCAATTCCTCCCGCAGAACTAACAAGAGCACAACACATGAAACTGTTTTACATTAGTGAAAGTGTACACATGGCTATACAGTTTAATACACCTTAGTATTTAATAGGATTACTTTCTGTCTTCAGCTTTCAGAAGACTGCAGAAGTTGGAAATTGATGTAAAGGTAGGATTTACACTGTGCAGCTGCATAATTAGTGCTATGAAAAGAGCTCTTTCTAGAGCGGCTAAGAACTGAGAATAAGAAAAAATTCAGCTGGCAAAACTTTTAAACTGCATTGTGTGAGGAATAGCATTATTTCACATCACATGCATGTTAACTTAAAAACTACATCATCCATGCAAGTGGAATTCCCAACAGGAACTACCTAGGAGAACTACCACCAGTTACTCTGGAAGTGATCAATATTTATTCATGCAGTGCCAAATTATTAATTGATACTAAAAGTTCAATTTTTAGGTCACTCTTTTGCAATGACCAAGACTAAAAATGAAGTTTCTTTCAAGACGTTTCAGCCACATCTATTGTGAAAAGTTCCAAACATATATATTTTGTGGAATTATATTGAAAAACCAAGGTATAGTATGCATGGAACATGCAGACTAATTGAGGATGAGGGTACCGAGAACAATGTTTACAATGAATCCACAAATTTGCTATTGGCAAAAATCATTAAATTCAATATTAATCCCCATAACATATGGGGGAAACTATTCATATCATGCACATGGCAGCTCTTTGAAAAGTACATGGAATTATACTCTTATTGTTCTTTTCCCATTGACCCTCAATTTTTTGTTGTTGCTTTTTCACAATGAATGGCAGGGCCCCGGGAGTGATGTAGAGCAGAAGGATCTAGGAGTGCAGGTACATAGTTCTCTGAAAATGGCATCATAGGTAGACAGGGTAGTCAGGTAGGCTTTCAGTACATTGGCCTTCATCTTTCAGGGCATCGAGTATAGAAGAGTTATAGTCGTGCTAACAGGGGAGGTAATTGAGGCAGGGGCTACCGCAATGTTTAAGAAAGAATTGGACAGATACATGGATAGGACAGTTTTAGAAGCATATGGGTCAAACGCAGGCAGGCGAGACTAGTGTAGATGGGACACGTTGGTCGATGTGGGCAAGTTGGGCCGAAGGGCCCTTTTCCACGCTGTATGATTATCGGTTATACAAGACGTTGGTGAGGCTGCATTTGTGGTATTGTGTTCCGTTTTGGTTACCCTGTTAAAGGAAGAATGTTGTTAAGCTGGAAAGAGTACAAAGATTTTTGTGAGGATGTTGCCAGGATGTGAGGGCCTGAACTGTAGGGAGTGGCTGGGCAGCTCAGGACTTATTCCTTGGAGTGCAGGAGACCGAGGGACAATCTCATAGAGGAGTATAAAATCATGACAGGTTTGAGGCGAGAGGGGAAAGATTTAATAGGAACCTGAGGGGCAACACTTTTTCCACAGAGGGTGGTGGGTATATAGAACGAGCTGCCAGAGAAGGTAGCTGAGGCAGGTACTATAGCAACATTTAAAAGACATTTGGACAGGTACATGGGATAGGAAAGGTTTAGAGGGATACGGTCTGCATGGGCAAGTTGGGCCAAAGGGACTTTTCCATACTGGATGACTAAGTGTACGTCAAATGCTTTTCTGATAACTACAGTTGAATTTGCTTTCAAAACAGTGAATTTCAAAAATAATAATTTGATGTGCAGGTGGAATTCTAACCCCTTTCTATCAAAGAAAATATTGTCTTGAATTTTAGTCATGTTTCTGTTCTACGTCAATGCAATCAGTAAATCCCCTACTTTTCAGCAGTTGAAGATTTTTATTATGGAAGGTTTTAGGTGGATATGACATCCTTGATTACTTACACATTTTTGCCCTTTTGTTACCTATATTACAGATCGTCTCTTAAATCGAGAAGTCTATTAAGAAGACCAAAGTTAATTTTTTCCTTACTTTGGTAAGTCCTCAATAATGTTTTTGCTCAATTTTTAACTATTAAATGGCTGGTTACCCATTCGCCTTCAGCTTTAATTTATAAATCAGAGTATCATGGTTAATCCTGACTAACATTTAACAAGTAAAATGGTAGATCACCGTCAGCTCCTAAGTTGACATCTTTTTTAATCTTATAACTAACCATTGCTGGGTTTGAGAGAGGCAGTTTTACTGGATGGTAAAAGGACAGGTAGAGAAACATTCACAAAAACATTATTAATTAATATTTTTCCATAAGGCCCAAGTTAACCTACATTTTTGCAGGTTTAGCTGTGACTAGACATTTCCTGAAATTATGCAATTCTGAATTCCAGCAAGAGCAGATTCTTAAGTTCAAATGAATTTTAATATCCAAAATCCTGTATCAGTTTTACAAATATTACTCACCATAGGCTCATTGGGATCTGAGAACTTCACTCGGACATCTTGCAAGTGTTTTAAGATGGGCTCGTCATGCTCCTGATGAAAAATAATATTTAAATGCACAGATCCTGACAAGTTACAAGATTTAAAAAAATTGTCATGCTAAACACCCTATCTTATTTCTTGTTTTGCAGCAGTATCTACATCTCAGACACAAGGGACTGCTGATGCTTGTTTAAAAAAAACAAAGTGCTCGAGTAACTCAGCAGGTTGAAAGATCCCAATCCAAACGTCGCCTATCCATGTCTTCCAGAGATGCTGCCTGATCCGATGAGTTACTCCAGCACATGGCATCTACATCTCAACTCGCCAATATCCTCACGATTCCCCATCACAAATAAATACAATGATTTCATGAAAAAAAATCAGATTGGTGAAAGATTGGAAATGGTGTTCCACATTTGGACTCGATCAGAAATAGTTTGAAGATTTGCAGATGGTCCTAAACTAGTGATGTGGAGAAAGCAAAAGGCATAAGTACCAAAATGCAGGAAGGCATTCATATATTTTTCTTGATGCATGTATATTCCATCCTCCAAATGCAATAAAAAGCAGGAGAGCCAGGAGATTCTTGCAAGACAAACATTGAATTTAAGAACTTGTTCACTATCCCTCATCTCTTCTCCACCTGTTGTGCTGAATTCCCAATCAGGCCAATATTTGTCGGCTCATTGTATGAACTTCAATTTTCAGCTAAAGGTCACTCAAAAATGCCTTTTACAAGTTAATATTAGATCCATAAACATTGCCCTATTAATTCAATCATCAGCTTAAAAAGCTAAAAGCTCAACCAAATTTGTCTAAATCAGCTCTTTCCAATGAAGCAATCAAGAAAAGTAAATGAAGATATAGCAATGCAGTACATAATACATAATCTAATTGGGCAATAGATTGGGTTAAAATGTTTAAAGAACTATGTATTACCTAGAAAAAAACATTTTGATAAAGTACTTAATTGCGTAAGAATTACCATCAAGAGCTGAAAATGAAACTGAATCTCGGCAAAAAGACAGCAACAAATTAAATGAAATCTGTACTGAGCTGACAATCATGCCCGTCACCTGCTCACCTCCACAAGTTCACATAGCATATCCACATTCCTGAAAATTGTGCCCCAGAAATCAGGGATTCCTTTGAGATTCTCATCCTGTTCTGATTCTTCTTTCTTTTCATCTATTGCTGCTTTCTTTTTCATTTCTTCCTATTAAGATAAATATTACATTTTAATAAAATGCAAATATAGAAATATAAATCTGTGCTTTAATGATCAGAAAACAAACCTGGCCACAAACTTTTTACACATGACCACCACCTAGAAATATTAATTTAACTCCATTTGAGTTTCCAGTCAGGTTCTGCTTATGACATAAAACCACATTTAAAACAACACTAACAATCAATAAGCAGATAAACCTGTGAAACAGATAAAATCATAGAAAAGTTGATGTGAGAAATGGGAGATGTTTAGCAGCAAAGGTCCCAATCCAAAACGTCTCTATCCACGCCCACCAGGGACTGTCCAAAAGGTTAAAACCCAAGGAATCCAAGAAATTCGATTCAAATTTAATTATGCAATAGGAGACAGTGCAGCACAGCTGTCAGTACTGGGACCCTTTCTGTTTGTATACATTAATGATTTAGATGTTAATGCAGAAGGTCTGATTAGTTGCTGCCTTTCCTGAATTGAGATCGTGGTGGCTGGCCACGCCGACGATCCGGGGATTGGGCACCGAGGCTGGCGGCGGCCGGCTCTGGGGACGGGGAGAGGCCACACGGCGATCCGGGGCCTGGGCACGGAGGCTGGCGGCGGCCGGCTCCAGGGGCGGGCTGAGGCTGCGCCGAGGATCCGAGGCCTGGGCGTTGAGCTTGGCTCTGAGGGCGACAGCGCTGCTGCCTCCGGGCACGCAAGGAGGGAAAGGAGCGGCACCCTCGAGATCCCAGGGAGGTGAGGAGGGAGAGTGGGGGGATTGAGGGAGTAGGGAGGGGGAGGGGGGGGTGAGGAGTGGGGCAGGTGGGGGATAGAGGGAGAGGGGGGAGGTGGGGGAGGGGGAGAGAGAGAGAGCTAGAGACACACAGAGCAGACATATCAACTATCAGCTTCTTAATATTTCTGTGCATAAATCCGCAGGCAAGAGATAAACCCTTTTGCTTGAAAGTGTAGAGTCACAGTAATTATGCAATTACATAAAGCGTACTATTTACACACCATATTTTGCAATATAGCAATATTTCGAATGGCAGAAATTAGGTCTAAAAGTCACAGGATTTGTCAGGCTTCACTTTTTCTGAGTGAAACTTACAGCTAATTCTTCCTCTTCCTCCTTGTCACTATGCCATTCACACTCTGTATCTGTAGGTTCGACATTGCCTGTTGTTATGTCTCGTCTCTGCAAGAAAAAAAATTAATGAGCAACAAATGGACAGCAAACAACTGATAATTAACCAATATTCTACATCATTGAAAAGAAAGAATGCAACAATATTTGTGTGGAAAGGAACTGCAGATTCTGGTTTAAAATGAAGTTAGACAAAAAAAGCTGGAGTAACTCAGCGGGTCAGACAGCATCTCTGGAGAAAAGACCCTTCTTCAGACTGAGTTAGGTGTCCCCAGGCTCTCAATCTGAAGAAGTGTTTTGAACCAAAACATCATCTATTACTTTTCTCCAAAGATGCTGTCTGACTCACTGAGTTACTCCAGCTTTTTCTGTCTATCTTCGCAACAATATTTTTGGTGTGCTGCATACTTGCTCGCAAAATAAATGTTTCACATTTTAATGCATATATGACCCATCATTTTTAGTCTTTACAACGAGGTGACAACTTGAACAAGCCCAAGATGGATGGGTGTTTAACCTTCTAGGCTATATGAAGCTCACTTTATCCAGTCTTGATTTTTCTCATGTTCTGTGAACTCAACCAATTCTGAATTCTGCAGAAATCCTCAGTGCTAAAAGCTATTATTGGGATTGGTATATTATTGCCCTGTGTACGATGATACAGTGGAAAATTTGTTTTGCATGCCATCCATGCAAATATCATACACGAGTACAATTATACCATAGACAAGTGTAATAGGTAGTGCCAAAGAGAAAGTAGAGTGCACAATATAGTGTTACAGATATAAAGGTGGAGATAAAAAAGTGTATAGGCAATATGGTTAATTGGGATGTCAGGAATACATCCTTAGTATTTGAGAAGTTCACAAGAGCCAGATATTTGTGAGAAAAAAGGTATTCTTGAATCTGGTGGTATGTGCTTAGCAAGCTTTTGTATGTGCTGTACAGTAGGAGAGAGAAGAAAGAGTGACCAACAGGGTGGTGAACTGGGCTCAGTCAGAGACTCTGCAATTTTATGCAGTTTTGGGCAGAGCAATTTCAATACCAAGCAAAGATGCATCCAGATAGGATGCTTCCTTTGGTGCATCTGTAGAAATTGATGAGTCATTGGAAGCAAATTTCCTTGGCTTTCTCAGGAAGTATGCTTTCTTGGCCATAGTGTCAGTAGTTGGACTGTTGGCAATATTTATACATAATAACTTAAAAACATGCACCACTGTATTCAGCAGTTACATCTGTAGTATTGTAGTATTCATTCCAGGCCCACCATCCTACACAGGCTACACATTTAGGCTAACATCAGTAACCAAGAAACCGTTACCATGTCTGAAAGTTCTCGACCCGAAACGTCATCTATTCCTTCTTTCCAGAGATGCTGCCTGTCCCGCTGAGTTGTTCTAGCTTTTTGTGTCTATCTTCGGTTTAAACCAGCATCTGCAGTTCCTTCTACACATCACGTGGTCTATTTGTTAACATTTTAAAATTTTAATTTAATCTTTCTTGTTATTCAGATCATGGTTGACCCAGTCAGGAACATACTTATTTCTCTATCTGTACTTGGTATAAACTATTGAAACATTAATCCTGTTCCTTGCACTGCTTCTATAACCATGTTCGATATTGAGTCCATGACGCTGCTCAATGAAATGTGATGATGTACTGAAAGATAAATAGTGCATAATGGTTTCCTCAGTCACCATTTACTTAATTGCACCATGGAAATCTCCTAACCATACAGATCACAACTGCTCACTGAAGGCAGTAAGAGATGACCGATTATCCTGATGAAGCTAACACTCACATATTTAATATTAACCAGACCAACTGCAGTTGCGTCTGCTCAACCAACACACCCGTTCCCTACCCGTAGCCCCCACGGGAGGCGTGGTACTCCAACTCAAGCCGTTACCGAACGTCAGATTCCAGCACTCCCCTTGCCTTCCTCAGCAGTGATCTTAAAAATAAATTCCGATTGCACTTGCCCTGCGTGTTGCAATAGCAATTCGCCCTCCCCTTATAGTCGAGCCATTGTGACGTCATCATTTGAAGCTGGTCAGTTTGAAATTCAAGGTAATTAATAATCAGTAATAAGTCAAGAAATAAAGCATAAAATGTTCAGTGAAAGTGTTCTCGGCCTCGAGGGGAAATATGTGAATCAGAATATGTAAAAATCTTGTGAAAGCTGGCATTTTTAAAGCTTTAATCTGGAATAACATGTCAAATATAGTATGAAATCTTCATCATGGCTTGATTTTTTAAAACTTTAATCAGTAATGTCGAGAAATAAAGCATAAAGTGTTCAGTGAAAGTGATCTCGGCCTCGAGGGGGAAAATGCGAATCAGAATATGTAAAAATCTTGTGAAAGTTGGCATTTTTAAAGCTTTAATCGTGAATAAGGTGTCAAATACGATGAAATCTTCATTCAGACTGGTCTCTGCTAGCTGAGCCATTGTGACGTCATCATTTGAAGCTGGTGTTTTCAATTTCAAAGTCTTTTGATGTTTTTAAATTTTAATCAGTAATAAGTCAAGAAATAAAGCATGAAATGTTCAGATAAGGTGTTCCCGGCCTCGACGGGAAAAATGTCAACCGGAATATGTAAAAATGTTATCGTTACCGTGTAGTTTTTCGTGAAGATGTAAAGACAACCACATAGACACACACATATACACACTAACAAGATCAAAGTTTTAATAAGTATATGATTATGATAGTGTAAAGCTATTGAAATAATCTACAGGGCTATGAATAGAGGATGGGGGAGCAACACTAGCTAAATTGCTCTTATAGAATTTGACAACCTGATAAGCCTCTTCCATGCTGTACCCATTCTGTGATTCTATAGATACTTGAAGGCGCTGGCGTCATGATTTCCCCAGTCTCATTAGAGAAATTTAAATCAACTGCCTGCTGGGGTTGATATAAAACAAATTCCTTCAAAATATCCTAAACTATGCTACAGATTCACAAAAAGGATCACCAAGTATGAAATAGTTTGGGGCTGGCCTTTGAAAGCAATGGGTAAAAGAGGACTAAGTGGCAGTAAAATCCAGTAATTTGTGTTTTTAAAGAGCTTCACCTAAACAAATGGCCTCTGCCACCCAGAAGGGAATGGCAACAACTGCAGGAAAACTCCAAGGGTAATTCTCCATCACACACCTTACTAACTTAGAAAGATATTATTCTTTGTTGTTTCTGTGTAGCGCTGTGGAACAACCTCGGTTACAAAGGCAGCAGCATTCAAAAAGGTAGTTCATCTATGCTTCTATCACATTCTCTACAACAAATAGGGATGGAAATGAAATGCTGACTGTTGTCATTTAAACCATACTAGATTACAAAAAGGATCACTGACCACGAAGTAGTTTGGGGTTGGTCTTTGAAAGCACAGTGTAAGAGAGGACCAAGTGGCTGTAAATTTCAGCTGACCAGCCCCAAACGACTTAATTATTGGTGACCCTTTTTGTGATTCACTATCATAGTTTAGATGGATATTCCCAAGGAATTTGTTTTATAACAGTCCTTGCAGGCAGTTGACAACATCACATAATCATGTGTAAATAAACTGACAAGACGAGCAATACAATTGAAATGATTGAACTATTAAGTCACAGTAGGAAAAGAAGCAATTAGCATCTCTTACCAACAATTGGGTAGGTGATTGAATGCAAAAATAAATAAATGTCAAATGCAAGGATTAAGTTAACAAACTCAAAGGCAAATATACCAGAGGAGCAAGGGAACAAATCAAATGAGATTCTTTGAAAGGGGCATTATGTCAATGTATTATTAGACTCACAGATGGAGGTTAGATGTGATGATCAGCAAGACGAGGCAATTGGTTATGTAGAAGCAGCATTGGAAGATTTATATATGCCAAGCAACTGAAAAGGAGCCAAATTCCATTGACTGCAGGTGGAGATGGTGAAACTGAAGTCTTTGGTGTCCACTGTGAAACTCAAGAGTGAGAGGAGATATTGACAGATTTGACTTTCTCTCTGGAGTCTATCTTGGATTCCAGGCAGTCCGGGCTCAGAATCAGAGACATGATAAAGCTCAAAAAAGCAATCAGAAAATAAACTGTTCATCTGTGTTCCTGTCAAGAATAATTTTAACACTGAAATGATACCCAGCTCTTTGCAAAATAATACTCTTCTTGATGTATTTGGAGAGCAAATTTGTGCCCCATATCTGAGGAATGTGCTGGCTCTGGTCTGGAGACGGTCCAGACGAGGTTCACAGGAATGATTCCAGGAATGAGTGGGTTAGCCAACAATGAGTGTTTGACAGCATTGGGCCTCTACTCGCTGGAGTTTAGGTTGAGGGGGGACCTCATTGAGACTTACAGAATAATGAAAGGCAGAGAGTGGATGTGGAAAGAATGTTTCCACAGGTGGGAGAGTCTAGGACCAGAGGTCATAGCCTCAGAATTAAAGGGCGCTCTTTTAGAAAGATGGTGAGGTGGAACTTCTTTAGTCAGAGGGTAGTTAATCTGTGGAAGTCATTGCCACAGAGGCCTGTAGAGGCCAAGTCAGTGGATATTTTTAAGGCAAAGATAGACAAATTCTTGATTAGAACGGGTGTCAAGAGTTAAGAGAAGAAGGCAGGAAAATGGGATTAGGAGGCAGAGATCAGCCAAGATTAAATTGCAGGGTTGACTCGATGGGCCAAATGGCCTAATTCTACTCCAATAACTTGTGAACTTATGTAGAATCTGATTTTATTGGACCATCTTAAAGAAAAATTCTGAAGCTGTGGTATCCCTCACACGAGAAACATAAAGTAATTTTGTTTAAAAAAAATGTATAACCAACGCACAATAGTTGTAAAACAAACCAAAACGAAGATGAAGGTAAATATTTTAGCACAATAATTTGGGATACTTCAAGAAGTGGTAATTAATAAATTTCAATGTCTCAAGTGCCAAATTATCAGCCATAACAAATTGTGGAGTTACTTATAAAGGTAAAGGATTGGTTTAGCTGACATACAAATGACAATTGTTTTTAAGTACTCATACCTTTTCAAAGTATGGCTGGTAAAGGGCTGCATATTTCCACTCCAATTCATGAACCTCCTCGTAAAATTTGGCTTCTATGTGGGCGCACTTAACCTGAAGGTGCTTCAAGGCATTTATTCTTCTCTTTACAGCTTTAGGTAAACTGCAAAAGACAGTTGACCATAAATAGCCAAAACACAGGGCAATGTTACATTCCATCTTTCTAATGCAAATAATTACAGACTATTATTACCAACACAGCTACACCCTCCACCCCCTCCCCCATCACCAGTTTGTCCACGCAATTCAAACAGCTAAAAAGAGACTCAAGGTGCTGGAGCAGGCAGCATTTGGTGGGTCAGGCAGCATTTCAGAACATGGATAGGTGATGTTTTGGGTCAGGACCCTTCATTAGTAAGGTAATAACCTAGCTACTTAAGTAATGTGCCAGAACTTACTGTCACCTGCAAGCCGCATGCACTCGCCCCCATCTCTCTTCCAGCTTACTCCTCCTTACCACAATGAGTTTGAATAAGGGACCCTGAAACCTAACTTATCCATGTTATCCAGAGAGGCTGCCAGACCTGGCAAGTTACTCCAGCATTATGCGACTTTGTTTATAAACCAGCATCTGCAATTCCTTTTATCTACATAGTTGAGACGTCATGTCACACTCTCGCGAGATATTGGTGAGGCCGCATTTGCAGTATTATGTTCAATCTTGGTCACACTGTCATAAGAAAGATGTCATTAAGCTAGAGAGTTCAGAAAATATTTGAGGATATTGCCAGGACTCGAGGGACTGAGCTAGAAGGAGAGTATGCTCTGGCTAGGACTCCAGGGAGTGCTGATGGCTAAAACCATGAGGGGAACTGATTGGTAAAATGCTTGTGCATTTTACCAGAGGACATAACAAAGTCGAGAGGGGGAAGATATAATATGACCCCGAGGGGCAATTTTTTTTCACTCAGAGGGTGGGGGGTATGTGGGACGGGCTGCCAGAGGAAGTGGTTGAGGCAGGTACAATAACAACATTTTAAAGACGTTTGGACATGTACAAGGATAGGAAAGGTTTAGATGGATATGGGTCAAACACAGTATGGACAGGTTGGGCCGGTGTGGAGGTGATGTCCTTTCTCCAACCTGTATGACTTTAATCTCAGTGTTAATGAATAACAACTACCCCATTATGGCTCGACCACTGACATGTATGGTCACAAGTTAGGGTCGTGCACCATCAGCTTCCTGTTAACATCCAATGAGCATCAAAAGTGATATGGTCAACATCCTTTCATGCTGTCAATGTTCAGAAAAGAAACTGGCAGATAAAGGAGGATATTCCAAATTTTATCTGTTTTACAATTGTATCATCAAAATTAAATTTACAACTGCAGGCAACGTATATCTAATTAAAAAAATCATTGTTTTACAATATCTAGGAGCAGGAACACACAGCATTAGATAATCATCAGGTCATACATCTATCAGATTATTGTGACAATGCAACAGAACCTGAAGTAATCAGCTACACAAGCACACATTACAGATTTCCAATTATTTTTCCACCTGTTATATGAGAAAATAGGATCTGAACAGTTTACATGGCATGATGACACTTCTGCTTCCAACAATCAGCAGTACCAATTTCTCATCTACCCCAATTACTGTCACTTCACAATAACCCACTCTGTACTGTGATCTCATTTACAAGTTAACTTTTTCGCATCTCTCAGCCAGGCTAAGCTAACATCAGATTTCAATCAACAATTGTGCAGCATGGATATGCCACTGAAATATTGGCGCACATACTCCATACTCTTGCACTTTTTAAAAAAGCACTTAATTCAGATCAAGTACATGAAAGTTCGAAGCACAAACATTTTTGTAAGCCAAATACTACTTTCCTCCTTTTATCTGAGATTGAGTCATGCTAACATATATTTTGATGAAACATTCCACCGGGAAAGAAAATGTCCAAGCACTGAACCCAACGTCCATAGTTATCTATAAAATAAAGTTTAAGAAAGAACTGCAGATGCTGGAAAAATCAAAGGTAGACAAAAATGCTGGAGAAACTCAGCGGGTGAGGCAGCATCTATGGAGAGAAGGAATAGGCGACATTTCGGGTCGAGACCCTTCTTCAGACTGATGTCGGGGGGGCGGAGGGAAGAAAGGAATACAGAAAAGAGAATACAGAAAACAAAGACAGACTCAAAAGTTAGTAAGGAAGGGAAAACTAGTCCAAATTTAAAAACAAGATAACAAAAATAAGTTTAAATAAGGTTTCTGGAGGCATCTAAAACAGAAAACAATAAACTGAGATTGGTATTTTCAAAGAGAGTTTGGTTAATTAAGGTCTAGATTTTTTAAAGCTTAGTTTAGTTTATTGTCACGTCCAAAGGTACAGTGAAAAGCTTGTTTGTGGCATGATATCCAATCAGCACAAGGACTATACATGATTATAATCAAGATACATGATTAAATCACGAAAAATAAAATAAGGAAAAAAGGAAAATAAGCAGATGGCAGATGATTTGAACAACTGTTTTGATTCACAATGAATATGCAAGTACAGGTCTACCACCGCTTTTCCGTCACCCTTCGTTCCAGAGCCATTTTAGATTATCCGTTTTGCCGCACCCGAGGTCATGGCCTCCGAGAGGAGTCGAACGATATTGGAATGTTCCTCCTAGGCCGCCAAGTCAACGTCCGGTCGGCTTTGGGAACAGATCTGCCATCTCTGGCCGGGCCGGAGTTAGAACTCTGGCTGCAGGGGGCAAATCAGACTGCCAATCGGCTGCGGAAATCCCGATGAGATTGAGATCGCCTGCCTCACCCGGACGGACTAGGTGCTACATTTTCGGGAAGGGTTGGGGGAATTTCAAGCTCGCTCTTAAATTTTGTCTGAATTAAAGGAGATGGCAGGACCACCAGTTGCTGGAAAAAACAGTTGGTGGCATGTAATATTCCAGAAATAGTGATACATTTGGAATTGGGAAGGAGGAACTTAGGAAAATTACAATCACCAGGAAAGTGGGATGGAGCAATTTGTTGGCTGACGAATTCCATGATGAATTTCTACTGGAGTCTTAAAAATGGCTTGTGAAATTGTGCATACATTGGGTTTAATTTTCCAAAATTCTACAGTCTTGCCAAAGATTCCATTACCTTGGAAAAGAGCAAACTGGAATTCAAAAAGGGAATCAGAAAGCAAACTATTCGCCAATTTATAATATACGTCACAAGGAAAATGTTAGAAGCTGGTAATATGGTTATAGCAGGGCACCCATAAATATTAAGATAATCAGGCAATGGTATGGTTTTGTGAAAAGAAAGTATTTATCATCAATTTATTGCATTTTCGTGCACAACAGATATATTTTGACCAGATTTTCAGATAGCACCCGATCAGTCGTTACAAAGATTACTGATCGGCAAACAGGAAACTTTCCAAAAAAAAGGGCTACTTTCCTGGTGGCAAGATGTAATAAGCAGTATGGGAATAATCCTGGAGCCGCCTATTTTATTCCAATTTATAAAAGTGACTCGAAGACTCCAAAAGTTGCTATATCTGCTGACGAGGCAAAGACTGTTCAGAATGCAAGTTGTGAAGAGGACATGATAGCTAAATAATATAGATTAGTTAAGTATGTGGGCAAGAGTGCACAAAATAGGAAAATATGATCTTGCCTCTTTTGGCAGGAGATAAAAAGTATTTTCTAAATGGTGATAGTCATGGGCACCTTCAGATGCCAAAGATGCACATAGAGCAAGTAATTGAGAAATCTAACAAAACATGATCATTTACTGCGAGAGAAACTCAAGGCAAAAGTAGCAAACTAAGTTGCTGATGTGCTAGAGCAGCTTGGGATCAAACAGCTGGACCAGACAGCACATTTATTACAAGAGTCAGGAAGTTTTTACAGCTTTATAGGACTTTGGTTAGGCTGCATTTGGAGCATTACATGGAGTTCTTGTCACAACATTACAGGCTGGATGTGGAGGTTTTGGAAAGGGTGAGGATGAGGTTTACCAGAATGTTGCCTGGATTAGAAGGCGTGAGCTATAAAGAAAGTGTAGGAAAGAACTGCTGATGCTGGTTTAAATCGAAGGTAGACACAAAGTGCTGAAATAACTCAGTGGGACAGTCAGCATCTCTGGAGAGAAGGAATGGGTGACGTTTCGGGTCGAGACCCTTCTTCAGATTGATGTCACGGGAGTGGGCGGGACATAGATAGAATGTAGTCAGAGACAGTAAGACTGGTGGGAGAACTGGGAAGGGGAGGGGATGGAGAGAGAGGGAAAGCAAAGGCCATTTGTTGGTTAGAGAGTCAATGTTCATACCGCTGGGGTGTAAGCTACCCAAGCAAAATATGAGGTACTGTTCCTGCAATTTGCACTGGGCCTCACTCTGACAATGGAGGAGGCCCAAGACAGAAAGGTCATATTGTGAATGGGAGTGGGAATTAAAGTGCTGAGCAACCGGGAGATCAGGTAGGTATTAGGCGGACTGAGCGGAGGTGTTCAGCAAAACGATCGCCGAGCCTGCTCTTGGTCTCGCCGATGTACAGGGGTTGACACCTGGAACAGCGGATACAGTAGATGAGGTTGGAGGAGGTGCAAGTGATCTCTGCCTCACCTGAAAAATCTGTCGGGGTCCTTGGATGGAGTCGAGGAGGGAGGTAAAGGGACAGGTGTTGCATCTCCTGCGGTTGCAGGGGAAAGTACCTGGGGAGGGGGTGGTTTGGGTAGGAAGGGATGAGTTGACCAGGGAGTTGCGGAGGGAGGCGCTGTCCAGAACGGCTGCCTGTCCTGCAGCTGTCCGTTTTTTTCCCTTCTTTTTTTTATTATTTTTAGTACGTTGAGTGTGCAGTCAGGGGGCCTAATCTTTTTATGTGTGGGGGGTGGTGGGGGGGAAGGGGGAAACTGCTTTTCAAGTCCCTACCTGGTCGGAGGGGTTGCCTTCCTCCGAGCAGCGCCTTCGACCCGTCTTCGCGGCCTACCAGCGGGGCCTGGAGCGGCGTTTCCTGGGCAGAACCTCGGCTTCGGCGGCGGCACAGCGCTGGAGCGCTATCGCGGAGTGGGCGATGCCTTGTCTGGGTCGCCACGCTGGAGCTCCGGTATGCTGCGACCGCCGACAAAAACATCGCGGAGCCGTGGGTCTGTGGAGCGGCCAGCTGCGGGGACCGCCGATAGAAACATCGCGGGTTTGTGGAGCGGCCAGCTGCGGGGACCGCCGGTGAAAACATCGCGGGTCTGTGGAGCGGCCAGCTGCGGGGACCGCCGATAGAAACATCGCGGGTCTGTAGAGCGGCCAGCTGCGGCGCTGACTTTAACATCGCGGAGCCTGGGATCTCTCGCCGAGATCGCCAGTATGTGCAGCTCCGTCCAGAGCGGCCTGTTGGCTTGGAAGCCGCGGTCTCCAGTAAGAAGGCGGCCATTCCTGGCACCCCAAGCCGCTGAGAGGGTTCTCCCGACGCCGGAGTACCATCACCCGGCGAGAACGGCCAGGAACATCGGGCCTCCGTAGTGGCGAATGTGGAGGCCTCAATAGGCCCGACTATGGGTGGACATGGGGATGGGGACTGGACTTTGTGCCTTCCCCCACAGTGGGAACCATTGTGGGGGGATGTTTTTATGTTTAATGTTAAACTTCTTAATGCTATGTTGTATTTTTATTAGTGTGCCGCAAGGACATCAGAATTTCCCCTGAATAAGGGGATTAATAAAGTAAAAATCAAATCAAATCAAATCAAACAGTCTCCGCGGAAAGCAGAAAGGGGTGGAGATGGGAAGATGTGGCCAGTAGTGGGATCCGGTTGGAGGTGACGCAAATGTTGGAGAATTATATGCTGTATGCGACGGCTGATGGGGTGCAAGGTGAGGACATGGGGGACTCTGTCATTATTACGAATGGGGGGAGGGGGAACAAGAGCAGAGCTGCGGGATATCGAGGAGACCCAATTGAGAGCCTCATCTATAATGGAAGAGGGGAACCCCCATTTCCTAAAGAATGAGGACATCTCCAATGCCCTGGTATGGAAAACTCCATCCTGGGTGCAGATGCGGCATAGACGGTTTAAGTAGACCGTAACTATTAAAAAAAGGTTAGGCAAATTTGGATTTTTTACTATGGAGCATTGGAGGTTGAGGAGAGACTTGATAGAAGTGTATATAATTAAGAAAGGGATAGGGTAGACAATCAGAACATTCTATCCCAGGGTTGAAATGTCAAAGACTAGAGGACATTGCTTTAAGATCAGAGAAGATTATTATACTTGGCATCATTATTAGCACGGATTGTGGGCCAAAGGACCTGTTTCCATGCTGTACTGTTCCATGTTCCACAAATTTTAAGTTTGATAGAGCAATGACAAGACCACATCTGTTTAATTAAGAACATTTATGCATTGCAAGCAGTTTAGCAGGTTATCTTATGAGCAAAGGTTGAACAGGCCAGGCTGAATGTTATAAGAGTGTGTTTAGAAGAGAGAGGTAATGATTGAAACAAAAGATAGCGAGGGTTGTTTCCAGGGAGAATGTCTTCTCTTGTGGTAGAATCTACAATTAGGTCACTTCAAAAAGTCAGATATTTAAGACAGGCAAGTTTTTCTCTTCCTCCTTTGCACGAGTGTTTAGAATGTTCTTCCTCAAAGGGCAGTGAAAGTAGAGTAGTTGAATATATTTTAAGGCAGATGTAGATAGATTCTTGATTAGCAGGTGAAATATTACTAGGGGAAGGCAATATTGCAGAGTTCAGCCACAACAATGAATAGTGGAGCAGGTTTGTGGAACCAATAAACTTACTGTTACTACTAATAAGTTCACATGCCTCACCTTCGGTTAAGCCTCATAAGTTCTCACATGCCTCACGTAAGTGTAAGCAATAAATAGTATTTTTTTCCTATTGCACAGCCCATCAATGCCTGGCTTCATCCAGTTTCAGCAGTGAGCAATTTTCACTGCAGTTCAATCAAATGCAAACACAAAACAGAACCATGACTGTCAACATTCTTGGTTCCAGCTTTTCAGAGTAAATTACATGAAATAACCCCAACCGCCCAGTCCCCAAATACAACCCTACACGTATTCCACCTTTCTCGGCTGATATCTGTGTAGAACAGGCATCAAATTTATGACTATCTTTGTTATACAGCCTGGTTCATAATTTTCAACATTAATTATTGGCTTTTAAAATTGTGTAATGCCTTTAAGACTTAAAGATGAATCAGTGGAATAAGTTAATTACTAAAAGTAACTCAGCGGGTCAGAGTATATCGTTGGAGAACATGGATTGGTGACGTTTCGGGTCGGGACATTTCTTCAGACTTCTTCAGTTCATTACTAATGTTTATTAATGGAAAAATAAGTTATTTAATTATTTTAACACAGGAGGGCATGTCACTTCCTAGGCGCAATCCGACAAAAAGGTGCACTGAAATAAGGTCACAGTAGCAAGTATGCAATAATATGACCAAATGTTTACTCCAGGATAGGTTTTAAAGAGTAGAACAGGCAGAAGGGATTGAGAAATGTAACTGCTTTGATCATGACTTGTATAGGCATGAACATCAGTTGTGGGATCAGGAAACATGCAACAGACCAGAATTAAGTTTGTTCAAACAATGAAGCTGATCAGAAGTCGAGGTGGATAGTTAGGGAGACCCTTAAAACATTTAAATGCACGGATGACAGTTTTAAATATGAAATATTGCAGTATTAGCTCATCTATGTCAAGGGCAATCAGGAATTGTATTGGGTGGGGGAAGGACACCAAGTTTTGGAGGAGCTGGCTTAGGCTTTAAGATGGGAATTCTGTGGGTGGACATCTAGAAGGTCCATGGAAAAGCGTTTCAGCAGCTGTGGGAGGTGACAACAGCAGCAGAAACTGGTGGAAATTCCAGTCTTAAAACACACAGGTTCCAAAAAAATGGACATCCTAATACATGGGGGAAATGGGGGAGGGGAATTTTGTCAGTGGCCTCTACCTTCCTATTGTTTTATTTTAGATAATTGCAGCTTACACAGAAGTGGTTCATGCTCAGGTAGTCTAACAATATAGCAGCATGGTGGAGATCGAGCTTCATGATTACATCATACAGGTGGAAACTTCCATTATATTTTGAACATCTATCACGCTAAAGCCACAATAGTACCGCATATAATTAGATAAAGGACCAGACTTTTAAAACTGTCCATATTAAATCCCAGAATGAAACAATGTTTTTAATCCAATTGAAGCAGCATTAGTGCATTATGGTGCTGCAACTAATCACTGTTCTGCTTCTGGAAACCACAAAGCCCAAAACTAACTTGAGAACAATTTTAATTTTGTGTGCAATGCTATACTCACGTTTCAATGTAGCTTGAAGGAGTGTGTGCTACGCTGTCAAGTCTTTCCTGCAAAGCTGCTAATACTTGTGGATTCTGCATAACCTGGGCTGTCAATTTTGCTGTAAAAGAAAAGCAGATTATTGTTGAAGCACTCCAATATTTAAAAAAAATCATTATTAGCTCTTATTTCCCTCTTCACACCTTAAATTAACAGGGCAACATCTGTGGAACTCAGTTACTCAATGTCAACTTTTTCACTTGTGCTGCAACATATTATCATCTAGTTTTAAATGCAAAGACAATTCTGCTGGTGGCTCAGTGCAATTGCCTTGAGCCTGCATGAAACAACTTAATGAATCTGAATTCTAAGAAGTTTAAAAAATGTCCAATTATGATGCACATGACAAACCAGGTGATATTTTGTGGGTGCAGAACATGGAAGCTGGCAGAAGCCAGTTTCTTTTGCAAGTATTGCAATTTCATTTGCAGCTCATGGTACTTCAACTCGGCTGATGAGCAGGTATCAGCACTCTGGAAACTGAAAGCATGAGGGAGGGATGTTACCAGCACACTTTCAAATATCTGCAGGTGTTATCTGTACACTTTCAAATTATCTTCACACCCCAAAAGCTAAACAGCATAAATAGGAGCACAAATACTGTATTTTCAAATCTTAAAAGACGTGTTACCTGCTTGATGCCAGAGATAAAGAAAATCTTCCAAGGGCTGAACTTGGAGGGTAATGAAGGGACAAATCTAGATAGTCATACGACATGGAAACACATCCTTTACCCAATTCGTCCATGTCGGCTCAACCTGCTCTTTTCAGAGAGTTAGATTTAGTTCTTAGGGCTGAGGGAATCAAGGGATATGGGGAAAAAGCTGGAACGGAGCACTGATTTTAGATGATCAGCCATGATCATATTGAATGGCAGTGCTGGCTCGAAGGGCCGAATGGCCTACTCCTGCACCTATTTTCTATATTCCTATGGCCATTTGTACTAGTCATCTTTTTTGAGTCTTTTTTTAAAAAACGTCTCCTGTGCTTTTAAAACCATCTGCTCGGGACCAAACAGACGAAGATGCGGGTGGATGCTCCATTGATGTCCTGGATCATCAACTATCTGACTGGACGACCACAGTATGTCAGGCGAATGAACTGTCTCGGACATGGTAGTCAGCAACACAGGGGCCCCACAGGGGACGGTCCTCTCTCCCTCTGCTCCTCGGACCTCAGATACAACACGGACTCCTGCCACCTGCAGAAGTATTCGGAAGACTCTGCAATTGTGGGCTGCATCAGTGAGGGGAGGGAAGCTGAATTCAGAGGTGTAGTCAACGACTTTGTTGAGTGGTGTGGGCTGAATCACCTGCTGCTCAACACCGACAATACTAAGAGTTAGTGGTGGACTTTAGGAGGAGAGGAACACCCCTGTCTCTATCAGGGGTGTGGATGTGCAGTTTACCAAGGAAAACAAGTACCTTGGAGTTTACCTGGACAGTAAACTGGACTGGTCCAGGAACACAGAGCTACTGTATAAGATGGGACAGAGCCGTCTATACTTTCTGAGGAGGGTCCGCTCTTTCAACGTCTGCAGTAAGATGTTGCAGATGTTCTACCAATCGGTGGCGACAAGTGCCATCTTCTTCGTGCCGTGTGCTGGGATAGCAGGGCGAAGGCCGCGGACGCCAACAGAATTAACAAACTCATCAGGAAGGCTGGTTCTGTCCTGGGGGTGGAGTTGACTTCACTGGATATGGTCTTGGAGGGGAGGATGTTCCCCTCCGCAGATCATCTTGGACAATACAACTCACCCCCTCCATGACACACTTGTCAACCCGAGAACCCTTCAGCAACAGACTGGTTCCACCAAGATGCAGCATAGAATGCCACAGGAGATCCTTTTTCCCTGTAGCTGCCCAACCCCTCCCCCTTCTGTCGTGGAGTAGACCGACTCTCCTTTCCCCCCCACCCCCCCATCCCAATCTTTGCACATCCCGAATCCTGGAATTTCCACTCGTCACTTTAATTTACCTTTAATGTCATGTTTCATGTATCTTGTTGTGTTTTATGACGGTTGGCAGACCAATTTCCCTCCAGGGACAAATAAAGTTCTATCGTATTGTAGTCACATCTGTCTACATTTGGCCCATATTGCTCTAAGCCTTTCCTATCTATGTAGCTGTCCAAATATTTTGAAAACCTGCCTCTACTTTTTCTTCCAGCAGCTCATTCCACATACCCACCTTACTCTGTATGAAAGACTTGCCCCTCAAATCTTTCCTCTTTCACCTTAAATCGATGCCCCTACACTGCAAAAAACTGTCCAGCTATCTTCTTTAGGGGCTTCGTGATTTAGAAACTTTTAAAGGCCACCTCTCAGCCTCCTTCCCTCCAGGGAAAACTGTCCCATCTGATCAAGTCTCTCCTCATAACTCAAGTCCACCCATTGTGGCAACATCCTCTTTTCTACACCCTCGCCAGCTTAAATCACACCCTTCTGATAGTATAGCAACCAGAATTGCACACAATGCTCCAAATGTACTCATCAATGGCTTGCACAGCTGTAACCTCACATCCCAATTCTTGTATTCAGTGTACCAACCAATCCTGTCTACAAAATGCATTACTTGTACTTGGCCAAGTTAAATTCAATCTGCAATACCTTGGCCCACTTTCCCAGATGATTTTGATCCTGTTGCAACCTTATATAACCACTTCACTGCTCACCGCACCACCATTTTTTTGGTGTCATCTGCAAACCTACTAGTCATGCCACTTACATTCTCATTCAAAATACAGCAGACACTGCACTGATACTTGCCCACTGAACAGACACACCACTAATCACAGGCCTCCACTCTGAAAAATAAGTTCACTGCCATGCTCTAATTCCTTCCACTAAGCCAATTTTGTATCCAGCTGGCTAGTTCAGCCTGGGTTCCATGTGATCTAACCTTCTGGACCAGCCTACGAGGTGGGACCGTCAAAAACCTTACTAAGTCCAAGTAGACAATCAATCCTCTTAGTCACCTATTCAAAAAGTTCAATCAAATTCGTATATCGAGCACAAGACCATGCTGACTATTCTCAATCAGTTCTTGCATAGATCCTGCCTCTCAGTATCCAATCCAACTTTCCCATCGTTGATGCAAAGCTCACCAGCCTCTTTCTCCATGGCTTATCCTGGAAGCCCTTCTGAAATAAAGGCACAACATTAGCCACCCTCGTCTTTCAGTATTTCACCAGTGACTAATAAAGAGAATAATCTCTGCCAGGCCCCTACTCTTGTACTCAGCGTACACTTCGGATCCCAACCTGAAACGTTTCCTATCAGATGTTCTCTTTGTGTCATTTTTTTGTAAACTAGCACCTGCAGTTCCTTGTTTCTAAATTAGTGAATCAACATGGCTTTATAAAACAGAAATACATTTGAGTTCCTTGAGAGTTCATCTATCATGATGGATAAAAGGGAACCAGTAAATGTAATGCATTTGCTTTATTTTTTTTTAAATAGTTAAATACTTCCATTAGTTTTTAAAAGCTTTGAGTGCTTCAGCAAAATACAAAAGCAAGGGCTTCTAGCTGTGGATTCAGAAGGAGATTTTCACATGATCTCTACAAAAAGCTAGAAAGTAATTATTTCTGCTGCAATCACAAGCAGTATATCTCCGATTTGGAAATCTGGGCTAAATTTAAAATCACTTTATTTTATTAACAATGTTTGTTTAACATGTTAAAGATATTTGTCTTTGCATTAATTGCATATCATTAAGTCCTACCGCACAAACAACATCCCAATGACCTGGATGTGACTTGATCAGATCTTATTTCCTTCAGTCAATCAACTTGACAACACTTACAGGGCACACAAATAATGCTCCTTTAAAAGCTATTACTATTGTGGAATGTTCCCAGGACTCAGTGCCTTCTAAAATGAAAGGTGAAGAAGATGTAAGCAGGGAAAAGCAGCAACTGTGCAATAAGGTTGCCGCACCAGAGGGAAAAAAGGACACAAAAGTCTAAAGGAATCAGCCTTTCACACATTAAATTATGACTAGGGCTATTAAATCACCAACTATTACTCCTATTTGTTATATAATATGTATCAATAAGATTTGAAGAACATCATGGCACACTATGAGACTATCGCAAACAAATTGCAAATAGGAATTAGGTAACCCTATATGTCCTCTGGTTTGACTTTACATTAAAATCAGTGGCCAACACCCATATGGAACCAAAATGATCTTCCTCAATCACAATTTCTTAAAAATGCTGCAATAAACTAACCCTGATGGGTTTATAAGTCGCACATTTTGCTAAAACAAATTTACCTTACTAAAGTTCATTTTTGGCTGATGCATGACCCTCGTATGTAGTTTAACAACATATCATTTATGAACAGCTTATTCGAAATATTGTATGAATAAAATAGTATTTACTCTTCCAAAACAAACACAAGGTACGTAATGTTCGAGACTAGTTTGCAAGTCGCCATGGCAATGTGGAGACTCTGCAGATAGTCTGGATTTAATATGGCACCAGAATGGAACCCCAAGTCTGAGGAATAACAGGAGGTTACGAATAGTGCAACTGGATGTACTAAAAAGAGCAAATAATTAAAACGGAATACTAAAAATGTATATTGTTTGTGAAGTTTAATCCTTAATAATACTGCTTAACTATTTTTAACATGAATTAACAAAGGATACAATAGTATGAATGGTACCTTTTCCTTTGCTCTCAGTTGGCTGTTTGTCGATACCCAAAGGCTCTACAGAAGTATCATCCCCTTTACTGAAACACAAACAACATTGTCAGGGGACTATAGATCAATTATAGGGCTGATGCTCAATATATATGATGGAATTTAATTTAACCTAGCCTGCACATACAGAGAGCAGGAATATAGCAATTGCGACATAATACGACTGTTAAATTGCATCAGAATCAATAGAGTTGGTATATCCGGAATACCAGAATTAAACAATTCCTCACTTTAAAAGTGTTTAATGAGTTACCTGCCTCCCTTCCTCAAAATGCTACCCCTTTGCTTCCACACCCTTCCTCCAAAAAGCCACATTTGCTTGAACCCTTACATGACAAGCTTTTATAACTGCAAAAGGCAGACTAGAAAGAATTGCTGCAGAAACCCAACTAAATAAGCCAGCGACAACATTAGGTTAGATTTGAACCACACACAACTGCAGATCCAGCCGATGCTTCACCATAAGTGACTGGAATTTATTATTAGTAGCTACATTATTAGGGTAGCCCACTGCTATACCTTAGTTCAAACTCAAACAACTATGGATAACTCAATATGCAGATGAACCATCAAATCTACATAACGTGGTTAAAATTGCATTAAAATTTCGAGACTATGTTTTTGCAGAGCGTCCATATGCTTTAACTAATATTGCCAATCTAACCTAAACACACCTATCGTGCGACTAACTCAAAGCTCCATCTCTGTAAAGATCCAAATTACAAGTAAAGATCCCAACTATGCCAGCACATTGTTCCATTTCTCAATAATAATTCAGTTCAGATATTGACTTGAATTTGTTGCCTTCAAACTATAGAAGTGAGATCGACCGACTGACCAAATGGTGCCAGCACAACAACCTGGCTCTCAATATCAGCAAAACCAAATAACTGATTGTGGACTTTGGAAGAGGAAGGTTGTGGACCCACAATCCAGTTTACATCAATGGGACGATGGTAGAGAGTCAAAAACTTCAGCTTCCTGGGCGTGCATATTTCAGACGATCTTTCCAGGACCCAGCACACTGATGCAATTATAAAGAAATCATATCAGCACCTCTACTTCCTGAGAAGGTTACAGAGATTCGGTATGTCAAAGAGGATTCGCTTGAACTTCTACCGGTGCACAGTAGAGAGCATATTGACTGGATGCATCATGGCCTGGTTCGGCAACTTAAACGTCCAGGAGCGGAAAAGACTGCAAAAAGTTGTGAACACTGCCCAGTCCATCACCGGCTCTGACCTCCCCACCATCGAAGGGATTTATCGGAGTCGCTGCCTCAAAAAGGCAGCTAACATCATCAGAGACCCACACCATCCTGGCCACACACTCATCTCACCACTGCCATCGAGAAGACGGTACAGGAGCCTGAGAACTGTAACATCCAGGTTCAGCTTCTTCCCTACAACCATCAGGCTATTAAACACTAAAACCTCATAAGCTATGAACTACAATAGACTATTATTATTGCACTGTTATTGTGTTTTTTTTTAGTTTTATTATATTATTTATTATGATTACATATTCTGCTGTGCTGCAGCAAGTAAGAATTTCATTGTTCTATCTGGGACATCTATCTAACTATCTATCTATCTATTATATAAAACTCTCTGGCTGTCGTCTGTCTGTACGTCTGTACGTCCAACGTTCTGCTTGACCTGTGCCGCCTTTGACACCGACCCGCGCCCGCGAGGCGCGCGGAAAAAGCCGATATTTTTTACCGCTTCTAAAGAGGTTACGTTTATCTTTACGAATAGACGACCCTGATTAAATTCGGTCGTGTTTATGTACGCTTTTTAAAATAAAATACCTCTCCCCCCCCCCCCCCCCCAACCAAACATTTCAAAATGTTTTAAAAAACAGCTCAGCCGTAGAATGTTAGTAAAGATTCCGTTGTGTGATGTCACAATGCACAATGGTCACAGATGTCCAATCGGAATGGATCCATTTACATATGCCTTTGCGGCGGCCCCAGCCCCGGCCCCTCCCCCCCAACCCCCGCAGCATTGGGCATTGTGACATCACAAAACGGAACCTTCATTTACATTCTATTGCTGAGAGCTGTTTGTTTAACATTTTGAAATTTCCCCATTCCCTATCACCCCCACACACGTGGCGACGCCCTGCGACACGTGTGACAAATCGAAATGAATCCATTTACATATGCCTTTGCAGCAGCCCCAGACCCAGCCCCTCCCCCCCCCCACCCCCGCAGCCTGTGTCGAAGGGCGTCGTCACGTGTGTGGCAATAGAGAAAGAGGATTGGGGGTGATAGGGAATGGGAAACAGATGGACTGTCCCTACCCCTCCTACTTCAACTCTCCCTCCCCACTCTTCCCCCTCTCTCCTCTCCCCTCCCTCCCCTCCCACCCCCTCCCTCCTTCACCACCCCTATTCACCCCCATCTCCCACCCACCAACTTCACCTCTCTCTTGCACCACTCCCGGCTACCCCTCTGCCCCTCACTCCCCACTGTTCCCACCTCTCTCCCTCCCCCTCCCTCTCTTCCCCCTACTCCTCTCCCCTTCCCCTCCCCCCCCTTCCTGCCCTCCCCGCTCTCCTCCCACTCCAAACTCTCCTCCCCCTCCCTCTCACCCACCCTGATGTCCTCTCCCTCCCCAATCTCTCCCCTTTCCTCTTCCCCCTCTCCCCTCTCTCCCCTGTCCTCTTCTCTCCCCACCCCGTCTCCCTCTCCCCTCTTCTCTCCCCCCTCCCCCCCCCGAGTGTGTTTGGGGGTGGTTAGTGTGAGTTTGGGGGGTGGTTAGTGCGAGTGTGATGCCGAAGCCCCCCCCCCCCTCCCGCAAACGCGCGTTGGGAAAACAGCCCGCCAACAGTCTCTGTCTTTAAGACGGAACTGCAGATGCTGGAAAATCGAAGGTACACAAAAAAAACCTGTATATCATCAGCGGGTGCAGCAGCATCTATGGATCGAAGGAAATAGGCAACGTTTCGGTAGAAAACCAGTCTGAGGATGGGCTTCGGCCCAAAGCGTTGCCTATTTCCTTCGCTCAATAGATGCTGCTGCACCCGCTGTGTTTCTCAAGCTTTTTTTTGTGTACCAGTCTCTCTCTCTCCCCTCTCTCTCTCTCTCTCTCTCTCTCTCTCTCTGTCTCTGCCCTTCTCTCCACAGCCCGCGGCTCGACTCATGCACGCACGCTCCAACCCCCCCCCTTCACCTCTCTCTCCCATCCTCTCTTTCCTCTCTCCCCCTTCCTCTCCACCCTCCCTCCCCCTCTCCTCTTCTCTCCCCACCCCGTCTTCCTCTCCTCTCTTCTCTCCCCACCCCGTCTTCCTCTACCCCCCTCACCCCATCCCCCCCGAGTGTGTTTGGGAGTGGTGTGAGTTTGGGGGGTGGTTAGTGTGAGTGTGATGCCGCAGCCCACCCCCCCCTCCCGCAAACGCGCGTTGGGAAAACAGTCCGCCAACAGTCTCTCTGTCTTTAAGACGGAACTGCAGATGCTGGAAAATCGAAGGTACACAAAAAAAACCTGTATATCATCAGCAGGTGCAGCAGCATCTATGGATCGAAGGAAATAGGCAACGTTTCGGTAGAAAACCAGTCTGAGGATGGGCTTCGACCCAAAGCGTTGCCTATTTCCTTCGCTCCATAGATGCTGCTGCACCCGCTGAGTTTCACCAGCATTTTTTGGTGTACCAGTCTCTCTGTCTCTCCCCTCTCTCTCTCTCTCTGCCCTTCTCTCTTCACATCCCGCAGCTTAACTCATGAACACCAGCTCAAAACACCCCCCTTCACCTATCTCCAACATCCTCTCCTTCCTCTCTCCACACCCTCCTCTCTCTCCCCCTTCCTCTCTCCCCCTTCCTCTCTCCCCCTTCCTCTCCACCCTCCTCCTCCCCCTCTTCAATTTTTTAAAATTCTAACATTAAATTTTCACTCTCTGCCCCCACACCCCTCTAGACAAACCTGAGAGGTGAGGGCTATTCGTCAGTGGATAGGGTGGAGATGGGATAAAAGCAAATTAAAAAATTAAGATAATATAAAGGGTTGTGATGAGTGTGTGTGTTTGTGGGTGCCAGATTCCCACCCCGCAACCGTGCTTTGGAGGAAAGGGGGTGGTTAGTGTGACGCCACAGCACCCCCCCCCCACCCGCAAACGCACGTTCGGTGTCCAGACCCAACGGGTCTGCACTTGGTCTAGTATACTTTTAAAACTCTCTGGCTGTCGTCCGTCTGTATGTCTGTACGTCCGTACGTCCAACCTTCTGCTTGACCTGTGCCGCCTTTGATACCGCCCCTGGCCCACAGCGGGCCCATATTTTTTACCATTTCCAAAGAGATGACATTTATCTTTACGAATAGCCACTCCTGATTAAATTCAGTCGTGTTTATGTACACGTTTTTAAAATAAAATCCATCCCCCCCCCACCCCCATGTGATTTTCTCCGATTTTCTCCGAAAACGACGCCACCTTTTTTTCGCCGATTTTCTCCGAAAACGGCGCCATCTTTTTTTCGCCGATTTTCTACAATTTTTTCCGAAAACGACGCCACCTTTTTCCCCCACGATTTTCACCTCGGGTCTGAAGCACGTTCGGGAACAACACCCCGGGGTGTCAAGCACTTTCGGGGACCAGACCCGTTCTGCACTTGGTCTAGTATGACAATAAAACACTCTTGACTCTCTTAAATCTAGTATAGGAAAAATTCTTAAAATAACTTGATATGGCAAGATCAGGGGAAAACCCCTGCACAACAGCAAATACACCAATGACTTACAATGCAAAATAGTTTAAATGTATAACTCTCGAATTTAATGAATCTCACAGTTTAAATCACATTCTATTATGTAGATATCCAACGATGAATTTTGTAGTAGTTTTATCATATGGAGAATATTGTTCCCATTTTCCCAAATCAAACTATCAATTACATGAAATTACCAATGCTTATGGATTTTTTGGCCTACCTGTTCTTATCTGCCATCTTTCACGATGGTCCAACTAGGAAGAAACAAAGCAATGTCAATACTACTTTTACAGCTTCAGTCATAATGCTATCAGACAAATAGAAGGAAATATAATGCATATGCTGCATTATACAGCAGATGCCGTTTTAAACTGAAGACACACATAAAATGCTGGAGTAACTCAGGGGGACAGGCAGCATCTCTGGAGAGAAGGAATGGGTGACGTTTCGGTTCAAGTCCCTTCTTCAGACTAGTCTTCAGATTTCATGAACTGTTGGATATTATTTTATTAATATTTTAAGAAACTTTGAATTCACTTTCATTTTTAATTTGTTACACAGTGGAATACTGAGTTTTCCAGTGAGCACCATTCCCCATTCCATTGGCCACGAAAAAGGGAGTGCAGAAACCAGCACAGTACTTGGTAAACCAGATGCCAAACCATTAGGATTTCCAAATAGGCAAATAGTAGATTGTTTTACCGTACCATGTTTCCTGCCACTTTTAAATCCAATGAGCTTTTATTTGATCAGCCTGTCATATGGGATCTTGTCAAAAGCTTTCCCAAATAGATGAAGACTACATCAAATGCAATGCCGTCATTTACTTTTCCTGATACCTCAAAAAATTCTACCTCAAACAAATTCAATCAGATTAGTCAGACATGAACATCCTTTCATAAATCCACACCGACTGACCCTGATTCAATGAATACTGACTCCATTGACCTTGAATTCAATTCCAATAACCTACCACAGATGTAACTAACCAATAATTATCCAATTTTGTGCCTTTAAAAAAAAAGTACATTAGCAATGCTTTAATTCCCTAGCATGAATCTTGACCCACAACTGAAATACATTTGCAAAAATAAATCCATTGAAACTTACTTGTTTAATAAGTTTACCCCTTTCAATATTTCACACCTGTTCCCTTTAACTACAACAGTGAAATCAGCCGTCCTTTAAAAAGGTGCAAAATGTTAACAACCTGTTAATGTCTCCACGCATTTTCTTTTCAATTCCTAACAAGCCCATTTTTATCCACTTGCTATTTCTGCACTACTCTATTTTTACCTGCCAATTATTATTCATACCCTTTCTGATTTTACCTCCAAGTTTACACCTATATATTAATTCGACAGAAAGCCTAAAAGCCCTTTCCTCTACTCACTCTTCACCCATGACTGCATCCCTAAAAATGGCTCCAACGCCATCATTAAATTTGCCGACGACACCACGGTGGTAGGACTGATCAGTGACAACGACGAGTCAGCCTACAGGGAGGTCCAGCACCTGGCAGCCTGGTGTGCCAACAATAACCTCGTCCTCAACTCCAAGAAGACGAAGGAAATTATTGTTGACTTCAGGAAGAACAGAGGGGGCAGACATACCCCCATCCATATAAACGGGACTGAGGTGGAGCGCGTCTCCAACTACAAATTCCTCAGGGTACACATCTCGGAGGATCTGTCCTGGTCCCTCAATACCTCCAAACTGATCAAAAAGGCGCAGCAGCGCCTTTACTTCCTGAGGAGGCTCAAGAAAGCTCACCTGTCCCCCCAGATCCTGACCAACTTTCACCACTGTACCATCGAAAGCAGCCTGACCACCTGCATCACGGTATGGTACAGCAGTTGCACGGTAGCTGCCAGGAAGGCACTACAACGGGTGGTGAAAACCGCTCAGTACATCATCGGTGCCCCGCTCCCTGCAATGGATGCCCTCCACCGAAAACGGTGTCTGAGACGGGCCGGGAAGATCATCAAGGACCCCTCCCACCCTAACCATTGACTGTTTGCCCTCATCCCATCAGGGAGGCGGTACAGAAGCCTCAGGTCTCGTACAAGTAGGATGAGGAACAGCTTCTTCAACAACACTATCACATTGCTGAACTCGGAGTCCCGCCGATAGATTTCTCCAGTCTCTCCGTCCACATTGTTTGCTTATTCTGTATTTTTATTCTGTATATTATTCTTATTCTGTATTTTTATTTCTATATTGCACTATTACTACGAACAGACGCTAAACTGCATTTCGTTGTACCCATACTTGTATCTGTGCAATGACAATAAAGTTGAATTGAATTGAAGACTATACAAAAGTCTTGATGCCCCCCACAAGCTTCCCCCTTTCGCCTTGTCCTGTCCGCAAGACTTGCTTCTGTCCAGCCTGTCCACATCAGCCACTTCACGATCCTAATTTTCATTCGATTATCAATCCCATGCATCCCATGCTTATCAAATGAATTGTCTGATCGGGAAGAGACTTCAGTGCTGCAAAAGTGAGGTATACAACATATATTGCGCTTCACAAGTTCTGCTAGGTCTTAGTGCCTATTTTTGTTCATTTCTATCTAATTTGAGCAATCAATTAAAAACACCTTTTCTTGACCGGAGAGAAATTCAATTGCTTCTGAAAAGAAGATGGGAAATAATTTTTGGCAAAGTTGAGCAATGTCATGAAAAGTTAAATGCATGTGGCTCGTGTTAAAAATAAAGTACATTTCTGAGATATTAGCCATCTTACAACAGATAGTGGGTACAACGACCAAGTGATTATTGTAAACTTTGCTAATCCATTGGTCTTAATTAAAACCACAAAAGGTTACAAAACAAACAAAAAATGTCTGGTGTTTTGATCATTGTTGAAACCATCAGAACACGGAAGTTGCTGATGGTTATAAACACACTGCTTCACAACTGCCCTTTTGTGGAGGGAATCTGTAACCACAAAACTTGCAACATTAGTTCCACACCACACAGCTGACCTGCTACAACAATTTCAGAAAAGCAACAAAGACCTTGCCATTATTAGCAATGTCTTAAATACAGAACTAGTATTAAAAACACCCAGAATCTCAACAAGAAAGTTGTGTTGACTTTTCATGTGCACAGAATGCCAATTTTCATTTATAGAGAACAATACAGATATGATGAGTTGAATTCCAAATCATTCTGTTACCCCTCGCAGAATGACATGCGGTCCTTATTGCACGTAGACACCTCGCTGTTCTATAAAAAATTGCTAGCATGTGGTTATGCTCGTTTCAACTTTTTTTTTTTCAACGTCATCCAATCAGCATCTTCAAAATTATCTGAGGCAGTTTGTTTAAATGCTGCAACAGAAACTAGGGTAGCTAATGATTCCCCACTATTTAAGAAAGGAGGGAGAGAGAAAACAGGGAATTATAGAACAGTTAGCCCTACATCGGTAGTGGGGAAGATGCTCGAGTCCATTAGTAAAGATGTAATAGCAGCGCATTTGAAAAGCAGTGACAGGATCAGTCAAAGTCAGCATGGATTTATGAAGGGGAAATCAAGCTTGACTAATCTTCTGGAATTTTTTGAGGATGTAACAAGTAGAATGGATAAGGGGGAGCCAGTGGATGTGGTGTATCTGGACTTTCAAAAAGCCTTTGACAAGGTCCCACACAAGAGAGCAGTGGGCAAAATTAGAGTACATGATATTGGGGGTAGGGTATTGACATGGATAGAGAACTGGCTGGCAGACAGGAAGCAAAGAGCAGGAATTAACGGGTCCTTTTCAGAATGGCAGGCAGTGACTATTGGGGTGCTGCAAGGCTCAGTGCCGGGACCCCAGTTGTTTACAATATATATTAACGATTTAGATGAGGGAATTAAACGTAACATCTCCACTTTGGTGGCAAGAACAGGAAGGCAGATTATCTGAATGGTGTCAGATTCGGAAAAGGGGAGGTCACTGAAAGTAAGGATGCAAGTACAGCAGGCAGTGAAGAAAGCTAATGGCATGTTGGCCTTCATTGTGAAAGGATTTGAGTTTAGGAGCAAGAAGGTCCTACTGCAGTTGTACAGGGCCCTGGTGAGACCGCACCTGGAGTACTGTGTGCAGTTTTGGTCTCCTAATTTGAGGAAGGACATTATTGCTATTGAGGGAGTGCAGCGTAGGTTCACCAGGTTAATTCCTGGGATGGCGGGACTGACATATGATGAAAGAACGGGTCGACTGGGTTTGTATTCACTGGAATTCAGATGGATGAGAGGGGATCTTATAGAAACATATAAATTATTAGAGGATTGGACAGGCTAGATGCAGAAAAAATGTTCCCAATGTTGGGAGAGTCCAGAACTAGAGGTCACAGTTTAAGAATAAGGGGTAGGCCATTTAGAACGGAGATGAGGAACAACTTTTTCACCCAGAGAGTTGTGAATCTATGGAATTCTCTGCCACAGAAGGCAGTGGAGGATAATTCACTGGATGTTTTCAAGAGAGAGTTAGATTTAGCTCTTAGGGCTAAATGATGGTGGCACTATTTGCAGTCAAAACAAAGGCAAAACTGTCAGCATTTTTAAATGTAACTAGACTAAGTGGGACCCGTTGGGTCCCTGTCACTCAGGAGGCTTGGTCCCCCAACGCAATATTCCACCACTCACCCATAGCCCCAACTGCACAGGCGCACCTGTTATCCCCTCATCTCTAGCACTCTCCCCCTCCTCTTCATTTTCCTTCTTCTTCCCCTCTCCTCCTCCCCTCCCCAATCCCTCCCTCACCTCTCTCTCCTTTCCCCTACGCTCAGCCACTCCCTCCCTCCCTAACTCCTCTCCCCACTCCTATCGCTCTATCGCTCTATCCCCCACCTCCCCACTCACCTCCCCCTATCCCTCCTCACCTCCCACTCCCCCCATACTCTCCATCTATTCAGCCTCCTCCCCACTCTCCCTCCTCCCTCACCTACCCTCAGTCACTCCCTCCATAACTCCTGTCCCTTTATCCCCTCCTCCACCACTCTCCCTCCCCAGGATCTTGAGGTTGCCGCTCCTCTCCCTTCTTGTGTGGGCGGGAGGGGGGTGTGGGGAGTGCTTTGAGAAAAGATGGGGGAAGAGTGGGGTATCACGGGGGAGGGGGCAGGAGCCAGCGAGGGGGACCAGAGGGGAAGGGGCTGGAGCTGTGGGGAGTTGCCATGGCGGTGCGTTTGAGACTCACTTGCAGCATGGTCGATACGAGGTCCTAGGAGGTCGTATGAGATCGCTGGAACTATCCTTCACGCTCGAGGGAGGTTCCCGCCTTCTCGTGGCCTCAGCTACGCCGCGGAAAATTTTGCTAACCATCTAAAGGACTTACGGTACCCTGTGGCAGCCGTTTACCTTCCTCTTCATCGTGCAAACATGCTCCTTTGCTTTCCCTGGCCCCCACCTTCGCGATGTGTGTGTGTGTGTGTGTGCAGTCAGTAGATGCAGCTCTCGGTTCAGTCGATCCAGCTCGAGGTTTCAACGCGGCCGGTCGATCCAGCTCGAGGCTTTCCAGGAGAGTGCCCTCGAGCTTGAAGGTCGAAGGCACTCTTCTGGACTCGCGGATTAGGTCGCCCAAGTGGGACAGGCCCTTAACGATATAGGGTACCGTTTTTGCGCAAATTGGAAGAGGACAAGATGAGAGTTTTAGTAATGGTCTAGAAGATAGATATTTTTGTATTTCTCCCCCCTAATCTCACGTTTGTCCTAACCTTGATTTTGTCCTGTAAAATGTTTGAAATATTTGAGCTTCATTACTTTGCTGCGGATGACAAAATACTGACATGTTTTTTTTCTTCTCTTCCCAAAGGTTATATGGGAGAAAATGGCACACAATAACAAATACCCAATGGAGGGTTAACAAGAGGGTTATCATCAGAAAAGGAATATAAATTTCACCCACAGCTACAAATGACATCACCCGATGCAGCAAGATGCCTAGCTTCCTACTATTTCCAGATATTTGAAAAAAATGTTTTAATATCGAGCCAATATGAATGAAATAAACAGCTAAATAAACAGCCTATCCATGTTGTAAACAGTGAGTCTGGTTAGAAGCATCCCATTTTTCTCATCACTTTAACCTCCTTGATTCTATCATTGTGTTATTGTTGCCACCAACATGGATGCCCATTCATCTAAACACTCCCTTCAATGTGACTAAATGTCCATAGAACGTTAAAACTAGTCACAACAATGGACAGTGAAGTTACTCAACGGTAACACTTTTACAATCCCTTGAATGCTACGATTTCAAAGTAAACTTTCATGCATTTTCTCCATCTTCTCCTTACTCAGCACTATCATACTCATCTTCCATTCAAACTGTTTCCATTGCCCGCCTCTGAATAACGCCAATGTCTTTCCATTAAAACAGCTCGCCTTCTGATACCAGTACTTTTGCAAACTACTTTAGATTAATTCTTCACCTCTTTAAGATCGTCTTTACGATCAAAGTGGTTTGTCTGCTTCAACTGAACATTCAGGGAAACACCAAACGCTTCTTATTCATAAAATTTACTTTTGACGATTTATCCCTGCTAACACAAACCTTTCTTGAGATTCACCACCCCAAAATAAAACTGCCCAGTTCCAGTGCTACACCATGTCCCGCACAAAGTCTCATTTGCCCAAAGTTTTTAAATCTACTCACATATGTTGACCCTCTGTCCTTCAAAGCATTTAATTTAAAAATCACATCTTCAAATTCTCTGCAACTTTCCCCCATAGTGGCGTTACAATTTATTCCGGCTTTGGATCCTCTTGATGGCCCCTTTGCATAAAAAGCTCAGCCTCTCTAACATTCTATCCATCATTAAGAAACCTTTCCCAAACCCAATTTTGTTATGGAACGTCTGCTAACCCTGGACACAGTGCAGCTCATGATGCTAATGAAAATTAGCTTTTGCATTTATTGTTAAGGATTGGGGGGTATGTTTTAATATATTAACATTAATATATTATCACACAAATATGTGTTTTTACTATTTTTTTAAATCACTTTTTAAGACATGCATGATTACTTAATGCAGTGTAATCCTTTTTTCTATAAGCATGGAATGTAGATATTGGAAAGATTATTACTTATTACTCATCTGAGTTATCTTCTAAACTGAATCGTTTACTAGGCCATTTCAGAAAGAGAGCATATTGGGATCGTGAGGCAGACCAGGTGAGGATGGTGAGATATTTATGAATGTGATGAAATTTTATCATATTGCAGTACATTCATCGTACTATTGGAGGCTCGTTATCCTAGATTTAATTTATTGAATTTAAATACTCCTGCTGCATTGTTGGGATGCAAACCCATGCCTTTGAATCAATTACCAGATCTGTGGAAACTATGCAGTGACAATAACTATGTTATTTACAACACCAAATTAACATATTCTAGTCATCAATAGTTGGAATTTTCCCTTCAATAAGTCCGTCATTCAATTTCTTCTCCATAGACTTGTAGATAAATATCCAGCTTGGTCCTACAGCATGCTACTGAATGGCGTGACCCTGCAGCAGGTGTGATCTTTCAGATGAGACTCTTAAATCAGTCCCACGCGCCTTCTCATGTACACACAAAGAGATCCCATGGCAATAGGCAAAATATCTTTGGTGACTTGGTTTCTCTTGGTTTAGATAGAGTGATAATGTCCAAGGAAAATGTTACTGGCTGAAAACCTCGTGTTTTAATACTTTACCTCAAAATGGAATGCAAAAATGTCATATAAACAAGTATACTTTTTCTCTTCAATCGAGTCCTATATTCAATAACACTAACATTTTTGTACAGAGTTCGGACTGCACATGCAAGATAAAATTGTATTCACTCTCCTGATTAGTTTGAATGAGAAGTGCGAGTGACATTTAGAAAGATGTTTCAAAGATGATGCAAGGTGGGACAGCAATTTAGAAAAGGATTGTTAACTGGGAAGGGCCATGTGATTTGGTCAAGTGAAATTGACAGGAGACATGAAAGAAAGTTAAAAACAAATTAAACCAGATCACTTCCACCTGACGTGGTCTGTATTTATAGAATTATTACAAAAATAGGGTGCAAATGTACTTAAAAAAAAAACTGAGGTCAGCTAAGGGGGGATGAAAGTTGGAGAGTTGGAGAGTTGGTATATCCCATTTGCGTAATGCTCATAAAAACTATTTGTTTTTCTCTTTTCCCTCTTTCTCTTTCTTTTCTAGGGTCTATTTCTTAACTCTTTTTCTTTTGTTTTTAATTTTGTTCTTATAGGGTCTTCGTTCTTTCTTGTTGTCACATTTTCTACACTTTCACTTTTTCCTTCACTTTCTTCTTCTTTCTCTCAATTTCACCCTTTCCCTTTTCTAGTGTAAAAAACAAATGGAGTACATTAATTGTAAGAAGATATAAGTGACCAGTACTAATGTATGTGGTTGTAATGTAATGTACTTCTAATAAATTAAAAAAAAAAAAAAAAAAAAAAAAAAAAAAAAATTCAGTTATCATCTTGAGCGCCGTTTACTGCCGAAGGTAAAGTAACAGCTAATCAGAAGGCCATGAATTTCTAGTCATCAAGTTATTGATGGGCTACAGCAAACTTACTGGAGATGAAGTTGGCAGAGGACAGAAGTATGTAAGGTGTTAGCAAAAGTTGTGCTCTCCAAAGAGATTCACCAAAACATTGCATGTCATGTGAGACAGCAATACAGTATCTGCTATGAATAATTAATTCTGAAAAGTACTCCAAAACTGACTATTTTCTAACCTCCCCAGTTGAAACTGTGTACATCAGAAAAGGATTACAGCTGTCCATTTAAAATGTCCAACTCGAAGAAAAACTACACAAATCAGTGCTGTAACAAAAAGGATTCTGGACAATCTAAATAAATTAGTAATCTTGATAGACCAACCCTGTGACTTGCGGGCACAGCAAGTAGACCACCTGGAAGAGTCGGAAAAAACCTCCAGTGTGCCTGTAAACATGGTCGCTAGGGTGGCCTCAAGTAAGAATTAAGTCCCACCCTCTCCCTCGTATCCTCTTGGCCAATATACACCCCCTAGAAAATAAGACTGAATACTTAGGGCACAATTATTTTACCAAAGGGACATTGGGAATGGTGTGCACTGTTCCATCACAGAGGACTCTGATTTAGACTGTTCCCAGGGACGCATTCAGAGACGGACATCGAGTGCTGCTGGAAGGTCATCAACTTGGTGAAAGATGCTCTTTGGTCTGCCCGAGCTTTGTTGACCTCCCAGAAGCGCAAGATCTCCGTCGGGGAATGTTGCCGACCGGCGCACTGCAGACTGCAGGAGTATGTGCTGAGGGACGCACTGAACCTTGGTGTAGCCAACGCCAAGGCTCTGTGGGGATGAGCGACAGTCCAGGGTCCTTCCGCCTCTAGACATTGGGGGCACGGTGTGGTGGAGATGCCCTCAAAATAACGGAAGGGATTTCATGGCAGTGGGCCACATAAGTGTCATGGGTGTGGGGTAAAATTGTGATTTGAGTAAACAGTATGCATAGCCTCAGAGAATGTCGGATGAAATTTTTGCATGGTGCCGGTATTGTATATATTTACTTGAATAAAATCTATTTCGAATTTTTATTTAAGAATGGTGTGCACGGTTTCAGAGATATGCCTTGCACCCATACTGACATTTCGGTCCTGGACCTCCAACAGTCAGAGTGATGTACAACGCAATTTGATGGAACAGCACCTCATATTTCGCTTGGCAGCTTCCAACCAAGCAGTATGAATATTGACTTCTCTAACCCTTGCTTTCCCCCTCCCTCTCCATCCCTCCCCATCCTAGTTCTCCAACTAGTTTTTCTGCCCCCTTGATTAAGTTTTACTGATTGTATGCCTCGTTGTCATTTCCCCCCCAGCCAACAATGATCCATTCTACATTTTAATTGAACTTCGTCCCTTTTGATCTTTCATTTTCACCGTACCCTTGCATATCTGTTTCCCTCTCCCCTGACTCTCAGTCTGAAGAAGGCTCTCAACTCAAAACAGCACCCATTCCTTCTATCCAGAGATGCTGCCTGTCCCGCTGAGTTACTCCAGCTTTTTGCGTCTGCCTTACCCCCAGATCTCCAGAATCTACCCTTCAGCCCAAAGGTTGCTCGATCCATCGCATGGATGAGATGGAGTTATTGGGAAAAGGGTGAGGGGTAGCATTAACTATCAAACTATGATAGTTTATCATAGTTCATGATAAACTATTGGTGGTGCTTGGACATGGTCTTGTCCAACTACTGTTCTTTCCACCTGCAACATCTAGCAGTGAAGCTGACCCTTCTACCTCCCAAGGAATTCATCCATATCATCATAATTGCAGTCTACATCCTGCAGTTGTTCGGCGAGCACGAAAGGAACTACACGCCATGGTCAACAAACAGCACCAGTTATACACGGATACCTCCTCCAATAGGGACTTCATCAAGAGTAACCTGAAGAAGACACTTCCAAACAATCATCAGCCTCTCCTGCTGCATGTCTCCACCACAGCCATTCCACCATCAGAGACACCTATAAATCCATCCCTCACAGACACATTGGAAAACTAGACCATCTGGCTGTGCGCCTTCTTCCTGCATTGAGATAGCAGGTGAATAGTACAGCTCCAGTCTTTCTACACCCATAACTGTATAGCCAGCTGCAGCTCCAAAGCCATCTTTAAATTTGCCAACAATATCATCATCAATGAATAACTGGTAACGATGAATCCGAATAGAGGAGGGAGATATATAATCCGTGGTACACAAAAATGCTGGAGAAACTCAGCGGGTGCAGCAGCATCTATGGAGCGAAGGAAATAGGTAACGTTTCGGGCCGAAACCGTAATCCGTGTTAGGTGATGCCAGATCAACAATCTTGCTCGCAATGTTATCAACACAAAGTAAAATATTGTTGAATTCAGGAAAGGAACATCGAGGGACCATTTACCTGTCTTTATTAGCAGGACAGTGGTGGAGAGTCAACAGCTTGAAGTTCCTGAGATTACACATCTCTGATGATCTGTTCCTTGGCCCAGCAAATTGATGCAATCACAAAGAAAGCTCACCAACACTTGTACTTCCTCAGAGGTTTGAGGTGATTCAGCATGTCACTGAATACTCAATCAAATTACCACATGTGAACGGTGTTAAGCACATTGGTTGCATCATGCCCTGGTTTGGAAATTCAAACTCTTAAGAACGAAAGATCCAATGACAATACCACCAAATCTCTTTGGGGTGAAGAATTCTAAAGATAAATGATCCTCAGAACAAATGTCATCTTAACTCCTTCTAAATTGGGAAATCCCTCCTTTATCATTCTCCCTTTTTTTAGATACACCAATCATAGGAAACATCTTTTAAGGATTGACCCCCTCAGCATTGTCTCACTGAGATTACGTCAATCCTAAATATCATAATTTTCTTTAAATGTCAACTCCTTCAACCCATAAATAAATCTCATGAACCTTCTCAGAAAAGACTGCTGTGTAGGCAGCCTCTTACATACGAAGACCAAAATAGGAGGCAGAATTCTATGCACGATCTCACCACTTGTAAAACTGCTTCAAAACCTCCCTCCATTTCCAAAACGGTACACAATAGCGCTACATTTTTTGGCCCACTTTACTCACCATTGTCCTGGGGTGGAAAAGGGACAAGCTTTGTTCGGATTGATGTTATATTATTGACATTTTAAAACTTCACAAAAGCCATTTTCAACACTTTTCCACGCCCTGCATGTCATCGCGTCACAATGAAGCCACAATAGGATCCCGACTCTCATTTACATTTTTCTTTTAATCGTGATTTTCAAAAAAAAAAATTTTAATCAAATTCTTCCGTTTTCATTAACAGCTAACATTGTGTTTAGGGTTTTCAAAGACAAAACACGATTTTCATTGAGAATTCCCCAAAAATTGTGATTTTCATTGTGGGGCGTGTAGGATATGGGAGGGGGGTGTGAGGAGTGGGGGATCAGGGGGAGGAGGGGGGTAGGGAGGGGAGAGGGGTTATGGAGGGAGGGAGTGACTGAGCGTATATGCTTGTGCTGATTTTAAAATAAATGAGTCTCTCCACGCGTGCGCAGTGGGCCCGGTACCTGCGTGTGCATGATTTGAAATGACCGCGGTGCTGAGGCTGGGGCGAGGTCTGGGGGTGGCGGCATCGGGGCTCGCGGTGAGGAAGAGGAGCAGGACCCGGGGCAAGGACTTGCCCGCAGCCTGTCCCTCCCCCGGCTCCAGGCCGCTCAGCCCGTCCCCTCCGACAGCTCCTGCCTCAAGTACAACCTCATCGCCAACATCGTGGAGAAAACGGGGCTGCGGTGGTTTACATTGAGATCCTGGGGAGGTGAGGAGAGTGGTGGGGATTGAGGGAGAGGATGGGTTAGGGAGGGAGAGGGCAAAGTGTGGGAGGTGAGGAGGGAGAGTGGGGGGGGGTGGGAGGTGAGGCGTGGGGGAGGAGAGGGATAGAGGGAGGAGGGAGGGGAGAGTCGGGTTATGGAGGGAGGGAGTGTCTGTGGGTAGGGGAAGGAGAGGAGGGAGTTGAGGGAGAGAGTGGGAGAGGGGAGGAGGAGAGGGGAAAGCGGGAGGGTGAAGAAGAGGGGGATGGAGTGCTGGGGATGAGGGAGAATGGAAGAGGATAGGGGTAGAAAGAGGGATGGCGAGGTAATGGAGATGGGGAGGGGGAAGAGAGAGGAGGGGAGGGAGGGGGTGAAGGGAGCAAGCAGAGGAAGGATGGTGGAGGGTGGGGAGAGGGAGGATAATGGAGGAGGGGAATAGGGGACTGAAGAGGTAGAGTGAGATGCGTTCACATTGATCTTACATTTTACCTTATTGCCATTTTAAACTTTAAAAACGTCAGCCGCGCCTGCGCAGTTTGGGGCTATGGGTGAGTGGTGGAATATTGCGTTGGGGGAACGGGACCCAACGGGTCCGCACTTGGTCTAATTTTGTGTTTGCCTAGTCACTCCCCTATCCTTTCCAATAGGTTATTCCTCGTATACAAAGGTAGACACATAATGCTGGAGTACCTCAGCGGGACATGCAGCATCTCTGGAGAGAAGGAATGGGTGATGTTTCGGGTCGAGACCCTTCCTCACCCATTCCTTCTCTCCAGAGATGCTGCCTGTTTCGCTGAGTTACTCCAGCATTTTGTCTACCTTCGATTTAAACCAGCATCTGAAGTTCTTTCTTACACATTCCTTCGATACAGTTACCTTCTAAGTGCCACCTCATTGAATGCATTCTGTGAATTCAAATACACGTTTACTGGATCCATTTGTTACACCTACAAAATAAAAACTCCAGCATGGTAGTCAAACATAGATCCTTGAGGTAAGTATCAGTAAAAAGTTTTTTGAGAGTTTCATTTTTAATTCTATCAACATGTTAATGTTAGAGTGCTAGATTTTATTAGATTCAGAAATCTAATGCTGACTCTACTTGATTGTGGTTTTTTTTAAAGTCCTGTTATTACTTTCTAGATAATGATTTCATCGTTTTTGAGATGACAAGCTAATTGGCCTTAGTTTCCTGCTTAATGTCCCCCTCTTTTACAATCTACTGGTATCTTGCCAGAATTCAGGGAACTCTGGTAATTATAACCAATTTATGCATCCATCGATGCAATCATCTCCTTTTCGACCCCAACATTAATGGCATCAAGTCGAGGGCACACCATCCTTTAATCACATTAGTTATCTTGTACTTTTCTGGTGATAGAGATTGCTTATTGCCCCCTCCCTAAAGCCCTATGACTATTTACTAGTAGAATGTTTTAAATATATTCTACCATGGGGACAAATATTAGACAGCACCCGTTCTCAAACATTACCCACATTTGTATTTAGAATAGGCCAAGGACTACTTCCAGTGCAATATCATTTGAGGATCATTTATAGCAGGACATTTCAAAGCTAGCAAAAGTACCTAATTGCAACTCCGTTGAACATTCAGTCCTTGATGCAAGTTTAACAAAATTGACATGAAGCAAAATGGTTCGTTTTTCAAAATTACTGAATAAGTCTGGAACTTATTTGACACCGTCTTTGAAAGTTCAAACTATAGAGCGAGAAACTATTGATTGGAGTGAAATAAAACTCTTTCGGTTGCCATGCCTTCAGAGGCTGGACCCACGGGTTTAAAGGCTTTCTGGCCTCATGCTGCTGCCTGGCTTCCAACCAGCGGTCGGGCTGACATCGCGTGGCCCGCAGTTTAGCGCAGCCCGCAACGTGCTGCGAGCAGCTGCAGAGGAAGCCCGAAGCCCAGGCCCCGCTGCACCAGCTCAAGCCGCCCGTCAGTCCCGACTGAACACGAACACACACACATACTCCCCCTCCACCACTCCCGGCGCCCACTCGACCCACCGCGTTGCCACTCCCCGCCTCACCTCTCCGCCGCTGTCGTTACCCGCCGCCTCTCAGTCACCTCCGCGCGTTAATGGCGGACACCAAAGAGACCGCATCCCATTGGCCTCCGCCCAGTCCGGCTCGCGCGCTGACATCATATTACGTCCCGCCAGCCAATCAGGAACAGCGATTCGCCTCAGTGTTGAGGGGGGGGGGGGGAGGGGATCTTAAAGGGATTGTTCTTTAACAGACCGACTGAAAGTGACTCTTAAAAGGACACAACATGCTGGAGTAACTCAGCGGGACAGGCAGCATCTCTGGAGAGAAGGAATGGGTGACGTTTCGGGTCGAGACCCTTCTTCAGACTCAGTGTCAGGGGAGAGGGTGTCTAGAGGTATGGAAGGGTAAGGTGTGAAAACGACAGATCAAAGCAGACGGTGTTAAGGAAATGCACAATGTAAAAGGACAAGGTAGACAAAAATGCTGGAGAAACTCGGCATCTCTGGAGAGAAGGAATAGGCGACGTTTCGGGTCGAGACCCCTTGTCGTTGTGCAAAGCGCTCGCAAACTTTATATTGAATAACAATACAGTTCCAACAAATTGCCGGAGAAGTGAGTGAATGGCGCTCTATGACTAATTTATTATCCAGTCAACTTCAGTAAGATCAGATCATGTGGTCATTGTTAAATTTCTGTCCATGGAATTGTTCTTCACAGTTTAACCGCTGCCTTGCCTGAATTCCACTATGGTTACAATTGAAAGTACGTTATTCGCTGTAAAGGCTATTGGATCTCCTGGGGATTTGAAATACTCTGCACAAAATGTAATAGTTTCCATTAGACTTTGTCCATCCTTTCCCCGTGCATCTCTGGAATTTCCGCACTTTCAAATTTCGTGCAATGAGAAGTTAGTTAATAACCTGCTTGTGGAGTCTTTTAGGGAATTGTCACCATAACAAGATAAAATTATTAATAAAGATGGAAAGTGAACTTGCTTGATCTAGAATGAAGTATTTTAATTTCAAAAATAAACTTTATTCAATAAAATATATACAATACAAAAGCTGTGCAAAAACTCTTCATGCATTCTGTGTCTACATTCAACTTTGTCAAACTCAGCCGCATTCGCACCTTTAAAGAAAGCTCCTTGCCACTTGTGTGCCCCCATTGGTTAGATCCCTTCCATTGTTTGTGGTGGCCTCCCGGACTCTGCCCCTCAAAGTCTATCAACGGAAGGATCCCAGACCTAGTCCAAGAAGCAAAAAAAAAAACGATGAGTGGCTGGATATCTGAAATAAGCATCAGTAATTGCTGATTTTGACTCGTGCACAAGTCTACGTCCCACTGAGCTCCAGTTGTCACCCAAATGTTGAACTTACTTCCTCTTTTCCAATGATCTGCACCGCTTGCTTGCATGTTCAATGAGTAGTTCTCCTTACATTTCCAACATCTCTGACGTCATAGAGTGATACAGTGTGGAAACAGGCCCTTCAGCTCAACTTGACCCAGATACACTTGTCCCACCTGCCTGCGTTTGATCCATATCCCTCCAAATCTGTCCATGTACCTGTCTGTTTCTTAAATGTTGGGATAGCTCCTGCCTCAACTACCTCCTCTGGCAGCTTGTTCAATACACCCACAACTTTGTGAAAACGTTAACTCTCAGATTCCTATTAAATCTTTTCCCCTTCACCTTAAACCTATGTCCTCTGGTCATCAATTCGCTTACTCTGGGCAAGAGTCTCTGTACATCTACCCGATCTATATCCTCCAATGATTTTATACACCATGTGTGTATAAGTTTATTGTGTCACCACCAGTCATATCTTCTCCCCTTCCTGCATTCTGAAGGACATTCCCCTCCAGAGCTCTCTGGTTTATTCTACCACCTTCATCAATACTCTCACACCTGGCAGGAGATGCAAGACTTACTCTTTTACCTTCTCCCTCACCATTGTCCAGGGCCCCAAATGTATGATGTTGAAGCAGTTATATTTTCTACTACTCCCAGTTTAATATACTACTTTTGGTGGTCACAATGCAGGAAACCCAAACTCAGATTGGGTGATCACTTTGCAGAAAAATGTTGCTAAATATCTGTAAGTATGACCTAAGCTTACCATACCTGTCATTTTTATTTTCCAATCCATTACCACTCTGCCCTTGGCCTCCCACACTGTTCCAACACCACCTCACCTTCCAACAAGGTATTTAACATTTGTGTTAAAGAAGGAACTGCAGATGCTGGAAAATCGAAGGTACACAGGGTTTCGACCCGAAACGTTGCCTATCTCCTTCGCTCCATAGATGCTGCTGCACCCGCTGAGTTTCTCCAGCATTTTTGTGTACTAAGGTATTTAACATCCTATGGACTTGACTCACTGCGTCTTCAACTACTTAAAAATTTCAGCCTTTGCATTTCATAATTCCAACTGATTTTTCTTTTAGTTCTTTCATATTTTTATTGACTTCTTTTATTTGCACTTTCCAAACCTATGTTTAATTTCCTGATATCTTTGCCAGCATTTCCACCGTTCATCACCACAATTGTTATTTAATCTCTCCTGATACATGCCCTACCACAGTCCTTTCATTCTCTCTTCCTGCATCCTTTGTTAAGCATCTTAACAACTTATCTCAAACTTTTCCTGGTTTTGATAAAGGTTATTTACCATTAACCCAAAACATTAACTCTCTCTCTCCACTGATGTTATCTGACCTGCTGTGTATTTTTAGAACTTAGTTTTCATTTCAGATTTCCAGTAGTTTTTAATTTTCTTGCCTGTCATTGCTCATTCTTTCGGCTGGAGAAATAATGGAAGGCTTCCAACCTTCGAGGAACTACACCCAGTGGGAAAAAAAGAAAAGAATCATATGGGAAACTAGGAGCACTGGGCTGTGAATTTGTCAGAATTAAAATAAACAATTATAAAAGACATCCTTCTGGGAAATAACATAGAATAAAAGGACAAATTCTTGGACTGCAAAATCTGAAATAAGTCTGAGTTAATTTATGCTCATGGAACTGATTTTCCTATCAAAATCTGAGTCCTTAAGAGTGCACAACATTGCAAATGTTATAATGATGAACTTGTACATGTCTGAAGGGGAGGAGAGAAGTAATTGAAGCAGATTGACTAATAAAATGTAAATTGCCTTACCTGTTCATATCTCTTTCTCCTTTTGGCACGATGTAACTCGGAGGTCGACATTGAACTAGACACGGATGAGGAGAAATATAGGCTCAAATATCCTGGCAAGTCTCTGTGCACCCTCCCCTCCTCGCCAATCATTAGACTTGCACTCGTCTGGACCATGGATTTGGTCCTGAATGCTGGCTCAGAGCTGACATGCCCAGTGCAAATCAGGGCTTGATTGTAAATTCCACACAAATATTTTGATGACCAGTTACATCACTCCCCTGCATTATGTAATACAACTATGAGCGTATGACTAATTTCTGCTGAGTGCAGATGCTGGAATGTGCGGGAAATAATTCAAGAGCTGCTGGGGGAACTCAGCAGGGTGGACAGCATCTGTGGAGGGATAGGACCAGATGACTTTTAGGGTTTACTAGACCAAGTGGGGCAAGTTGGGTCCCGTCCCCTCAACGTGCGGTTGTGGGGGGCATGCGGCGTTACACACACACACACAAACCACCCCCCACACACACACATTAACCCCCACCTTGATATTATTTTAATATTATTCATTCGCTCCTTTTCCCCCCCATCCTCCGCCCTATCCACTCATGCATAGCCCTCAACTGCGAACGCAGTATTCCACCACTCACCCATAGGTCCCAATACTCATCACTCCCTAGAGAGGGGTGGGGAGAGGGATGGGTGGTAGACGGGGAGGGGGCAGAGGAGGGGTGGTAGAGAGGGAGGGGGGTAGAGATTAGAGATTAGAGATTCCTTTATTTGTCATTCAGACCTTTCGGTCTGAACGAAATTTCGTTGCCTGCAGTCATACATATAATAATAAATAACAAAACACACAATAAACACAAATTAACATCCACCACAGTGAGTTCACCAAACACCTCCTCACTGTGATGGAGGCAAGTCTTAAAGTCTCTGTCTCTTCCCGCTTTGTTCTTCCTCTGCACTGAGGCGATCCAGGCTTCTGATGTTGTGACCCCGCCGGGTGATGGTAAGTCAATCCCGCGGCTGAATCCGAGCTCCGTGACGGGCCGGTTCAAACTCCGCGGCCCGGGGTGGCTGAAGCTGTCCAGCGGACGCAGCTGTAGTTGCGGGAGCTCCAGACGATGTCGTCCACCGGGCCCGCGGCCGAGCCTCCGGATTCAGGTCGCCACCAGTGTCCTCGGTCGCCACCGCCAGAACGCCACCGCAGCCCCGAAGCAGGCCAGCCCCGCGCTGGTAAGTCCTGGCTCTGCCTCCGGAGCCTCGAGGTCGGTCGGTCGGTCGCTCGCAGTTGGAGTTGGAGGCCGGCAGCTCCGCCATTAGGCCTCGGCGCAGACGGAGGCAGAGAAGGGAGATACGACAAGAAAAAGTCGCATTCCCCCGAAGGAAGAGACAAAAATCATGTTTCACCCCCCCACCCCACACATACACAACACAATAAACTAAAATTTAACTAAAACAGGACAAAAGAAAACAACAACAAAAGTAAAAACAGACGGACTGCAGGCGAGCCGCTGCTGTACGACAGCGCCGCCACTTCCGGAAGAGAGGGAGGGGTGGTAAAGAGAGTGGGGGGGGGGACAGAGAGGGAGGGGGGTAGAGAGGGAGGGGTGGTAAAGAGAGTGGGGGGACAGAGGGACGGGTAGAGAGGGAGGGTGAGGGGGTAGAGAGGGAGGGTGAGGAGGGTAGAGAGGGAGGATGAGGAGGGTAGAGAGGGAGGGTGAGGAGGGTAGAGAGGGAGAGGTGGTAGAGAGGGAGGGGGTAGAGAGGGGAGATAGGCAGGGAGGGTGGTAGAGGGGGAGGGGGGGCAGAGAGGGAGGGGGCAGAGAGGGAGGGGGTGTAGAGAAGGAGGGGGAGGACAACTTGTTCTATTTGATCTTATTTGATTGTGCACTCCAGGTTGATTACATTCGTGGGAACAGGGCGGACCATGTAAACGTTGCAATCTCCCACCCCTGTCCCATTGTGATGTCATTTGTAAATGAGATCCATTGTGATTGGACGTCTGTGAGATGGCCCTGTGACATCATCAATGGAAAGTGCTGTAAGAGTCTTCCACTGAAAAGCAGTTAATTTTTTTAAATAAACAAATAAAACTTAAAATCTTCGGAAATGTAGGTTGGAATGCGACGGGAAGATGTCTATCCCATTGAGGGAAAAATGTGAGTAGAATTTGTGAAAATGGGAAGGCTGTGGCAGTAGATACTTTGGAAGTAGATACAAATTAAGGAGATTAAAAGAAAGCCAACACAACCCTGGCCCACACAGACATTTAGAATGTTAAGAACAAAGGGAAGAGTTTTAGTATAATAGAGATGGTTAATGTTGCTCCTATCAGTGGGAAGGTGGTACAGGAGCCTGTAAACCGTGACAAATAGCTTATTCCTCACAACCAGCAGGCTCTTGAACACTGCACAAGGTTAACCTCAGCAACTATGATCTTAATGGACTGTGTCTTTGGTTGCACTACGGACTTCATTTTCTGCACTATTATGGTTACAGAATACGTTATTGGGGTGGGAGATTGCAACCTTCACGTGGTCCGTCCTGTTTCGACGAATGCAATCAACCTGGTGTGCACAATCAAATAAGATCAAATAGAACAAGTTGTCCTACAACTTTAGGCTGTGCACGCCATATGCAAGAAGCGAATAAGTTATTAATTTATTGTATTTCTGATTATATTATGTGTGTTATTGCATTTACAGGCCTGTTAAGCTGCAGCAAGTAAGAGTCTTATTGTTCCATTGTCGGTGCACAAGACAATTAAACTCTTTTGCTACTGACTCTATAGGGACCCCAATATTAGAGTACAATCAGCAATTGCTGGATAGAACTTTTCAACAAGTTCAGGACTTTTGCTTTTTTGCTGTCTACATGGGCTGGTTTTGCTATCAAGATTGAGCAGGTCTGACATTTCAATGAGTATTCCCTGTGGGATAAGTGAACATCTCAAGACACTGACTCATTCCAATGTAGAATCAGCACACAACAGTCATTCCCAGATTTGCCCCAAATCTTGAAGCTGGAAATGAGGTCAAAACAACTTCAAAGACAGCCTTAAACTATTCCAATTCTTTGTGAGGCTACCAGATGCCTCAAACGTCCACCAGATAATATTTTTAATCAAAGACTCTACACTTGAATGTCCACAGACGTGCTGGAGGGAATGGATAAACACTATCTTCAACCAAGCAACTCCACTGAAATGCCAAGAACACCAGATTGTTACTCCATTTTGCAGAGAGAATGCTATATTATGCATTTGATTGTCATTTGAACCTGCACTTATTTCAAACCTCTTTTAATCATGGCATTGTGAACATTTTCCTACCTCACATGGTGGCAGGGGTATCTCGGGTTTCTTAGCTATTAATCTGAAGCTTTGGAACATCAGTTCTGCACAACAAGGTTCAAAGGATAAGCAACAGAATTGTGTAATCATCTGTGTCCAATTTCAGAAATGAGTCGGAAACTACGTATAAAAATGCTCATTTTTGTATACCTGGTTGAATTAAATGAAATATACCAATGCTAATTCATGATCCTTTTCTGGTTATCGCCAGCAGCTAACTTATAACGTTTCAAAGCTTTAGCATGGTGACAATGAAATGCTCTGTTGTTGCAAGCTTAATAAACAAAAGTAACTCGCGGTGTGATACCTGCACTGAGATTGTAGATACAATTTATTGTGTGATGCTGGTTTGGGCTAAGTAAGTACTTCTCATTTAGGGAAAATTTAGCTATAAATTTGTTTCCATGTACCTAGGATAGGAAGTTGGGATGAGTAGCGAGGAGTAAAAAACAGGAGTGATCATGAAAGTGTGAATCTATGGACATTGGGGATGAGAAATAGTTTTGTTGTAATGAATCATTCCATGTTCTAGCTCAATGTTTGTATTTGAATAATGGTCAATTCGATGAGCTAGTGAATGTGAGCAGACACCTGTAGTTCAACCTTTGAGCAAGGATTGGTATTTTAGCAGACTGAGATGAGAAAACAGATTTTATAGCTGAACAGATTTAATTATATAAAGAATGTGCAAGACTCTCCAAATCAGGATACTAGTGACTCACAAAGCTGCATTCAACTTTATCTGATTCCCCCAAATCCATACATTGTGATTAAGACAAGGGAGATTGTGGCTGTATTCTTCTTGTTCAGTCCATGGAGGTAGAAACAGTATGACACAGATGATTAAACTACCATTATCAGTTTAATTTAACTCTGGATGACTCCATCCTATCTCAAAAACAGGTCAATGGCAAATTTTAAAAATTATAATAAATGTCACAAACTGCTGGAATAACTCAGCAGGTCAGGCAGCATCTCTGGAGAACTCGGCTGACTGACTCATTGAGTTACTCCAACACTTTTTCTTTTGTAAACCAGCATCTGCAGTTCCGTGCATCTCCATTAAAAAAAATTGTTTGCGCTATTTTATCATTGCATTTCCTGCACATTTGCAGATACATTACACAGAAGTTAAAAACTGCATTTAAGAAAGATTTATGAAGGCTAAGTATAAACACATCTTTTAAAATTTGACGTTATTTGCCTCAGCTGCAAAGGTGTGACAGTTTAGGTATATCCACTTCAAACTGTAGGTATGAGACAGCTATTCCCCAACTAAGAGCCGTGACGGACACCCAAACCCAATGCAAAAGTAACAGAAATCCTACAAATATTCCAGTGAAAATAACATACTGTTGGGCGAGCACCATCTGTGAGCACAAGTCCGAGTACAGAGTGCAGCCTCAGAAAATGGGGACTTCTTTTGTCTTTTGAGGCAGACTCATGAAAATCAAGGGAAGCTTGATCAAATGGCATTTTGGTCCATGTCAGACTTCCATTCTCAAAGCAGACTAACATGAAATATATAATTTTGAAACAGCAGCTTTTCAAACAAATTATATCTACCCCTAAATATTAAATTATTAATCAAAGGAGCAGTAATTAAAACCACAAAGTACACAATTGTGGACGGAAATTGAATTGTCTCATTTATTGAGAGGGCAGAGTAAATATATCAAGCAATTAGTATGTTTTTGCCCCCAAACTGCTTTATTTAATGATTTTGTTACATATTTTGTTCACAAAATAACTTTTGTGAACTTAATACTGATCAAGTTGAATGATATTGCTCAAAATTACTTAGCTTTTTAGCGACATTATCTTATTTATTATGTTATTTGCAGCTTGGTGGGTAGATCACTGATCCCTCTGTTTAGAACCAACCTCTGGGGGTACCCCAAACACAGTGTAGTTTCCATACCAGCCAGTCTTTGGCTTAAATGATGCTACCAATTACTGTTTAACGAGAACCTCCTATTAGGGACTGAATTAAACAGCACTTGGTTTGCCCCCAAAAATCATTGAGTTAAATCAACCCAGAATGGATTAAGTGCCAGTCCTTAATGTAAACAGCAAGTGCCTAACACACTATGCCATTCAGTCTCTCATCATTCTCATTTAATTCTTCATTGAACAAGAGCAAAGATAACTGTTCAGAACCTCAGTTTTATTTACATCCATCAGTCGATTCGTCATGGCGCCTCTTATCGCCAAGGGTAAACAAAGTCTCTTTTATGTATTTATTCCCACCATTCTTGTGCTTTTTTTGCCCCTTGGAAACACAGTCCTGGTTATGTGTTTAGCTGGTACTGCCATTCTGCAGTGTCTGCACATATTCGTTGTACAACTTCTCCTGTGTTTCATAAAGTTTCCTAAGTTTTTTGGACTGTCCTTTACTGAGTTCCTTGCCCTCAGTATCATGGGTTGGAAATCCCTTGATGAAAAGAAACAATACTAACTTTAAGTACTTGCATAAGAGAGAAGACAAAAAAAGCAGGCCATCAAACTTGTCCATTGTAATAACATACAAATAATTATAATTTACTCTAAACAACCTTACAAATTCTTTATAGGAGTTTTACACTTTCTGCACTGTATCATGACAAAGAATATGCTGTAATCGCTAAGTAGTTGAATCAAGCAGTCCAAATCACCCATCTGTATTATCTGATTTCAAGCAGTTTTGTAGTTGCATTTTGAAACGTGGCTTCACTTTCCCTCAATTAAGGAGTAGTCAGTCAAAACTGGGTTCACCAGCGCTGCCGATATTTAAATTATATAAATGATCAAGCCGTATCTCTCATACATTCTGCACCCTGGTTGAGTGACCAACATTACAAAATCTTCGCATTGGGCAATATTTTATCTCATAAACATTGAAGGTAAGTTATCTGTGCAGTTCAATAAACCAACAATGAAAAGTTATTTTAGTTGGTGTCAAAGAGTACATATATAATATCCTAAAGGGTAGAAAGGCTGTGTATTCACCTGAAAACCACATGAATATCCTGCAAGGATTATTGAATGCAATCACAAAGGTTCAAACTATGACTTTGTTTGTCTGATATTGTACACGAAATCTAATTGCATTAGCTGCTACATTTTCCTTCAAATTAGACTGGCTATCTCTGTACCAATTAAAGCTGCAGTTCACAGGAATATGGCAAGAGGATTATGAAAGTATCTGTATTAGCTGTGGCTCATTTACAGCAATATTGGTGCTGAGACAGGAGGCTATGGGCTCAAGTCCCACTCCAGATATTACAGTTCAAAATCTTTGCCAGTACTCCAGGGAGGTACCCAGGTACACTCACCAAGTCACAGATGGCCAGATTTCTTATCAATGTTAAGATAAAGGGCACGTCTGCATTTACAAGTGAATGCAAAATACCCCACAGCACTCCTTTGAAGAACTGCGGAGGGTTACTGGCCGACATTTATCTTTAAATTATAACCTGAAGAAATTTACAGGTGACTTCCACATTATGGGGATATTCTGAATGTTCACATTCTGAGCAAGCAGACTATATCGTGATATTTTGCATCACAAAGCTGTCAGTGCAATTGTCAGGAAACGTAAATTGGATTTTTTTTTTTTCCTCACAAATTCCGTGAGAGGATCTGGAGACAACCAACATTTATAGAGTCATTAGAATGATCAGCATAAAAATGAATATAGGTCTCCCAATAAATCTCTCCACATTGTTCTGTTTCAATCGCATTGAAATTTAGTTGCCTGCTTAAATTGGATTTCCTTATCAGTAAGGCCCGATGTTAACAACATTTAGTTATGGAAGGCATTAAAGCTATCTTTGATAATGTTCTTAGCTAATTTATGCGTTCATTTTCCATCAAAGGCTCCTGTAGAAAGATGAGGACTTTCCATATTCAGTGCCCTCCATAATGTTTGGGACAAAGACCCATCATTTATTTATTTGTCTCTGTACTCCACAATTTGAGATTTGTAATAGAAAAAAAAATCACATGTGGTTAAAGTGCACATTGTCAGATTTTAATAAAGGCCATTTTTATACATTTTGTTTTCACCATGTAGAAATTACAGCAGTGTTTATACATAGTCCCCCCATTTCAGGGCACCATAATGTTTGCGACACGGCAATGTCATGTAAATAAACGTAGTCATGTTTAGTATTTTGTTGCATATCCTTTGCATGCAATGACTGCTTTAAGACTGCGATTCATGGACATCACCAGTTGCTGGGTGCCTTCTCTGGTGATGCTCTGCCAGGCCTGTATTGCAGCCATCTTTAGCTTATGCTCGTTTTGGGGGCTAGTCCCCTTCAGTTTTCTCTTCAGCATATAAAAGGCATGCTCAATTGGGTTCAGATCGGGTGATTGACTTGGCCACTCAAGAATTGACCATTTTTTAGCTTGGAAAAACTCCTTTATTGCTTTAGCAGTATGTTTGGATCATTGTCTTGCTGTAGAATGAACCACCGGCCAATGAGTTTTGAGGCATTTGCTTTAACTTGAGCAGATAGGATGTGTCTATACACTTCAGAATTCATTATGCTACTACCATCAGCAGTTGTATCATCAATGAAGATAAGTGAGCCAGTACCTTCAGCAGCCATACATGCCCAGGCCATAAAGCCCCCACCACCGTGTTTCACAGATGAGGTGGTATGCTTTGGATCTTGGGCAGTTCCTTCTCTCGTCCATACTTTGCTCTTGCCATCACTCTGATGTAGTTAATCTTCGTCTCATCTGTTCACAAGACTTTTTTCCAGAACTGTGGTTGCTCTTTTGACTGCTTCTAGGCAAACTGTAACCTGACCATCCTATTTTTGTGGCTAACCAGTGGTTTGCATCTTGCAGTGTCGCCTATGTATTTCTGTTCATTAATTCTTCTGTGGACAGTGGTCATTGACAAATCCACACCTGACTCCTGAAGAGTGTTTCTGATCTGTCGGACAGGTGTTTTGGGATTTTTCTTTATTATAGAGATTGCCTACCAGCAGCACTTAGTACATTGCTTTCCAGCAGCACTTAGTACTTGTAAATTAAAATTTTAGGTTTCAACCCTGAATCACTGTAGTCCAAGACTTTTTTCTGTCATCAGCTGTGGAGGTCTTCCTAAAGGGCCTGTCCCACTTTCATGACCTAATTCACGAACTTTTTTACTCGTGGACATTTTTCACCAGGCTAGAAAAACGCCCCGACCTACTTGATGCCACGAGTACCTACGACTAGCATCACAACCTACCTACGACCTCGTGACGACCTTGCTGCGAGTACGAGTCAAGGGCAAACTCGGCAGAGGTTGTGAATTAGTTCGTGAAAGTGGGACAGGCCCTTTAGCCTGCCAGTCCCATTGTGATTAGTAAGCTCACCAGTGCTCTCTTCTTAATGATGTTCCAAACAGTTGATTTTGGTAAGCCTAAGGTTTGGCTGATGTCTCTCGCTTCTTTGACTTTCATTGGCACAATGTTTGGTCCTCGTGTTGATTCAAGAGATTCAAGATTCAAGATAAACAGCAATAAAAGTTTCCAAAAGTGATGGAAAGACTGGATGCTGAGAGCTCTTTTTCCTGCATTAATGAGGCATTTAAACACACCTGAGCAATTACAAACACCTGTGAAGCCATGTGTCCCAAACATTATGGTGCCCTGAAATGGGGGGGACTATGTATAAACACAGCTGTAATTTATAAATGGTGAAACCAAAATGTATAAAAATACCCTTTAATAAAATCTGACAATGTGCACTTTAACCACATGTGATTTTTTTTCTATTACAAATCTCAAATTGTGGAGTACAGAGGCAAATAAATAAATGATGGGTCTTTGTCCCAAACATTATGGAGGACACTGTACCTGTTGGATGTTTAAAATTAAACATAGCATTTCCAATGACTCTGATGATTGAGATATACCTTTATAAGAAGCTGTCTCTAACTAAGGCAATAGGTAGGCTCAGCTTCCTGTCTTGTAATACTTACATTTTCATCAAACTTGGAATACTTTTCTTTTTCTAATCGGAACATCTCGCTGGGTGGAATTTTCATCTTTGCTAGTTTCACTGCCTAGAAGAAGATAAATAGTATGTTAGTCACTAAACCCCATCACTTTTATGCAAATCTAATTGCTTGATTTGGCAGAGTCAGATTTAAGTGTTCTGTTGCTCTGTACAACTGCACTGCTTCACAACCACCACACTTGATCCAGAAGATGCTGGATTTCACCAGTTCCTGCATAAAGGTTTAGTGTTTCCAATATTACTTAATTTTAATCTTCTAGTCTGGTGAGGGATGGAAAAAATAGTGCAGTTTGGCTAGCAAAAATATGCTCTCTCTCCCAGAAATGCCAACTGGTCACCATCTACCACATGCAAATACTGGTGTAATGAAGGCATTCTCGGGTTGCAGAAGGAAGGTCGCAGGTTACTGTCATTCCAGCCTCTAGTCCCTACATTTTGCCTTCCAGCAGCACTTAGTATCTGTAAATTTTAGGTTTCAACCCTGAATCACTGTCGTCCAAGACTTTCTGCTATGATAATAAGACTTTGCGTGTTCACATGAACAAGTCAACTCATTATGTAGAGGCAACTCAAGACATATTCTTGAATATTCTTTGAAAAATAAATCACTGTAACTAAGTTCATTCTGTTTCAAACCCCATATGGTTTCAATTTCAGAAATCTTCTGTGATCCCCTCTGGAAATATAAAATTATTTAAACACTAATAGTTGAGGAAATCCATTCTATGTATCTTTGTTCATCCATTCAGATCATACATTTGACCCAACACATCACATTTCACAGTTAACATTTAAATGATCTTGGGCGTTTGCCTCAAGTTTTAATCTGCATTGACAATTTTCTGATAGGTAGCAAGGTGAAAAGTAAATTTTCTGATAGGTAGCAAGGTGAAAAGTAAAAATGGCAGGCAGACAAAACCAGGGCAAAAATCAAAAAGGGCCACTTTTCAACATAATTGTATAAGGGGTGAGAGTGTTGTTAAAACAGGCCTGAAGGCTTTGTGTCTCAATGCAAGGAGCATTCGTAATAAGGTGGATGAGTTGAATGTGCAGATAGCTATTAATGACTATGATATAGTTGGGATCACGGAGACATGGCTCCAGGGTGACCAAGGCTGGGAGCTGAACATCCAGGGATATTCAATATTCAGGAGGGATAGAGAGAAAGGAAAAGGAGGTGGGGTAGCGTTGCTGATTAGAGAGGAGATTAACGCAATGGAAAGGAAGGACATTAGTTTCGAGGATGTGGAATCGGTATGGGTAGAGCTGCGAAACACTAAGGGGCAGAAAACGCTGGTGGGTGTTGTGTACAGGCCACCTAACAGTAGTAGTGAAGTTAGAGGTGGTATCAAACAGGAAATTAGAAATGCGTGCGACAAAGGCAAAACAGTTATAATGGGCGACTTCAATCTACATATAGATTGGGTGAATCAAATTGGCAGGGGTGCTGATGAAGAGGATTTCTTGGAATGTATGCAGGATAGTTATCTAAATCAACATGTAGAGGAACCAACGAGAGAGCAGGCTATGTTAGACTGGGTATTGAGTAATGAGGAAGGGTTAGTTAGCAGTCTTGTTGTACGTGCCCCCTTGGGCAAGAGTGACCATAATATGGTTGAGTTCTTCATTAGGATGGAGAGTGACATTGTTAATTCAGAAACAATGGTTCTGAACTTAAAGAAAGGTAACTTCGAGGGTATGAGACGTGAATTGGCCAAGATTGACTGGCAATTAATTCTAAAAGGGTTGACGGTGGATATGCAATGGAAGACATTTAAAGACTGCATGGATGAACTACAAAAATTGTTCATCCCAGTTTGGCAAAAGAATAAATCAGGGAAGGCAGTGCATCCGTGGATAACAAGGGAAATCAGGGATGGTATCAAAGCGAAGGATGATGCGTACAAATTAGCCAGAAAAAGCAGCATACCGGAGGACTGGGAGAAATTCAGAGACCAGCAGAGGAGGACAAAGGGCTTAATTAGGAAAGGAAAAATAGATTATGAAAGAAAACTGGCAGGGAACATAAAAACTGACTGCAAAAGTTTGTATAGATATGTGAAGAGAAAAAGATTGTTGGGTAAAGTGGTGTTGGGTAAATTGAATGGATTAAAGGCCGATAAATCCCCAGGGCCAGATAGGCTGCATACCAGAGTACTTAAGGAAGTAGCTCCAGAAATAGTGGATGCATTAGTAATAATCTTTCAAAACTCTTTAGATTCTGGAGTAGTTCCTGAGGATTGGCGGGTAGCAAACGTAACCCCACTTTTTAAGAAGGGAGGGAGAGAGAAAACGGGGAATTACAGACCAGTTAGTCTAACATCGGTAGTGGGGAAACTGCTAGAGTCAGTTATTAAAGATGGGATAGCAGCACATTTGGAAAGTGGTGAAATCATTGGACAAAGTCAGCATGGATTTACGAAAGGTAAATCATGTCTGACGAATCTTATAGAATTTTTCGAGGATGTAACTAGTAGCGTGGATAGGGGAGAACCAGTGGATGTGGTGTATCTGGACTTCCAGAAGGCTTTCGACAAGGTCCCACATAAGAGATTAGTATACAAACTTAAAGCACATGGCATTGGGGGTTCAGTATTGATGTGGATAGAGAACTGGTTGGCAAACAGGAAGCAAAGAGTAGGAGTAAACGGGTCCTTTTCACAATGGCAGGCAGTGACTAGTGGGGTACCGCAAGGCTCAGTGCTGGGACCCCAGCTATTTACAATATCTATTAATGATCTGGATGAGGGAATTGAAGGCAATATCTCCAAGTTTGCGGATGACACTAAGCTGGGGGGCAGTGTTAGCTGTGAGGAGGATGCTAGGAGACTGCAAGGTGACTTGGATAGGCTGGGTGAGTGGGCAAATGTTTGGCAGATGCAGTATAATGTGGATAAATGTGAGGTTATCCATTTTGGTGGCAAAAACAGGAAAGCAGACTATTATCTAAATGGTGGCCGACTAGGAAAAGGGGAGATGCAGCGAGACCTGGGTGTCATGGTACACCAGTCATTGAAAGTAGGCATGCAGGTGCAGCAGGCAGTGAAGAAAGCGAATGGTATGTTAGCTTTCATAGCAAAAGGATTTGAGTATAGGAGCAGGGAGGTTCTACTGCAGTTGTACAGGGTCTTGGTGAGACCACACCTGGAGTATTGCGTACAGTTTTGGTCTCCAAATCTGAGGAAGGACATTATTGCCATAGAGGGAGTGCAGAGAAGGTTCACCAGACTGATTCCTGGGATGTCAGGACTGTCATGAAGAAAGACTGGATAGACTTGGTTTATACTCTCTAGAATTTAGGAGTTTGAGAGGGGATCTTATAGAAACTTACAAAATTCTTAAGGGGTTGGACAGGCTAGATGCAGGAAGATTGCTCCCGATGTCGGGGAAGTCCAGGACAAGGGGTCACAGCTTAAGGATAAGGGGGAAATCCTTAAAAACCGAGAGAATAACTTTTTTCACACAGAGAGTGGTGAATCTCTGGAACTCTCTGCCACAGAGGGTAGTCAAGGCCAGTTCATTGGCTATATTTAAGAGGGAGTTAGATATGGCCCTTGTGGCTAAAGGGATCAGAGGGTATGGAGAGAAGGCAGGTACGGGATACTGAGTTGGATGATCAGCCATGATCATATTGAATGGCGGTGCAGGCTCGAAGGGCCGAATGGCCTACTCCTGCACCTAATTTCTATGTTTCTATGTTTCTATAGTGTAAATGTTTTTTTTTGTAGTTTTAATTTGTTTTGGTTAATGACAAGGCACAATTAAGTGAATTAAAAACGATATTTTTTTTCAGATGAGGCAGTTAAAGAAAACGGGACTAGAGGTTTGATGTTATATTGTTTATGAACTGCAATATTTAAGATAATTTAAGACAAAGCTGTACATTTATTTGGAGTTGTGTGTTTTTCTTTCCGCTGAAGGGCAGTATGTAATGAAATGCCAGCTGCTATTGATAAGAGAGTTTATCACAATACAACACTTTGCATCATAAGTTTCCATGGTAAAGAGACAAAGATGTATATAGTTGGATTGTCAACATGAAAATGTGTCATAAACAGTGCAATTAGTCAGTCTTTGTAGAGATTACATACATATGGTTCTAAATACAGTTCCAGCTTTCTAAATAAATATATACTATATTTGCTTCATGGAAGAGAAGGGTGGGCAATGTTTGCCTCCTAAATAAATATTTTACATGAGAATTTATAGTTATGTACTTACAAATTCCAATTTCCCCTGCATATATAATGACAAACTGGCATTTGGAATAACATGGATAGCATAGTTCTCAGTCAAGTGAATTTTATCAATCGGTATTTGGAGTCACTCTTTTACTTAAGGGTCAAATGGTTATGAAAGAAATATGATCCTTCTGATGATATTCCAAGGAATGGAATTCTAAATGATTCAAATCAGACTTCACCTTTTAACGAGCATTGCTAATTCCCAACTTAGTTCTGGCTTACATTAAAATAGAGAATCAACTACAAGTTTTAAAGAGGGAGCAGGTCAGGGGATGATCCTGCAGATGGAAGCGAAATGGCAAAGCTGATGCTAAGCTTCAAAAGGATTTCTGATCAATGATTGTGAATGTAATAAATTAACTATGATTGTGTAAGTATTTGAAAACCTCAGTCTGATTGACACTTAATATCACAAACATACATTTGTCTTTCGGAAAGATCACCGATTTGGAATTTGTGGACCCTCTGGACAGTATTTGATGCCCAGCATGGAGTCTCTCAGCGGTGAGATTGTAATTTAATGCAGTTCAAGAATAATTAATTCTTCACTGGTATAGCTGCTGCCTTAGTTTCAGCAACCTGGGTTTAATCTTGAATCATGTCATAGGGTATGGGGCGGACAGGGAAAGGTAATGGGCATTGAGAAGGTTGAGAAGGAAAAATAGATAAGCCATGATCAAACGGTGGAGCAGACTCAAGGGGCTGAAAGGCCTAAGTCTGCTATTCTGTCTGATGGTCTTGATTTCTGGTCCTGTGTGGAGTTGGCATGTTCTCTCTGTCCACGTGGGTTTCCTCCTGTTTACCCCTAATCACTGAGAGGTGTGAATTAGTGGGTTAACTGATTATCATAGAGTGTGTATGTGAATGGTGGAATCAGCATGGTTCAGTAGGTTTGAAGAGAATGAGGGGAGAATAAAATGGGATTAGCACATGATTGGCAGCAATGTTTAGTACCAACCTGATGATCCGAACAGCCTGTTTCCGCGCTATATTACCCTATGCCTCTGTTTAAAACAAAAGTTTGGGAAATGAATGGTCCAGAGGTTCACTGAGAATCCAGAGGTTCACTGAGAATCCAACATTCAATTCTGTCTTAATGCAAAAGTCTCCGTTTGCTGACTTTTGCCGCTGTTATGGTTAAATGTAAAAAAGTTATAAACATTCAAGAATTCTAGAGCCACCTACTCAAGGAGGTGGCTCTAGAAATTGTGGACGCATTGGTGATCATTTTCCAATGTTCTATAGATTCAGGATCAGTTCTTGTGGATTGGAGGGTAGCTAATGTTATCCCACTTTTCAAGAAAGGAGCGAGAGAGAAAACAGGGAATTATAGACCAGTTAGCCTGACATCGGTGGTGGGGAAGATGCTGGAGTCAATGATTAAAGAACTAATAATGGCGCATTTGGATAGCAGTAAAAGGATTGGTCCAAGTCAGCATGGATTTATGAAGGGGAAATCCTGCTTGACCAATCTTCTGGAATTTTTTGAGGATGTGAAATGGATAAAGGAGAGCCAGTGGATGTAGTTTATCTGGACATTCAGAAAGCCTTTGATAAGGTCCCACACAGGAGATTAGTGGGGAAAATTAGAGCACATGGTATTGGGGGTAGGGTACTGACATCGATAGAAAATTGGTTGGCAGACAGGAAACAAACAGTAGGGATTAACAGGTCCCTTTCAGAATGGCAGGTAGTGGCGAGTGGAGTACCGCAAGGCTCGGTGCCTGGGCCGCAACTATTTACAATATATATTTAGATGATAGAATTAAAAGTAACACTAGCAAATTTGCAGATGACCAAAAGCTGGGTGGCAGTGTGAACTGCGAAGAGGATGCTAGGAGGTTGCAGGGTGACTTGGACACGTTGAGTGAGTGGGCAGATGCATGGCAGATGCAGTATAATGTAGATAAATGTGAGGTTATCCACTTTGGCGGCAAGAACAAGGAGGCAGATTATTATCTCAATGGTGTCAGATTAGGAAAAAGGGAAGGGCAATGAGACCTGGGTGTCCTTGCACACCAGTCACTGAAAGTAAACATGCAGGCACAGCAGGCAGTGAAGAAAGCTAATGGCATGTTGGCCTTCATAATGAGAGGATTTGAGTATAGGAGTAAAGAGGTCCTTCTGCAGTTGTACAGGGCCCTGATGAGACCACATCTGGAGTATTGTGTGCAGTTTTGGTCTCCTAATTTGAGGAATGACATCCTTGCTATGAAGGGAGTGCAGCGTAGGTTCACGAGGTTAATCCCCGGGTTGGCGGGACTGTCATATGTGGAAAGATTGGAAAGACTGGGCTTGTATTCACTGGAATTTAGAAGGATGAGAGGGCATCTTATAAAAACATATAAAATTATAAAAGGACTGGACAAGCTAGATGCAGGAAAAATGTTCCCAATATTGGGGGAGTCCAGAATTGGGGGGCACAGTCTAAGAATAAAGGGGAGGGCATTTAAAACTGTGAATTTGTGGAATTCTCTGCCACGGAAGCCAGTGGAGGCCAATTCACTGGATGAATTTAAAAGAGAGTTAGATAGAATTCTTGGGGCTAGTGGAATCAAGCGGTATGGGGAGAAGGCAGGCATGGGTTACTGATTGTGGATGATCAGCAATGAATGGCGGTGCTGGCTCGAAGGGCCGAATGGCCTCCTCCTGCACCTATTTACTATGTTTCTATGTTTATAAGAATTGAGGTTAGTGAGTGATCTTTCAGATTCTTGCTATCTACTGGTTGTTTCTTTTTATTTCCCATCATGTCCATCACAATAGACAAGTTACATTAAACCAACTAGCTATTTTGGTATGGTGTCCTGCAGCATGTTGTAAATTCTTACTTCAAGTTCTCTTTTTTTCTGAGCTGCCTCTTCCTTCTTCCTGATTTTTGCTTCTTCAATCTGCCCCCAAAAAAACATCATAGTTAAAAGGCTACAATTTGTGGTAAACGCAACAGGCCTGATCAGATTTAATTTTGCCCACATCTTGCATTTACACCACACAATCCCCAAATCTAGATAGCCGAACTAAAGTTTGAGGTCTACCTGCTGTGGTCTTTTGCTCAATTGGCGACACTTAAAAATTGTTGAAATAGATTTAAATAATTGAAAAAATTTAAAGACGGATAAAACGAAATTAATTTTTTTTTAACGTGATCTTATATATTTACAGATAATCATATATTAAAAGATTAATATATCGAACAACACATTAGAAGCAGGTCGAAACCTCCTTGAGCCTGGTGTCATGCAGTAAAATCATGGGTGATATTACTGTAATCCAATTTCTGTGTTTCCATCTACCCCTGTTAATCTTTATGCCTATGCTTATTAAAAATCAGTTGAACTCCAATTTAAAAATATTAAAAGGCTCTTTTTCTACCACACTTTGAGGAAGAGCTCTACAAATCCTCAAACCTCAGAAAATAATATATTGATTTGTTTAAGTGGGTGACCCCTTATTTTAAAACAATGACCCTATTTAGATTCTCCCACTGGAGGAAACATCCTATCCACTTTTAACCAAAGATCCTATAGCAAGCAAGATAGTGCACTCCTGCTAAAACCAATCGGCTGAATTGTAGTACGCAACAAAGATGCAACGAGCGGAACGTCAGCCTTTTCTTCGGCCATTTCAGTAAACCCGACCCGACTTTGTATATCCCTCTCGCAGTGTAATCAGCGTTGTGGGGGAACAGTTTGTTTGTGTGATATAGTGTTAGATTCATGATTCATAATTCTGTTATTTTTTGTTTATCATTAATATGTTAATAAATTATAATACTGTTAAATTTATTTTTTAATGTTTTGGATTCAAAGCCCTGGGATTGGGTTCGGACTGTGCAAGGGTGGAGGGGGCACTGAGGGCAAAGAGGCTGTGCCCACAAGGCAGTGTAAAAGGGGAGACCTTTCCAATCCACGCTTCCCTCTTTCTGTCCCCGCTGTGCCTTTTCAAAATTGGTTGTTTATTTTTTCCGCAAAAAGAGAAAGGCGGGGTGAGCGAGAGTGAGGGGCTGAGGCATGCACCGACCGACCGAGTGAGCGAGCGAGTGGAGCCCAAGGAAAGTCCGCCTGCTCCCCACCCCTTCTGCCCCAACAAATAACAAATGTAGCTTGCAAGATGCTGAGACCTGCGAACGGGGAGCAGCTGCATGCTGTGAAGTATGTGGAGGACTAACTGGATTCAATCAAGTCTCTGCCTTTCGATCTCCAGAGGAACATTTCTCTGATGAGGGAAAATGATGCTCAATACCAAGGTAAGAACTGGGGTACGAGCCCGACCCCCACCAAACTGCTGCAGCACTGGGGCGGGCCGAACAAAAGAGCCGTTCCAGCACTCAGCCATTTTGGCAGAAAGAGTAATAAATGTCCGACAGTCAGCGACGCAGAGGAGTAGTGAAGAGCAGACCGGTCCGGAGTTTAGGAGCCGGGCAGCGAGCGTGATGGGGGAAGAAACCGAAGGGTCGTCTGTTCTCAGCTTTCGATCTCATGCCCACCCTCTTTCCCCCCCTCAGTGAGTCTCTTTAATGGGGCAGAGAGGCAGAGAGAAAATGAGAAGATTTTTACCAAAGATCTTTGATTTTTACGAGGATATTTCAGTAACCATCTCCGTACTAGTATCCAAAGATTGCTATAGGATCTTTGCTAGTATCTTTGCCCAGCTATGGCGGACAAAGATGGCGGAGAAGGAAGCCGGTTACGGAAATGGGGCCAAAGATTACCCATGAATCTGCCCATGACCCTACTACGCCTTTTTGCTTGCTATAGGATCTTTGCTTTTAACCCACTGTCCCCTCAGGACCTTACATATTTCAATCAAGTTACCTCTCACATTTCTAAACTCCAGCAGATGCAAGCCTAGGTCTGGCCAATCTTTCCTCATAAGGCAGACTGAGTAGTACTGGTATATCACACTAGTAAACCTTCTCTAAACTGCTTCCTATGATTCCTGCTTCCTAAGATTACAGCACTTACACCCATCTTTAATTATGGAAACTAATAGTGTACTTAGCATGACAGATGTCGTCTCAATAATGCCATGTATAATCTTTCCCCTTTCATGTTCACTTCACCAAGCACTAAACAATAAAATTATATTAGACGACCTATTATTTTCTGTATGATCTTCAGGCACCCAACTCCCTTTGTGTATCAAACCTCTGTAATATCTCACAATTTAAGTAAAATGTTTTGTTTACAAATTTTCCCACATTACGCGGAGGAGAGCCACGGTGCAAGAATTATAACAGTGGGTGATACACTGGTTAGATAAGGAAAGGCATTGATAGAGAAAATATATTTTTATGTGCATCACGACTTTCATGCTCAACATAATGTATACTTGCTCTTTATTCCAAATTAATTTAATAACATGAATTTAAATTTACCATCTTTAAATATGTTGCCAAAGCAACAGCCAGGCCTTTGGATAATTAAACAGTCAACTGCATAAATAGGTTCAGATCTACATAAAGAATAATAGCGTTCTAATTTATTTTCTCCATGTTTTAAGAACATAAAAATAAAATATTTAGATTTAAAATCATAGAAAATCTCCAGCCCCTATGACAGTTTACTATCATATATCTTACAATAATTGTGCCTATTCTTAACCCTACCACATTCGGTTGTTTCAATATTTTTTGCACTATTTCAGATTGCTTTTTTGTACACAAAAAGGTATCTGTGTGCATGAATAATAAACCTGTCATGTGGCCAGAAAACAACAAAAAACTTTCTAGAGGTGCTGATATGCTGCAGCAGCGAGTCCCGTCACAAAAAAAGCACACTTTGCACCATTCTGGTGTTTTGCACTTGCTGTTATATTTATCATTGAATTTATCATAACCATGTATACTGTGAGCTTCATGCAAATAAGAAATTTAATTGCTCTCTTCACGTGTATATGAAAATAAACAAATCTAATCTAGGTTTTGACATTGGTTATACCAAACTGGAGAATTTTACTCAACGGTTATATGTTGGTGATAAATTACTTTGTGTTACACACAAAACAAATAAATGGCCAGCTTGTAAGCATATATTATTCAGGTCTTCTACTGTGCGTACTCTTGTAAAATTCCTTATGGTGCGTTGAATGGGTTATATAGACGATATTTAGTTTGAGCAAGATTCTTATTAAATCATGCTACCAAACCAAATAACAAGCTACTGTAGTCTGACAATTGTGCCACCACACATTGACAGGAGATTAAGATAGGGTCCTAGTGAAGGAGCATTGACTATGCTGTTGTCACATTAATTTCTCCAGGAACTGTTTGCTCAGAACTGAAAACTGGCCTGAAATCATGCAATTTCCTCATTACGATTTGTTCTATAATGGACTTAATTCTCTCTGAAATTCGCTATCTACGGATTTGCAATTTACCTTTTTCTTCTCTTCTCGCTCCCTCAGCAATGTCTCTCTGTCCACTAGCTTCACCACAGTGCATAGCCCTGCAATTGCAAAGAATGCCATCAGACAATCAGCCCACCCATTCAAATGCACAACAGAGGACGCTCTGCAACTCTGTCCCTGGTTGAACATGGGAAAGGAAAATGTTAAAAAAATCTTGCATCAGAGAATATTACTTTGCAGTAGTACATGACAAATTTGACATTTGATGCAACCAATCCCAATTTTAGTTTCCAATAAATACCAGTAACACATGCAGTTCCCAGCTGATATTAGATTCAACACAAAAAAAAACCTTTGTCTATCTAATTCATTCTGTAGGCTGACCAGATTCAACATATACCTTCATGGTCCTCAAAGCGGACTCCAAGTTCAGGAAGGATATCATCTCGAAGACCATCACACAGCTGCAGAACCTCACTAACTGTAACACAGAAAGGGTTAGTCAACACACACATTTCAAGCAGTCAGAATCGAGCATTACTCAAGGTTCGACTCCAAACTATTTCCTTTGCATTCCTGTTGATTATTGATAACAGTGCCAGGAGTAAAAGGTTAAAAATAAGATGTATTAAGTAGATTCAAGCAATTTCTACTCTGCTCAGCTAATTAAGGGTTAACTGGAGATTAAAGATTTTTTTAACATTACAAGTTCTTTATCTACTTGCATCTCATTTTTATCCATAATTGTGGAAGTGCTAAGTTCATCGTTGGGTTCTTTCTGACCTAGATCAGCACTGATACTATTCTAACTCAATCGAACTCTGCTTGTACAGTGCATTCAGAAAGTATTCAGACCCCTTCACCTTTTCCACATTTTGTTACGTTACAGCCTTATTTTAAAATGGATTAATTCATTTTTTTTAAATCATCAATCTACACACAATCCCGCAGAATGAAGAGGCGAAAACAGGTGTTTAGAAATTTTTGCGAAGTAATTAAAAATAAATAACTGAAATATCACATTTACATAAGTATTCAGACCCTTTGCTATGACACTCAAAATTGAGCTTAGGTTCATCCTGTTTCCATTGATTATCCTTGAGATGTTTCTACAACTTGGAGTCCACCAGTGGTAAATTAAATTGATTGGATATGATTTGGAAAGGCACACACCTGTCTATATAAGGTCCCACAGTTGACAGTGCATGTCAGAGCAAAAACCAAGCCATGAAGACGAAGGAATTGTCTGTAGACCTCCGAGACAGGATTGTATCAAGTCACAGATCTGGGGAAGGGTATAAAACAATTTCTGCAGCATTGCAGGTCCCGAAGAGCACAGTGGCCTCCATTGTTAAATGGAAAAACTTTGGAACCACCAGGACTCTTCATAGAGCTGGCCGCCCGGCCAAACTGAGCAATCGGAGGAGAAGGGCCCTGGTCAGGGAGGTGACCAAGAGCCCGATGCATCGACGCTCCCCATCCAACCTGTCAAGAGCTTGAGAAGATCTGCAGAGAAGAATGGCAGAAATTACCCAAATACAGGTGTGCCAAGCTTGTAGCGTCATAACCAAGAAGACTTCAGGCTGTAATTGCTGCCAAAGGTGCCCCAACAAAGTACTGAGTAAAGGGACTGAATACTTGTATAAATGTGATATTTCAGTTACTTCTTTTTAATTACTTTGCAAACATTTCTAAACACCTGTTTTTGCTTTTTCATTATGTGGTATTGTGTGTAGATTGATGATAATTTTAATCCATTTTAGAATAAGACTGTAATGTAACAAAATGTGGAAAAAGTGAAGGGGTCTGAATACTTTCTGAATGCACTGTACACCAAGAAAACAAAATTCTCATTCATACAATGACCACGTTACAGAGTTCAAAATACAGCAATTAATTCCTTCTTACAATCATCTCCGATTGAGGACTCCAATTTCCTCAATGTTTTGGATCAATTCTTCGAAGTTGTAACACCTCAACAAATTTAAAACAAAACTGACAATGTATCAAATTTGTCCGAGTATGAATTGGTGATTCAGGTTCAGATTATTCAATGCATGTAGAAGTGTAGTGTTGTAGGGAATTGAAAGTTGTTGTATTCCCTACAACTCTGCACTCTTAATTGGTGAAATGACAACAATGTGATAATTTTAATGATTTTAAAATTGCTTCAGAAGTAGTTGATTTATTACACCCTCTTGATCCTTTCTCTTTCCTCTACCAGATTTGTTTCCAATCTTATTTTTTAAACCATACCGATGACTCTTGGAATAATGATATGCAGATTATTGACCAGTACAGTTAGAGCACAATTATTTTGTTGGTGTGCGACAATCTCACCACATTTAGTTATGTAGAATCTTACAAGTGTGCAAGAAATTAGCTCTGATTGGGAGTTTATGATTTGTCAAGAAACTTCAACATATGTCATTGTCAAGTGGTTTAGATGCTTACAGCCCATATTTTTTTGACATCAGCAATCTGACCATGCAAGGTACAAAACAAAATATTTTATTGGTAGAACAGCAGAAACAGGCCTTGGTACATAATACATTAGCTTCAAAAGGGGTTGGAACTGACACACTATTATAACCTATCAAGTTATGCATTCTCAAGGAATAGGTCACTTGTTAAAAGATGAAGGTAAATCTGTTGGAAGGTGTCCATCAACTGGAAGGTGAGATATCATAACTAAGCTGATAAATGGACATACTCCTGATGCTTCACACCATAAATGCAGGTGGCCCAGAGGAAAAATAAGGAACGAATAAGAGGGGAGCAGTCAAAGCAGCTTGCTTAAAACCTTGTCCAGCCAAAAGAAATAGCCCAAAGAACTTAGTACAAAGTCTGAACTATATTTTGTGTGTATGCGTGATTTAGCGATTGGGAGAGAGAGAAACACCACTAATCTATTATATGCAACAAATGTAACCTTGAATATTGATTAAAGATGCAATGCGGCTGGCCTGTAGCTTTGTGATGACAGGGTTCCTGGGCAAGAGTGATGGAATAACCTCTTCACCATAATTATTTGCAAAAGGCTACTGAAAGTCATAGTGGTGGAAACGCCAGGTAAACCAGGGGATGGAAAAGAATTGGTGAACTACAACAAGACAAGGAAGTCCTGCCCAAACTGTAATGTTCTGGTCAGTCTTCATCTTAACCTGTTGTAAAGTTAAAATTTAATTGCAGCTTCTTCCTTCCACTTTCAGTACGGAGGCTATTGATCGTATCTATGCTAATTAAATGTTAGCTATTGGAAGGACATGCATGGAAAACTGGGTTATCCATTAACTCCCTACCTTTCTTCTCGCGGGCAATTTGTCGGACACCTTCACGAAAATCTGACAATACCTTTAGGTAAGGCATCACTGTGGTTTCCAGCTGGATAAAGAGCACAACATTAAAGGTCAATGTAGCAGTAACTGAGTAAAACACAAAGTGCTGGAGGAACTTAGTAGCTCAGAAAGCATCTATAGAAGGAATGGACAGATTGACATTTCAGGGATCCTTCAGACTGATTGGAGTGGGGGTGGGAGGGGAAAGAAAGCTGGAAAAGAGAAAGGGCAGGGCAAAGCCTTGCAAGTAATTGATGGATATAGGCGAGCGGTGGGGTGGGTTGGATTACCAAATGGGTGGAGTAATTGACAAAGGCTGGAGGTGAAAAGGAGAGAAAAGACCGTCAGATAAGGAGGTGCAAAATATAAAGCCAGAGGGAGGGATATGGGTGATAGGGTATGGAGAGAGGTAAAAGGGAGGGAAAAAAGGAAATGGGGGACTTGAGGATGGGAGATGAGCATACAAAGGAGGGGAAAGGAGCAGCGTGACTGGGGAGGTGGTAGAAATGAGTTCACACCGGGATTAGGGAACAGGAAAGTGAGGGGGAGGGGCACAATTCATAATTGGATAATTCAATGTTTGATGGCTCTGTCTTTGTAACAGCTTTCCTCCAATTTCATTACACAATGGTACCTTACTTTGATCATGCAGTCAGCACCTATACACCGTGATTCTCACAGTAATTGTACAAAAATATTTTGATGTGTCAAACATAGCTGAGTGGTAATGTCTGATTCACAAGATTGTGGGATCATATCCCACTCAGGTCTTGAGCACAGAATCAAGGATAACAGCATTCCACCATTGGAAAGTGTTGTCTGCTAAATGAACCCCAACCCTTCTCGGGAGAATGTAAAAACAATGCTTGGGGATCTCATATATTTTTATTGCATTATTATTTTTGTTGCATTACAGAATACTTCTTCAGTGTTGATATAGTACTTTTTTGGAGCATGAAATATACTTACATTCAAATTCTGACCATTTCCTCTAACAGGGAACCCAATGGGTTCTTCACCCTCTATTGCTCCAAAAACCTGATTGATAGAAGGGAACACAAAGACAATCAAAATTACGACTTCATTTCCCGCTGTCTGGCTTGAAACAAGGCCGGACAATTGATATTTTTTTACTATTCACACCTCAGATCTTTAACTTTTAATCAAGCCTCTATAACCCAATATTTACTAGCTTTACATCATTTGAAATATTTTCTAATTTTCTCTTTTTCCAATCAAAGTCACAACATCACATTTCCCCACAATATACTTCACTACTTGCCTATTTAATGGTCACAATCCTTTGATGACTTGTATTTTCTTTACGTAATCTTTGCATCACTAATATGCTTTTTCATTACTATAACCTGTGAATAATCAGACCAACTCCTGCTGATTTATGTGGCATCGCAAAATACTTACTTATCCTTCCTCTGTTTTTCTTGTTTAACTAATTCTATTCCTAGATTTACAATCGCACGAGCCCTTTTTAATGAACAAAATTTTCTGCAGTACATTATCAAAAGTGTTAAAAAATATCTACATATGGATATGAACATGCTATGGTTCCTCGTTATCTACTCTGCACATTGTTTACTCAAGAAAACAGTTAGATTTATGAAACATTACATGCCTCTCAAAACAATGCTGGTTCTGTCACATTATTTTGTAATCTTATCCATGTCCTATTATGACATCTATATTCAAATTAATACCTGCATAATTTACTCAGATTCAAGATTTTTTTTCCAAATGATCTAGTGCCATGAGATGATATTAGACCTGCAGTCAATGTTGAGGATTCCCAGGTTTACTCTCCCATCTGTATAGCACTGTGGACGCTCCATCATGGGTCTGTCCTACTGGTGAGACAAGGTGTTTTGTGGGGACTGTAATGACTAAAGAGTTAAAGATCTACCACACTGTTACTAGTTTAGAGTCACATGTTAAGTTAGAAGGGTAAGAATGGCAGATATTGTCCCCTGAATGATATTAGAAAACTGGATGGATTTTACGACCAACCAGTAACTTTGCCGTCAATATTACGGGTACACTGTATTTTACAACCATCCAGTAAATTTGTGGTCAATATTACTGGTACGCATTAGCAAAACAGATGAACTGAATCTGAATCACACAGATGCTGCGTTGATAACAAAATAATTGTTGTTTTTTTATTTTGGGTTACAGGTCTGGTAAATTAACCATTGCATTATCATACACTCCACCCTCCTCCACGAAAATTATTGCAAGTCTATCTGAAAAATAACTACCTCATGATTTATCTGGATTATTCGACCTGAAAATTCAGGACTGCCCCATAGGCAAGTCCAAATATGGAAGTTCCTAACATGGCCAGAGTTCCTTGCTGTCATCATTCCAGCTGCACCCTGACTAACATACTGCTCAAGGAGTATAGCTTTGCAGGAAACCCGTCTCAGTAAACATGACACATTAGATTAGATTTGGCACAGGCTCCAATCAATTAAATGATTGCATAAAGTACATTTCTGGTATTTTACTTGTTATGGAATGAAATTAATAATATTTATGTTTAAAATATATAATTCTATGATTAATTTTCAATGGCTTGGTAAATTTTGGCATATTAATGTTAGATGTCAACTGTGAATGTGACTGTGCGACCCACTCTGTGTGGCATATTAGCACACTACATCCCCTTGTCTTACCTTCAGTATCTCTGTGAGGTAGGTTGCAATGGTTCTCAGCAGCATGCGGTTTGGCAACTCCTTGTTGCTCTTCTTTGCTGCAATGTATGTGTTACACTGGCTCACAAGGGTGCGCAGCTCCTCTATCACCGTGCGGGTGTCTATGTTGTCGCACAGTGCTCTGTGCACAGCTGCTTTCTTCTCATAAAAACTTTAATTGAAAATAATGAAATGTTAGTTAGAAAACTATATTGTTGATGCTTTCATTTCTATTTGAAATCATATTAAAAAAAATTTCAACATGGAATCATGATTGGAGGACATGGATGAACTATCTACAAATACATTCCCGGGTCTTCCCCAACACCAAGCCCTGGGTGAATCAGGAGATCCATAAATCTGTTTAGGACTAGATCTGTGGTGTTTAGTACTGGCAATCCAGAGATATACATCAAGTGCTCGTATGACCTCCTGAAGATCGTCACAAGAGTGAAGGGACAAGACAGGACTAATCTGGAGTCACAAACAGATGCTGGACAGCTGTGGCAGAGCACATGCACTGTTACCTCCTACAGGAGATACCAGGTAGCAGAAGGTGAATCCAAGTAAAGCATCTGGCCCGCGTGGCATGTGCGGCCAAGTGCTAAATACCTGTGCGGACCAATTGGCTGGAGTATTCAAGGACATCTTCAATCTACAGCTTTTGCAGTCTGAGGTTTCCACCTGCTTCAAAACGGCATCTATCACACAGGTGCCCCAGAAGAACATGGTGATCTGCCTCAATGACTACCACCCAGTCGGACTTGCATCAGTTGTAATGAAGTGCTTCAAGACTTGGTTATGGCATGAATCAATTCCTGCCTCAGAAATGACCTGGATCCATCCTCTTCAATCTGCCCATCACAACAGGTCCACAGCAGCTGCTATCTAGACATAAGGAACTGCTGATGCTGTTTTACCAAAAAAGACAAAGTGAAGGTGTAACTCATAGGGTCAGGCAGCATCTCTGGAGGAGGTAGATAGGCAGTTTTGGGTCATAGAAACATAGAAAATAGGTGCAAGAGTATGCCATTCGGCCCTTCGAGCCAGCACCACCATGGCTGATCATTCAGAATCAGTACCCCTTTCCTGCTTTCTCCCCATATCCCTTGATTCCGTTAGCCCTAAGAGCTATATCCAACTCTCTCTTCCACTGCCTTCTGTGGCAGAGAATTTCAGAGATTCACAACTCTCTGGGTGAAAATGTTTTTCCTCAACTCAATCCTAAATGGCCTACCCCTTATTCTTAAACTGTGATCCATGGTTCTGGACTCCCCCAACATCGGGAACATTTTTCCTTCATCTAGTCTGTCGAATCCCTTAATAATTTAATATGTTTTTATAATATCACCCCTCTCATCCTTCAAAATTCCAGTAAATATAAGCCCAGTCGATCCATTCTTTCATCATATGTCAATCCTACCATTCTGGGAATTAACCTGGTGAACCTAGGCTGCACTCCCTCAATAGCTTCCTCAAATTAGGAGACCAAAACTGCACACAATACTCCAGGTGCGGTCTCACCAGAGCCCGTACAACTGCAATAGGAACTCCTTGCTCCTATACTCAAATCCTCTCGCTATGAAGGCCAACATGCCATTTGCTTTCTTCACTGTCTGCTGTACCTGCATGCTTACTTTCAGTGACTGATGTACTGACTGACTGACCCAATCTATCCAAGTCACCCTGCAGCCTCATAGCATCCACCTCGCAGCTCACACTGCCACCCAGCTTTGTGTCATCCGCTATGGGGTCGAGATCCCTTTTCTGACTTATTGTGGTAGAGGATAGAAAGCTGGGAAAGAGGTGATGCGGGACAATAGGTGAATACAGGTGAGGGGAGTGTGATGAGTGGACAGAGTCTAGAGATGAAAAGACATCTGGGCTGTGAGATGAGGAGAGAAGAGGTGTGAAATGTGAAGGTAGATAGGTGGAAGAGGATGGAGCATGGATGGAGGGGAAAAGGATGAGAAATGGTTGCTCCTTCAGGTAGGCAAAGGGAATTGGGAACGGGGTGGTGGGGTTGTTGGTCAGTTACCTAAAAATGAGTATTTTAAAGTTCATACTGTTGGGTTGTTAGCTACCCAAGCAGAATTTGAGGTGCAGCAACTGGGAGATCCAACCGGTCTTGGTGGACCAAGCACAAGTGTTTCGCAAAACGGTCACCTAGTCTAAGCTTGGTCTTGCCGATGCAAAGAAGGCCACATTGGGGGAGTACCGAATGGAGTAGATGAGGTTAAAGGTGGTGCCTGTGAACATTTGTCACACTTGAAAGGGCTGCCGGCTTTTGTTCAGCTGTTGCAGGCGGGAGTACCTGGGAGGTAGTGGTTCACGGCCATCCCATCCCGAATTCATCACCAAGTTCCAAAAACTGGGCCTCTATACTTCCTTGTGTAACTGGATCCTTGACTTTCTGAAGAAGGGTCTCGACCCGAAACGTCACCCACTCCAGAGATGTTGCCTGTCCCGCTGAGTTACTCCAGCATTTTGTGTCCACCTTCGATTTAAACCAGCATCTGCAGTTCTTTCCTAAAGTTCTTTGGCAGACCTCAATCATTGTTGATCATTGACAACATTTCCTCCTCCAGACCATCAATACAGGTGCACATCAAGGCCGTGCTTAGTCCCCTGCTCTACTCTCTTTGCATGCATAGACTTAACTTGACTTGACTTTTATAAAGAAAAGGTTTGGAAATTGGTCACCTTCTTCCTGATATTCTCATACAATCAAATTATTCAAAATGAAATAGAAGTGATATTTATTTTTAAATTAAGTAATTAAACATTTTTATTTTTAAAATACTTTGTCACATTTATATACATGCCAACAACTGGACTGGAGATGCAAAAGACCCACGGTAATTTCCTTAATATACTCTGTTTTGATTACAATACTGTGGCACTGAGGAATGTTTCCATTAATATTCAAAAGTTACCACCTATGGACAGTTGAAGGTCGACAAAAATGCTGGAGAAACTTAGCTCTCCCACAGCCTACTGTCTCCGCCTCTTCCTTTCTTTTTCCCGCCCACCCAACATCAGTCTGAAGAAGGGTCTCAACCCGAAACGTCGCCTATTCCTTCACTCCATAGATGCAACCTCAGTTTTTCCTGCATTTTTGTCTACCTTTGATTTTTCCAGCATCTGCAGTTCTTTCTTAACCTATGGACAGTTAGAAGTTTGCCTTGTGCAATAGATTTTTTTAATCTCATCAGAATAGACTGCTATTAAATAAACCATTCTCTTAATTCCAACCAGTTTTCTCCCTGTTGTCTACTGAGTGTTTTGCACCAGACTCCTATATTCTCCAGTTTATTTGGAGAGGCACAGCGTCAGCTTTTATCTCTGTTGGAAACGCTTCCCCATTTCTGATCACAATCTCATGCGGTACCAGCATGTTTGCAAACTCACCATACTTTGGGAGCCAAGTTTCCCACTGTATACCCTTTCTGCCATAAAATAAAAATAGAAAATCCTATAAATACTCAGCAGGTCAGGCAGCACATGTGGAGACAGAACCAAAGTTAACATTTCAGATTGGTTCATGAGTTCTGAAGTTATCGACCTGAATATTAAACCCGTTTTTCTTTATACAGACATTATCTGACGAGATGTAGTCTTTCCAGGATTTTCCATTTATTTCAGATTTTGCAGGGTTTATTTGCTTTTGAATTCTTTCCATTATCTTCCACTTCCTGGACCTCCCTGGCGTCAGACCATCTGTTATTGAAACCATCAGTCGTGACTCATGACCAGCTTAAACTATTATCATGATTTCCTACTTTCCACTCTCGAGTTTGTTTTAGTTATAATGCCAATGTCATTATCATGAGCCATGTTTGCCTACATGTTCGTCATAACCAATACTTGTTCCAAATTCATTTGGCACTTATATTGTCACACTGGAGTTCCTTGCCAAAGCCTCGTCATCTCTTCTCTTCTCTGTTATGATCCTTCTCAATTTTTTTTACCAAGTTTTTGGCATTATCCAAAATCTTCTTCATTGATTTATTTGTCAATTATTTATCTGTAACTATTTTACACTCACAGGATAAGAGTGATGTTGGCAAAGCACCCATTTGTTCTCATCCTTACCTGCCGCTGAACTGAAGGGTTCGTTTACTCTCTGCAAAATATTAATGAATCTGACGGGCTTTTCGCTGTCACTGATACTGGATTTTCATTTCAGATTTGTTGAACTAAAACTCACTCAGTTTCTACGTGGAATTTAAATTCATAATTTAAGATCATTGATCCTAAACCTCTGCATAGCAATCTAGAAAGACAGCCACAATCACGGGTCAAGTGTTTGGGAAAATTATATGTCAACGAGACAAGAGAATGGTAAGTTTTGGTATAATTATAAATTCCAGAGAAGCTGCCTGACCCGCTGAGTTACTCCAGCACTTTGTGCCTATCTTTGGTTTATACCAGCATCTGCAGTTCCTTTCTATACTATAAAATATTACTTGGTTCAGTTTTAACCAGCATTCAAAAGAAACTTGATTTCACATTGATTTACCTATAAAGACAGCTTATTGTTGGACCAGGCAATTAGTAATGACAGCTTGTTTTATTTATCCCTGATGTTGCATGGAAGTGTTCCCATGGATCCCACCTGTTTTTTCTTTTTCCTGAATATTCCTTCAAGAATTTGCTTAAACTACTTCCCAGCTTTGAATGGATACCATATGTGCAATGTGGGCGAATCAACTAGGGCCCAATTCAAAATAAGGCAAACCCAGTTCTTTGATGCAGCACAAAATAGATGTAGGACAGGATTGCGAATAAATTTGCTTTCAGCCATTGTTTGTAAGCAAATCACATGTTTGTTTATCATAGAATGTCACTGAGGCCACGTCAGCACTAAAGCTGCTGCTCTTGAATGAGATCAGCAAACGCCACTCCAGAAATCAAAATTTCCAGGTTTTTTAAAAATCCACTCCTCTACACACAATACATAATTCAATGATCAATCATCAGAGTTGTAATAGTTTATTCATGCCTAACCTTTCCAGCAGTGGCCGATTACAAATAGATTCACTCAGGTCCATGCCCACCCCAGATATACAACTGGTACTGACCGTTTATTGAGTGCCACCTCCTTCTCTTCCCACTTCTCAAACTGTCCTGTGAAATCTGTTGGAGTTCGTAAAATATCTTTGACATTCAAGAAGAACTCCTGTAAAATTAATATTGCTCGTCTCAGAAGACACAATAAATAACCTGACGTGTATTTAACATTAAGGATATGTGCATACACAATTAATTCAACTGAATACATTTCAGTATGTCACAGTGTCAGGAAACATGCAAGGGAAGTTACAAAAAGAAAGAGGGTATGAAAGATGATTAGCCAAAATATTTTCTCACTGTATTTGTCAATGATGTGCAAGAAGTGATGAGATCAGCAAGTTGGAAGGTGAAAGGGTCAAGGTTATGTAACTGGTCAAGTAACTCATTTCATTTTTTCACGGGTGTTGAAAATTAAGATTGCAGAACATCTGATGACACAGAACATTTAGTGCCGGATGCTCATCAATGAGACTTCAAATTCCCCATCCATGCAATCCTCTCCCCATATCACCACCAATATCCCCTTACACAAGCAATCTCTTCCTAGTTCACTTGCTTCATGACTTCTAGTTTGCCAAATGCCCATAAATCTGCTTTGTTTCTCATGGTGCCTTTTGTGCTATAGATTAAGACACTTCCACCCAAGGGTCGGTCACTACATTAGGACAAGCAAAAAATGCTGCGGACTGTGGGTCTCGGTATCCATGGCCGAGTGAAATAACTAGTCACAGATATTTCACAAAACGTTATCTGAAAATACTGTGTGAGGAGGATACAAAAAGTTTTCTCTTTGAACTACACTGAGTAAACTGGGTAAATTGAAATTAAAGAACCCTCAGTAGGTCACATAGTACCCGTGGAAAGATGCGGAGCTAATGAGGTACATAGGATGTTTGAATGCACAGGAATGACTTGGTTCATGAGAAGTTAAGGATTTTAAAAAATGTCCCCAAAATATAATGGCAGCAACCAGGCTCCGCAGAGCAAGGTGTTCATGAACCATGCCTGTCTCTGCTTGCTTGGACATTGAACTCTATATTGTACACACTTGAATAGTGACCGATGTTAATCCTCTGTGCTATCATAAATAAGAATGTAATAATCTGATCAAAGTCTGTGTTAATGTTCTCCGGTTTGTTTTATGTGGGGGGAGGGGGTCAGGGGAAACTTTTTTTTCAGTTTCTTACCTTGCTGGAGATGCGATTGTTTTCCAGGTCACATCTCCGGTCGCTCTGCGGCCTACCATCGATGGAGCTGGAGGCCTCCTCGGACTGACTTTGAGCCACACTGCGGGGCGTGGACTTAACATCGGAGTCGATCCCTTGCCTGGGATCGCTCCAACCGCGGCCTGCAGACTTTACATCGAGAGCTCGCTGTCTCAGGAGAGGCTAGTCGGGAGCTCCAACGACGCAGAGGTCCGACCAGCCCCAACCCGGGGTCCGATCGCGGGGGAGCTGATCGCCCCGATGCAGAGAGCCAAAATGCCGCCAGCTACAGGAGTCAAGATCGTCCTGTCAACGGAGGGCTCGAGGCCCCCGACCGCGGAAGATTAAAAATGGGAAGAGATTTGAACTTTTTTTTCGCCTTCCATCACAGTGTCACTGTGGTGGATGTTTATGTTAAAATGTATTTTGTGTGTTCCATTGCTTTTTATTTGTATGACTGACGGCAAATTAAATTCCTCGATTGTTGCAAAACATACTTGGCTAATAAAGTATTATTGTGATTGTGAAAACAAAAATAACCTTGTTCGACGCATTTTGATAGGATGTAACAGAAGTGGATAAGGAATCAAAAAGTTAGATAAAATTTCATGGACACAAGGAACTGCACATGCTGGTCTACAAAAGGATACAAAGTGCTGGAGTAACTCAGTGGGTCATGGCAGCATATTTGGAGGATATGGATAGGTGATACTTCAGTTGGGACCCTTCTTCAGACTGACTGCAGGAGGGGGTCAGAGGGCTGGAAAAGAGGTGGGGATGGAACAAAGCTTGGCAGTGATAGGTGGATACAGGTGAGGAGGTGTTTTTGATTAGCTGATGGCAGAGTCCAGAGATAAAGATGATACAAATGGGGTAAGATAAGGAGAGAAGAGGAATGAAATGAGAAGCCAGATGAGGGGAGGGTAGATAGTTGAAGAAATAGGTGTGCGTCCTGTGTGGGGCACAAGGAAGGGGCAGGGAAGAGAGGGGTGTTACCTAAAGTTCCTTAATGTGTATCTCAAAACACAACACAAAAAGAAACAATGCTGAACTCAGATAAATTGAGTAATGAAATTAGATAATTATGGCAATGAGAGATAAGGACTAGTTTTGGTGCTTCATTACATTAAGTGGCTTTCACTCCAACCGAGGTTGAGAGGTGCCATTTGCATTGCGCAGTTTTGCTCAAGGGTAATCTGGGCAAATGAGCAGTCCTCGCCCTCTCTCATGGTGCTTCATGAAGTAAAATACAAGTTGACGGGAAAAATACCAGCACCTGGTTAGAATCATAGAGCTATACAGCATGAAAACAGGGTCTTCAGCCCAACTCGTATATGCTTAACAAGTTGCCAACCCAAGATAGTTCCACTTGCATGGGCCAGTCTTTCCTACCCATGCACCCATACAAGTGTCTTTTAAATGTCATATTTATACTCACCTCTACCAATTTCAATGGCAGCTCGTTCCATATATGATCTCATCCCACTGACAGTGCGAAGATGTTGCCGCTCGGGTTCCTTTTAAATCTTTCCGCACTCACTCATCTTAATCTTTGCCCTCTAGTTTTAGACTCCCTTACTCTGGGAAAAATGACTGTAGCTGTTCATCTAATTGATGTCCCTCATGATTTTATATGCCCCAATAAAAGACACCCCTCAGCCTCCTATGCTCGAGAAAAAAGTCCTAGCCTATTGCTATTCCATTAATAAAATATATCCCACAGAGGAGAACTAAATTCATATAAATCATTATTTATAATGAAATGAAAATGCATTAAAAACAGACTTACATTCAAGAACTTCTCATATTGAATTGCAGATTCCATGGTATTACTGGAATAATCCAACGTATCTTTCCAGGAATGCATGAGGAATGCCAAACGCAATTGCCGACCTGTGATCACGTAACATTGACACGAGGTTAAAACAGAGAACTGAAGAAACCATGTCAAAGAATAGAAATACTGAAAAAATATAATCTATAATAAAACTCCAATAATTCACCACTCTCTGGACTTTGGTAGTGCTACATCAACAGATTTTTAAATCTATTTGAATTCACTTTTTTTTTTACAAAAGGACACAAAATACTGCAGTAACTCAGCAGACCAGGCAGCATCGCTGGATAGCAAACTTCACCGTCAACTGACTTCAGTCTGAAGAAAGGTCTCGACCCGAAACATCGCCCATCCATGTTCTCCAGAGATGAGTTACTCCAGCACTTTGTGGCCTTTTGGGTACTAACCAGCATCTGCAGTTCTTTGTTTCTTCACTTTTTAAAAGATATTACATTGTATTATAATATATTTTGCAGTGAACCCAATAGTTGAAAGAGTTCATGGGATCCAGGGCTCTAATGCTATTCAGGGGAACATGGAAAACATGACCTGTGCTGACTCTGAATTATCAGAATGTCTGAATAGTTTGATTATTGGAGCTTCATTCTGGTAATTACAGCAAAGACGTTAATTACTTGTATTTGCATTCAGTGCTTCCTTGATAGTTATAAAATTTTTTAAAGATTTTGACATCTTGCAGCCTGCTATGGTTAGGTGCCCAGTGTGGAGGAAGTATCGAACCCAGTGGTCATTTTCAAAATATGCCTGTGGACAGAAAGAGATTATTTTCAACACAACTACAATCAAGAAACAAAACATAGTACAAACCAATACTATGATCACATTCACAGCCACACTGTGTAACTGCGACATTTGATGTGACCCGGGTAAGCAAAAAAGACAATGAATTGAGAAATAGGACATTTTTTTGCCATTTAATTTAGATATGAAACTTGTCATTAAGATGAGGAATTTTGGTTCTAAATAATTTACCACTCTTTTCTTCTTGGGCACCAACATTAAATATTCTGGTAGCATATGGGAATAAATTTAGAATAAACTTCCCTTGATGGTGTCTATCAAGCAATCCCAAATTAGGTAATGTTCGTGGGAAAGTTCCAACTAATTTGCTACAGAACTTACAGTAGGTTTCAACTATAGCTCAGCTGGTGACACTCATGTCTGACACAGACGGCTGTGCTTTCAAGTCTCATTTCAGAGGCTCCGCAATTCTAAACTGCCATCCACTGCAGTACTAATGGAGTGCTACATTTTCACAGCAGCAGTTTCTCAGGAGTAATATTGACCTAGGCCTCCACTGCTCTACAGGTAGACACAAAAACCCACAGCACAATTTTAAAGTGCAAATGACTTATCTTTCAATCAACATCACAAAAATAATGATTGATCATCAATTCATGGGTACATGCTCATATTTACATTAGGGCTTCTACATCTTTGTGAAAAGTATGTAGCGGCAGGTTAGTTTAAAAAAATCACCATCTTCTGAACAGAACATTTTCTATGCTACTTTAATGTTTTCATTCTGTTGCTTCCTGAAAATTGAGAAGAATTGTGAATTAGACAAGAATTGTCTGCTTTCCTATGCATGACTCATGACAAGAAATCCTTCCCACAAACCTATTTGCACAGATACCTTAAAGATTTTTTTTTAATATACTATGTTTCTCACATGATGTTTGCCCTCAGTGATAGACTGAGAACATCATGCTGTTAGCCTTTGCAGGTGAACCCATAATCAACAGCTGTATTGATTGGAGAAGAAACATCAGTAAAACATATATATTTATCTTATACCAATGTTGTTTTACAATCACTATCACAGCAGAAATAAGTATTCAATTTCTTGAATATTTTCATGGTTCTCTATACGTTTTGGCATGACTGAATTCCATCTAATCACAGTAATTTAGAATTATGGCCAAAAGCATGGCAAAAAATTTTAATGCCTCAAATCAAATGCACATTCTAAAGTAACCAAATCAATTTTTAATGCACCTACCCATATTAAAGAGTTCTATCAGCCAGGTAGAAGGCAATTTAACTATTTGTTGCATATGTGAGGCAAAGCTATTGTAATTTTTATACGGCCTGATAGATTAACCTTTGTTTTGCTTCTTTTCAGCTATCTACCTAAAATTTATCGAGGAAACAAAATCCATTACTCAAATTTACAATCCCAATCTTCTGCCCATGTTCCACTTTCGTAAGAACAAGATGACATGTACATTATCTTACAAGATATGGAAAGAAGTCTTAATTCATTACAACATATTTTCTGTGATGTTTATAGGTTACGCAGGACTAATTGTCCACAGGAGCTTCTGTGCAATACATCTGTTCAATTAGGTCTTATCCAGCTCTTTCTAGCTTCAAAACACGATGAAGGTTTTACCTTTAGGTCACAGAAATGTTTTCAATATCCAAACTCCAGATGATAATTACCTCAGACTGTGCCAACTCATTGTCATGGTGAGGAAACCTTAAGTCAAACCCTCCCCCATGAATGTCCATGGATTCTCCAAGAATTGTACCCGCCATTGCTGAGCATTCAATGTGCCAACCAGGACGTCCCTGCCAAGGTAAATAGAAACATTAGAATAACATTAGATTTAATAATCCTGCTGAAAATTGTATCGTGAAATGTGAAATATCAAGCACATGAAGAGGTTAACAGAGGGAATAACAACTGAAAAAAAAGTGGAAATGACAGGCTCCAGCCACAATTTTTCATTAGACATGGGCGTGAAATGAAATCTAGTGAATTGCAGCTGTTGGAACCTGTTCTGAACATTTTTAAAATAACAACAGGGTCAAACGTAATCAGTGCTTGAAAGTTCTAAATAAATAAAGCAGTATTAAGATAAAATGCATTGACAACGATCAACTTCTTTGGAAACGTAGCAGGGAGGGTTGATGAAGATAGTGCAAATGATAGTTAATTGCTTGATATTGACAATTGCTAGATATTGACAAGGTCTTATCTGGACTTGTAAGCAAAGGTAAACCCCATGAAATTGAAGTGGCATTGGCAATGGAGATTTGAAATCAGGTGATAATCAGCACATCAGGCAACATCAAGAGAGAAAGAGAGCTTAACACTTAAGATCGATTGATCTATCATCAGAACAGCATCAGAAAGTAGATAGAATTTTGCTGAATAACGTGAAGAACTGATAAATTCCGTTTTTTCCAGAATGGAGGAAGTATACAGCTGTGCACCACTGAGTCATGACAAGACCACTGTGTGTGTGTGTGCGCGCACACACACAAGGACCCGTTTCCATGCTGTATCTCTAAACGAAACTATACTGAAATTACTGAATGGCCTCCTGTGTGGCATCATACTATGATTGATGTTATATTGGAAAACCACACCTGAAAGGTTGAAAGCTTAGGTATGAAATTGTTAATGCTACAGTTTAAGAGGTTGATTACAGGCATCAGCTACCCTCTGTGTCTGGAGCTATCAGACTGAAGTTGGTACCAAATGAAGAGTGAATTGTTCTAAATAAGTTTCAATTCCAGCATCAACTTACTGGAGTCATGGAGCCATGGGAACAGGTGCTTTGGCCCAGCTTGTCCATGCCAATCAAGTTGCATAAGCTGGGCCAAGGCATCTGTTTCCAAGTTGGCAGAATGGGATTTGCCTGCATTTCGCCCATAGCCTTCTAAGTTGTTCCTATACATTTATTTGTCCAAACGTGTTTGTAAAGTCGAATTGTATCTGCTTTTGTAGCTTCCTCTGGCAAGTCGTTCCAGATGCAGACCACTTTATAAAGTGTGCTAGGTGATGTGACAGATACAGGATTTGTTTCTTACCTTTCCCCAGGGTGAATCCCAGGATGGTTCGCCAGGCTTAGAGGCCTTCCACAGAGCAAAATCATTGGGAGATCGCTTCTCACTGAGCCGGTCAGCTGAAATACTGAGATCACCTAAAAAAGTCAAGAATATTTTCTGGTATTCAAGAGAAAGTGAAATGAATAATTTCATCTTTTGCTTGTTGTAGCCTCCCATTCACCCTCATGAATTACAAACAGATGGTGGTCACCTAGCCCAGCAGGCCTGCTCCACCATGTAATAGGATAATGCTAGAATGGATGGCTGATGCCAAATCTTTTTGAACACCTAAATACTCTGATGAGATTTCTTGATCACAGCATCAGTGTGAAGGGACAAGGTTAGGTTGCTGGATACATGGATGCAACTATCAGGACCATGACAGCTTCTAATCTCAACTCTGCACTTCGATTACGGTCAGCAAAGTTTCAACTTCTTGCTTACAAGTAGTTATCTACCTTTGCCATAAACATGCTCAAAGATTCTACTTTCGCTACCAGTTGAGGAAGAGAGCTCAGATAACCTTTAGATAGAAATCATTGCCTCATCTCCGATCTATTTTTAAGCAGTCTCTCCTAGTTCTAGATTCTTTCACAAGTGGAAACCATCTTGCCACATCCACGTTGCAAAGTTGTCTCAGAATCTTAAATGTTTCAACAAAGTCCCCTCTGACTCTTCTGAACGCCAGCGGATACATGCCTAACCTGTCCTATTTTTTTTTAGAACTACCTACCATCTCTGAATTGCATCCAGTGACTTTTTCTTTAAATAAATATTTGATGAATTATAGCATAACCTCTCTGCTTGAGTTTTCTTTTTAACAATTTATGTAGGCGTCCTGATACCTTCAGAGATCAGTGCTGCAGATCTCCAAGAATCGTCCATTTTTAAACCTCTTACTATCCTATACCGTTGTATATCCCGTTGCTTTGTTTGCCTTCCTAAATACATTGCCTCTGGATTTAATGAAATTTGCTGTCCCCCAACCCCATCATTTTAGCTTCGTAATATCAATCTATAGCCTACAGTTTGTCCCATTTTCATATGACACTCAAGGAGTCTGTTTGTCCCAGCAAGTACATACTGGCTCTTGGCAATTCCCATCAGTCCCATTCTCTCACTTTGTTCCTAGTAATCCATTTCTCCACAAGCAAATCCACACTCCCCATTTCAACTGGCACTTATCTACACTGGAGGCAAATTACATGAGCCAATTACATGTGTGTTCACAAGAACTGGCCTATAAAAGTGTACTTGTTGCTATAATTCTCACCTTCTCCTTCGTGTAGTGCTTGCTGGTCTCCAACAGCCTCTGGCACCAGTTTGGCATATGAATGTTTTTCATTGCTGTCAAATTTCACTGTGTCAAAGTAGACAGAACCATTGGAGATATACCTGGTGGAATATAATCCAGAGACATTTATTGAACATAAACAACAAGGTACTGCCTAAAGTTAAGATCTCCCGAGTCTCATAGAGTTATACAGCGTGGAAACAGGTCCTTCGGGACCAACATGTCCCATCTACATTAGTCACACCTGCATGCGTTTGGCCCATATTCCTCCAAACCGGTCCTATCCATGTACCTGCCCAGACTCGTTAACTAATATTTCCTCAAGAATTAATCAATTTACTCAATCTAACCATTATATTTGACATGTCAGCTCTGAGATCTTTGATAAAGATCAGGCTAATTTTCATTAGTTCATAATTTATCTATTATGGCAATTCTGTCTGTGTCAATCTCTTCTTTTCTACCCTCTACTCCAGGAAATCTGGAAAACAGACCTTCGGCATCTTCCTTGTTTCTTGGTCTTTACTGTCCTTTGGACAAATTCCATTGCTTCCAGATTATTTTACATGTTCATGAGGAAATTCTTCTTCCTGGGCACCTCCCTTGAATTCATCTTTCCTGTTCCACCAAGTCTAAATTTAATTCTAGTTTTGAGGAGATTGTGGATCTCCAAAACCGGTTATCTGAACAACCCCCGTCTCTTCCAGGACCTCTCTTTACTCCATTGAGCCAATCTTTTCCCTGAGCGCTACTTTCCTTAACTAACCGTCATCCTTTGATTTTCTTAAAATCAAAAAATATATACATTTATATATTTCTGTCTTAAATACGCTCAGCAATAAAGTCAGATTCACCACCCCCTGGAGAAGAAATGTATTTTCATCTCATTTCTGAATAGATGACTGCTTATTTGGAAACTAAGCCCTGCTTTTAGACATTCAGTTGTAACATCATTGCTGTATCTACCCTGTTAAAATATATTTCTATAAGGTTGTGCTCTAATATTGGACTCCACGTTGAGCATGAACATATTCCACACCCAGAGGGATCTGGAAAAGGTTGAGTTTATAATTGACTCATTTGTCAGTTCTGACCATAGGCAGCCAGCCCACTGCTGGGAATTTCTGGTCCTTTATTTGCTCAATCTGCCTACCTGATCTGGTTCCTCAATTATCTTGCCTGTGTCACAGTTCAATTAGAATTCAATGTATTTCAATGAAGGTTAGCATCCACGGGGAGTTAGTGTCCTCTGGCCACATGTCACCACTGTAATTCCTCATTTTAGCCCATTTAATTGTACGAAAATAATTCTGTTTGAACCAACAGGAGCAAGCACTTACCCATAGTGATTGTCTACCACCTGCTGGACAAACTGTACAATCTCTGGAATGTACTCACTCACTCGAGTTAAAACATCTGCAGGCAGAACCTGTAGAGAGAAAAGTTAAACACTGCATAGTGTATGAAAGGAGCCGACACACAACACACCTCGGAGACAGAAAGAATCAGGATATTCTCAAACGTAATTAAGCAGCTCCCACACTTTGGAGTGGTGGTCTAATGATCGTGATATGAGATATAATAGAATTCCCTGATAGATTCTTCTTCCAGAGAGAGCTGATGTCTTTCATTAGATTTATTGGTTTCACAATGTTGCAAATCAGTAAAATACTTCAAGGCATTTCAAACTGGAAAGCATTGTCATTTTAATTTCCTTTTCAAAAATAACATATACTTTTATTTCCAAGGTATTTAATTTAATTTTTTAGCAAATATATTCCTTTTAAGTACTAATTTTGCAGCATTGTTATGTACATTGCTCACCTCAAATATTATTAGAGGAATGCAAAGCAAAAAAACTAGATATTTTTCTTAAGATACTGGATGGTTTTAATTTGATCATTAAAATCATAGAACGGAATCACTTTGAGACAAAGTACTGGAGTAACTCAGCGGGTCAGGTAGCATCTCTGGAGAACAGGCATAGGTGACGTTTCAGGTCGGGACCCCTCTTCAGACTGAGGAAGGGTCCTGATCCGAAACGTCACCTATGCCTGTTCTTTAGATATGCTGCTTGACTTGCTGAGTTACACCAGCTCTGCGTTTTTTGGAACGCAGCATCTGCAGTTCCTTGTTTCTACTCTGAATCACATTGAGTCTTACTACAACAGCTCTTTAAATGGGTTGTGCCCGAACTGATGTGTTACTGTACCAAGTGAATAAATGAACATATGATAAGGAGCATGAAGTGGCAATCGGGCTTCTTGATCCTGATCTGCAATTTAGTAAAACAGCAGGTGATCTCACTATGACTCAACTCTGCATTCTTATCTACTTGTACCAACCTTCCACCTCCTGTACTTATAACAAATCTACCTGCATGTGCCATAAAAATATTCACTTTGCTTTTAATTTCTATATTCTTATGTTTCTTACTTTCTATATGTCATTAGTAAATTCACCAACCATACCCTCAGTGCCATCATCCAATTCATTTTAATACGTTGAAAACATTTAAGGGCCAATTAAGGAACTGTAAAAAATTGAGCAACAATTCCTGTGACACACTGTTCATTACATCTTGCCAAGCAGAAAACCACCCATCCTCTGTTTCCTGTTAACCAGGGAATCATTTAAAAACACCAAAATGTTATATCAGAAACATTTTGATGCAGCACCTTATCGAATATCTTCTAGAAATCTTAGTACATTCACCAGTTTAACTTTAACTGCAGCTGGTGTTTATGATCTGATCACTGTACCACACCACTGGATCATTTATTATTTGCCCATTGTATTATGGCAATGGTTGGTTTGTGGCCTGCTTGCTATATCACACCATTGACGTGTTACCTGTTGCCTGTATCACAGCTTGGGTGTATGTGAGTTGTCCATACCATGGTGCTGAGCTGGTATCCTATTGTTGAGAATGTACCAAAACCTTGTTTCAATTAACATTATCCTAATGTCTGAAATAAACTGTTGCAACCATTTCTGTGAGAACTATAATTACTTACATTGAGTTCATCCATATCTTTATGATATTCTCCTTCCCAGTACTTGGGAAGCTTTGTGAAGATGGTATTGTCAGTCACTTGACTACCAAATTGAACATCCAGCCAATCAGACAATATATCCTTTGCTTCAACTAACAGCACCTTTAAAAAAAAAATAGCATGACTCGTAAACACCCCACGTTAGATAAAAATACAGTATTCAAGTTTAAAGATGCAGTATTTTTGTTGCAAGAGATGAACAGCTTGTGTCTAGAGCACTATATGAGGTTATGATCATTTCATTACATGGAATTTATGGAACGAATGGATACAAAGGAGATAGGGTATTAGAAATTTAAATCATGTAGTTAATTAAGTTTGTAAATTTCTGAAAATAAACTTTTAAGATCATCTAACTAAAACATATTGATAAATTTATAACTAGAGCCAGGATTTTGCCATGAATGCCATGTGCCGTTTCACGCCTTTTTTGACGATTTCACCAGGATAGTGCCTTTTTCACAATCAAGTGCCTAAATCAGCCTTTTTGGTAAAAGGTTGTGCTATTTTCTCTAGTTGTACCGTGATTACAATGACGTTTTCTATGTTAACACATTAATATTAATGTTATTATTAACGTGTTAACATAGTATAACTTAGAAGAAAATTTCCACCACCGGGGCAAAACATGGGGCGCCACCGTCGGTTATTCATTCGTTCGTGCCTCTGCCCGCCGGTTCAGTCTTCTCTAAGATCTATTTAAGAATGCTGGAGAAACTCAGTGGGTGAGGCAGCATCAATGGAGAGAAGGAATAGGCGACGTTTCGGGTCGAGGCCCTTCTTCAGACTGATGTGGGGGCAGGGCGGGAAAAATAAAGGAAGAGGCGGAGACAGTAGGACTAGAAGGAGAGCTGGGAAGGGGAGGGGGAGGAGAGAGAAGACAAGGGCTATTTAAAATTAGAGAAGTCAATGTTGATACCGCTGGGGTGTAGACTACCCAAACGAAATACTCAAGCTTGTCTCCTCATTACATTTACTGCTGGCTCCAGTCACAAATCTGAGTTTGAGTGATCTGTGCAAGGCATTCATTGATGCTAGAAATCCACTGTGGAAATTGGAAAACTAATCTCTCAGGTGTTTTTTAGAGAAATACACAAAAAAACATATACCAAGTGAGCCATCATTATGGAAAAATTATGTTGACAGCAACTTCAACATTATTGTGCAGAAAATTAGAGATGAAGTTGCATGCAACAAAATATGGATCTCAATAGATGAGACAACCGATGCTGTGGGGAGTTAAGGCTCTGTCTCACGGTGTTGCGGTCATCGGCGGTGAAGCGCGGCGTCGCCGGTAGAGGGGACTGCACGGCAACGGCGAGAGCGCCGAGCCCATGCCACGGGAGCGCCGTATGGATGCTGCGCAGGGGCCGAGTGATTTAAGTACGGCTGGTCCCACGAGCTTGCGGTAAGTAAAAACAAAGGGCGGGCCGACTGCGATGACGTCATTTCGGATCTGCGGGGCTGTGGCGGCGGCAGTGCTGATCGCGGCGCTGTGGCGGTGGCTGTGGAGGCGGCCGTGCGGCACACGTGACTCACTAGCGGCGGCTGTGGCGGCGGTCGTGCCTCACTGGCGGAGGCTGTGGCGGTGCAAGTTCGACGCACGGCGCTCGTGCCGCACTGGCGGCGGCTGTGGCGGTGACCGTGCCGCACTCGTGCCTCACTGGCGCCGGCTGTGCGATAGGAAAAGTTTTTTGAACAGTGTTGGTTTTATTTTAGCACCGTGCGGTGTTGGGAACAACGCCGCACGGCCCCGGGTGTTTGACCGAGCCCGCGGTCTCTGGCGGCCCAGGAGCGGTAGATTGTTCCTGTTTTGCCGCCAATGACCACAGACTCGTGAGACAGGCCTTTTATGTTGTCAATGTGGTCATCGGTACACTGGAGGCAAGTCAACGATCAAAGGAGTATTTGTTGACATCGGAAGTATTGGAGGTCAAACAGCTCAACTATTGTTGAGTTGTTTACATCTTCACTTGCTGTACTTTGGCCAGAAGGTATAAAACACAAGAATGTTCTTCTGTTTGTGACTTAAAGTTTTATTCCCCAAAATATTGCATTTGACATGCTTAGCTCAAGGACTTCATAGAATTGCCAAGCACATACGTAGCTTGTTTCCACATGTCAATCGCCTAATTTCCAATGTCAAGAAAATCTTCCTCAAAGCACCGTCATGTGTGCAGTCGTTCAAGGAAATGGCACCCGAGATTCTGCTACCTCCTCAGCCCATTTTGACTAGGTGGGGTACATGGCTCTCTGCTGTACTATGCTGCAAATTTTGAAAAGATAAAATAAATCGTCAACTGTTTTCAAGAAGAAGAATCTGCTGCAGTCAGGATCATCAGTTTTCACATACAGAAAAAGTCCCTCCACCGCGATCTAGTGTTTATTGCTTCCAATTTTGCAAACTTCCCACAAGCTATCACTTCCCTTGAGAAATGTGGCAAAACATTAGTGAATAACTTGCAGATTTTCAACAAAGTAACTGACGATATTCGTAAAGTTCCTGGCGATGTAGGTAAAGACATACAAAGAAAATGTGAGAGTGATTTTAGCTAACAAAGATCTTGAAGAAATAAAAAACATAGCTAAAGTTCTCAAAGGTAGTTGTAATGCACAAGGTATAGAGTCTGTAGCTTGTTTCGGGTATGCACCAGTGACCTCAGGTAAGGTAGAAATAAGCTTTTCACAACTGAAGCATATTCTGTCTGACAGACGGCATAGTTTAACACCAGATAATTTGAAAATAAATGCCAGTAATTACGTGCAACCAGGTAACTTCGGTCATTTAATGCAGTATACCTTTATATTATCATTTGTAACCATATTTTGGTGGTGGAAATACATGCCTTTTTATGCCTTTTTTGTCAAAAAATGCCTTTTGTGCCTTTTTTGTAATTTTATTATGTCTTTTTGCCTGCCTATTTCAGAGTTTTTAAGTGCCTAAACATCCTGGCTCTATTTATAACCTTGCACTGGGGAATTTTTTTCTGGCACTGAAAGATCAAAAACCAAGAAAATCCTTTTTTAATAAAAGAGCAAAGAAGTCAATGAACAAGTGACTTCTATAAAATAACTTAACAAGCAAAATCATTGAACTGGAAATTACAGAAATTGTCTCTCCTGAGAAAGAGCGAAGATCCTGACGGATTTTCTACTGAAACCGATTGCAACATTTGCTAATGCTTGTTCTAATCGGTCATGATTCTGATCAATGTACCCACTCTGTAAATTACTTTCCAAATATTTATCATATTAAATGTTTGAGTATTGTGTAGCTTTACAAATTCTTGTGCAAGCTCAATGCCCACTCTGAGCACAATATTTTAATCTCTCCATATTTAATTGATAATGGCTATGAAGGTAACTATCATTAAAGCTCTTCGTACAAATAAAAAGTTGTTAACCAAGGAAACAGGAGTGGCAGCGCCTAACGGCAGCGGCTCAACTACAGTCGTCTGTCTTTAAATTTTTTTTTTGTCTTGTTAAATGTATGTCTGGAGCTTAGTTTTTATTATTTTTTAGCTGTGTATATGTGGGGGGTGGAGGGGGGGATGTTGGGGAAACCGTTAATCTCTTCCCTGTACGGGGACACGACTTTTTCCCTGTCGGATCTCCGATGTCGTTGGGCCTAACATTGTGGAGCCGGCGGCGGCCTCCGGCCGGGACCAACCTGAGAGCTCCAGTCGCGGAGCCTGGGACCTGACATCGCGGAGCTGGCCGACTTTGGAGCGGGGAGAGCTGTGGTGGCGCTCGGCTGTGACCCGATTTTGGAGTTTCGGAGGCTCCGGCTGCGGGCCCGGTGGACAGGAACATCGGGAGCTCCAGGTCCCTGGTGGGAGACGGCTTTTCGGAGCTCCCGCAACGGCAACTTCTCCCGCTGGAATCGCGAGGTTCAAAGGACACGGACGGGACTTACCATCGCCCGCCAGGGGCTCTAACATCGGAGCCCCAGTTCGCCTAGACACTGCAGTTGGACTGCGGGTTGGACTGCTTGAACCGCGGGGTTTGAAGGGCGCGGAGCCGGGGCCTAGCATCGCCCGGCGTGGCTGAATGGCCATGGGACTTACCATCGTCCGCCGGGGGCTTTAACACCGGAGCCCCAGTTCGCCTAGACGCTGCAGTTGGACTGCTGGACCGCGGGTGAAGATTAAAGGGAAGAGATAAGACTTTGCCTCCCATCACAGTTGGAGACTCACTGTGATGGATGTTTATGTAAACTGTGTTAAGTGTGGGTCTTGTGTTTTTTTTGTAATGTAAAACAAAACTGTAGGAATTAAATTTCGTTCAAGCCTAGGCTTGAATGACAATAAACAGCATTCAATTCAATTCAAACAGGCTTTTATTCTAAACAGTCACGCTCAGCCTTACCTTCAAGTGAAAAATGTTAATCATATTAATTTGCCCTGTTCCTATTATCCATTTCATTGACCTATCTCACATAAACTTGAATGCCGACAGTTTCTATTTGCCTGAAGAAATAGAACGTTAATCCTCAATGTCCTAGTCACTTATCCCCAAATCAATAGCACCAAAGAAATTTATCAGGTCATTATCACATTACTGTTGAGGGAAGCTAGCAGAACACTAATTGGTGGGCTACATAACAAGTGTACTGTAGAAATACAAACATTAAAAAAAAATCGAATCACTTTTTCCTGGTAATCCCTCATTATGAGGTGAGCAATAAATTATTTATTGTTTCTCAGCTTTCCCCCCCTACTATGTTTGGAGCTTATATAGACCCTTAAGTTCAAATGTAATTGGTTGGTTGCTTGCTTCATTACCCATCTGTGCTGAAACCATGCTGCTTTTTACTTAAATAGAATATATTTACACTGCACTTTACACTTTAAAAAAAACAATTACATTTCGCAGTGTGCCATTTTTCCTTCTGCCTCACCACATGTATTGCTATTAGTGTTACCTTATTTAGTTTGTATTTCTCAAATTTCATTTAATCCAATCTGACTTATTTTTTCATTCATGTTATTAACTCAACCAAATTTAACACTGCAAACTTCTAGATCAACTTTAACACACCACCCTTTGATTCTTCCTCTTCCTTCAATGAACCTCAAGTTCATTGACTTTGAGTGTCAGTGCACAAAAGTATCCTTTCCCCAAACACAAATTTGTGGAATTCCTTACCTCTTACTGTCTCATCTATATTTTGTAAATCTATAGTTTTAGAACACTTAACTGCTACTTATTCATTTACCTATGCCGTCAGCAACTTGAAATGTAACTGCGGGTAGGACTAATCACCTGTACACGTGGCATAGCCTCTTCTGAGTGTTTACTGGTGTTCAAAATCAACTAAAGTTAAAGAGCTGTACATGTGAAGAATATTTTTGAGTTTAAGGTAAATGTGAAGTAAAGGGAATAGCAAACATGTATTTGTATTGTTCTATTAAAGACAAAAGATAGACACAAAAAGCTAGAGTAACTCAGCAGGTCAGATAGCATCTCTGGAGAAAAAGGTGACTTTTCGGTTCAAGGCGGTCTGAAGGGTTTTGACCCGAAACGTCACCTTATTCCTTTTCACCAGAAATGCTGTCTAACCCACTGAGTTACTCCAGCTCTTTGTGTCTATTTTTGGTCAAACCAACATCTGCAATTCCTTCCTACACATACTGTTAAAGACATTTGTTTAATGAGCCTGAACTCAGTTTTTCCTCCATGCAAGTGGGTGAAGGTTTAATTCCTGAAATGTACCATCAGAAAGGAGCCACTGACAATAGTTAGAATTCACAATTACACTTAACACCTCTCAGCTCATTGGCAAAGTAACTGGCAGCTGGCTGCTTGGTGAAGTCATACCTGGGCTTGTTGGGTAATTTCCCCTTTGGGAAATGCCTGTTGTATCATATCCTCGAGGACTTTAAGGGATGACAAAACCGTGTGATTTATCCTTTCTAGCATCTGTTTCTTGTCAGGATCTGTGGTTTCAGCAAGTTTCACAGTGAAAGGCTGGACAAGAACATAATGAAAACAAGAAACAATTCACAAAAAAATATCATTTTAATGAATCATTATGTCAGCAAGAGCCAATTTCTGAGAGTTTTTCATGTTTTGCCATTAACTATATACTTTTCCCTTACATTTAACCTCCCAAAGTGCAACACCTTAGACTTGCCCAGATTAAGCTTCATCTGCCATCTCTCCACCCATATTAGTAACTGATCCAAATACTGGGATATCCGTTGACAGCCTGGAGGCAGAGCCATCCAGGACTTACCAACGCGAGGCTGGCCGACTTTGGGCTGTGACGGCGTACCGGCGGCGACCTGAATTCGGAGGCTCGGCTGCGGGCCCAGTGGACGACATCGTCGGGAGCTCGCAGGTCACAGGTTGGTGACCTGTTTTTCGGAGCTCCCGCAACAACAGCTGCGTCCGCTGGACTGGAGGGCATCAGCTTCAACCACCCGGGGCCGCGGAGTTTGAACCGGCCCGTTCGCGGTGCTTGGATTCAGCCGCGGGATTGAACTTACCATCACCCGGCGGGGTCACAACAACGGAAGCCTGGATCGCCTCAGCGCAGAGGGAGAACAAGGAGGGAAGAGACAGAGACTTTAAGACTTTTGCCTTCCATCACAGTGAGGAGGTGCCTGGTGAACTCACTGTGGTGGATGTTAATTTGTGTTTATTGTGTGTTTTTGTTATTTTTATTATATGTATGACTGCAGGCACAAAATTTCGTTCAGACCGTATGGTCTGAATGACAATAAAGGAAATTCTAATTCTAATTCTCCACAATCCACAAATCCACCAATTTTTCAGTGGTCTCAGCACTGATCCAAAGCACAGTTGTCACGGTAACAAAAAACAGCAAAAAAGACAGAAGAGAAACTCTAGGAAAGAAATTGAAACATAAAGGTATACACACAGCTGCACAGAAAAAAGGTGATGCTTATTTTAAATTTATATTAAATTTTAAGAGTTAGAATGTGCCAGATGAAATACAGGATGTTGACACAAGGAACAGCTGATGCTGGAATCTTGAGCAAAACACAAAATGCAGTATATGAAGACAAAACGACAGGGAGATACTTCCTACTATCTGGGGCTTCTTAGTAACCAGAGACGGCCGAGGGTCAGGTTTGTGTTGCCTCACAATCTTGCAGTCAATGTAGACATAGACAAGAAAGGAGCTATAATATCTAGGTATCTGTACTTTAACCATTCCACTTAGACCATTGGATATATATTGATTACCCAACAATCTTTAATGACAATCATGTTTACGTTCAGCTACAATAATCTATGTATTTGTACTTTAAACCATTTCCACTTAGTCATGGGGTATATATTAATAGCACAACAATCTGTAGTGACAATCATGTTTCAGCAGAGGAGCTATGCTTTAATAGTCCATCACTTTACCTTCAGAGCAGCCTTGATATCTTGCAAAAGCTGTGTAGGAGCCAGATTCTTCTCCCTATACTTATCAAATAAGTGATTTTGCCTGGCTCGTTTAATAATCTATGTAAACATAACAGCAATTACATTAGAATAAGCAGTGTTATAGAACACAAAGCACAGAGTTTAACATATCAGGTTACAAATGAATGGGTTATCACAGTGCTATCTGACAGGAGAGACAGACACAAATACACAACATGAACTCTCATTTGCCATAGAAGAATCATGCTTGAAAATAACAAATCAATTTTTTATCTATTCTCCATTTTTATCTTTACCATAATTAATACTGAGAAGGTAGTGTACAACAAGTTTCATGCATGCATCTAGCACTTAATATTTTCTGGCAGTCCCAAGCTAAGACAGCCATGTATTCCGCTGCCATGCTGGAGTGGGTTTTTGTAAAATGTAGCAATGTTACAAAATTTTGAGATTTAAAAAATAAAGTCTGCAATTTATCCCATCAGATAAAGCATAAAAAGAAGTTTAATTTGACACTTAATTCACTTTCATATCTTCAGTATTAAAAAAGTTATGGCCATTATCATACTCAGAAATTAGCATCTTGTTCCCTATTGCTTTTCCATTGACTTAACACAAAAGCTGTGATCGAGGACAGTTAAAAGCCCATAACTTTCTTAAAAATTATGGTAACTGAAAGAAATTTTCAGGTATTATAGATTGAAGCATTCTGAAACAAATATGAAACAATCTTACTTCGAAGACATGAAAGTAAAGCATATAATTAGTTAGTTACCTAATTGTAGCTAATTACAAAATTCAATTACTAGATCTAAACATCTATCAATTTCTTAAGAATAGATTAACATTTTTAAATAGCCTAAGTGTCCAAATAACATTCACACAATAATTCACAATATAACATAATTTTTAAATCTAATTTTCATGAATTTACAGGCCAAATGGAAGGAATTGAATGTTTAATACCTGTAAATTAATGGGCATTTAAATCATCTTGCGAGTGAGAATTTCTGGAACGCGATCTTTTGGAACGTTCATTTGCGGTGAATTTAACCCCGTATTGGCATGAAAAATACTGCCGTTAGTTCGGGGAATAAAATCACCGTGTCGCATGACAAAATGTGAATTAAAGGCTTCTTAAGAAGCACTTTTATACATTTAAAGAAAGCACTTTCGTTTACCTATCCATTGTGTGAAATCCGTCCCCGTTATTGGCGTTGACGCTTCAGGAGCTGCTTTTAAAATGACTGTAGCGCTGACATTGACGATTTAATTTTTAAAAAAAATTCCCAAAAAGCCAGTAGGAACGATTTTGTCAGCGAAGTTTTGTACTCCAACAAAATATTTCCAGGACAGGGAAGGAGAAACCGCGTTTTAACCCCGCCCCCCCCCTTAAAGGCGCCAAAATCGCGCACACGCCCAGTGGCAGAATTACAGCGCGACTGAAGGTAAGTTTTGTAACATACCTATAAAATGGCCTGGCCAGAACCTAATAATATGTGTAGGAAGGAACTGCAGGTGCTGGTTTAAACTGGAGATAGACACAAAAAGCTAGAGTAACTCAGCAGGTCAGACGGCATGTCTGGACAAAAGGAATACAGTAGGTGACATTTTGGGTCGAGACCCTTCTTTAGACTGAGAGTCAGGGGAAATGGAAATGAGAGATATAGACGGTGATATAGAGTTATAGAACAAATGAATGAAAGATATGCAAAAATGTAACGATGATCAAGGAAACGGTCCATTGTTGGTTGTGGGCTAGGTGCTAACGAGATACAAACAATGAAACTTACCAGGACGACAGTGAATAATATAATAATACCTAATATGTCATGTCACTGGTGACATTTAATGAAGGGTTCATTTATTGCTGAAGAGCAGAAAATGTGCGATGACAACACTCCCTTACCTTGTCATCCACATCAGTAATGTTCATACAGTAAAATACATCATATTTGAAGTAATTCATTAGAGTCCTTCGCAGGATGTCAAAGGAGATATAGGACCTAAGAAACAAAAAGTAAAGTGATTTAATGCTTTAAATTAACGGTCTGGTGGCAGATCGAGCATGGACTAGGAAATTACAAGAAGCCTGGGTGAAATTATGGGTTGTAAGATCACAGAACATTGTAAAAGTTCTTAAAATACAGCTTGTCCATAGCTGTGATCATAATCATGTTTCTTCCTAAATCTTTGCAATCATGATTGTCAACAGAGAATAAATTGGAGCAGAAACTCTAATTTTGCTTTCCAATCATGTCTGAGTAAAATCATAATCAGAGTAAACATCTCCATCAAAATTCAAAGACCAATTAAATTAGCAAGATCACAGTAATTGAACCCAGTAATTGGGTAAGCCATTTAGAACGGAGACGAGGAAACACTTTTTCACACAGAGAGCTGCGAGTCTGTGGAATTCTCTGCCTCAGAGGGCGGTGGAGGCCGGTTCTCTGGATACTTTCAAGAGAGAGCTAAATAGGGCTCTTAAAGATAGCGGAGTCAGGGGATATGGGGAAAAGGCAGTAACGGGGTACTGATTGTGGATGATCAGTCATGAACACATTGAATGGTTTGAAGGGCATAATGGCCTACTCCTGCACCTATTGTCTCATTATATGGTATGCCCCAATGCTTGTTGGGGCAAGCATTCATCTATAGAAGCCTCACGAGATGAAGATCAGATCACCATGCAGGCGGCACCAGGCTTTTAATGCTGCCTAATGACATAATATAAAAATGTAATTCTGCAATTCATAGGAGGCTATCCAGAATCACCAAAGAATAACGAAGAAGTTGGATGGCTTTTGTTTTAGTCAGTGTCTCTCAGTGCATATTTCTATTTTCTACCACTAACTGGTCAAATATGCACTTCCTTTGTATCCATGTACATAAAACAGGAAACATTTGTCTTCCAACCAAGGTTTCATAGAAGTTGCAATAGATTTATACTAGATTTGTCTAATTATACTAGATAATATTTAACTGAAGAATTACCAAAGGAAGCATTGTAACAAATGATATGGCAGATTACCTGGCATGTCCCATGTGGGAAGCATCATAAACGGTGGGGCCACAACAATACCACAACACATTTTTCCCATTCTGAGGACGGAAGATCTCCTGAAAGAATCACAAGAGCTTGTACAAGCCATCTTTGCTGATTTAGAGCAATATACGGAATAAAATCAAAAATCCAGCAACCCCAAAAAAAGACAAACCTTCCTATTTTGTGGTGAAATTACTTGAAATAAAACTTAAGAGCATATAGAAAGATGCCACTTTGGGCAGAACAAAAAGAGAAAAGAAACATGAAAATGCTGAAAAGTCAAAATTAAGATCACCACCTTCCATAGCTGATAGGTTGCTTGCTCTATACCTACCAATTTTTAAAATTTCATGTACATTAATAATCTGTGCATTTCACTACAGCAATGGCAATTTTCTAAAATACTGCTCAATCATAATTAGGCTCAATGAAAGAAACTGCCAATAGCACAGATTGCTTGTTTTAAATATTCACTGGACATTACACTGATTCTATAGCATGTATCAAGGATAGAGGCAAATATTACCTATGGGCAAACAAAGCGCCTAATGAATGGTTTAGGTCACATAATGCCCTGTTTCAGGGGGTAAAAGTCAACAGGAATTAGATGGATGCCACCATGTGATGTAATGGCATGATCTTAAACACTGTACAGCACGAACAATCCAGCATCTAAGATGATTGATCATCTATGATCTACTATGAACTGTTTCAGTTGTACTATATACTTTGATTTTGCACTATTATGGTCTGGGTACCTAGTATTACTAATTATTATTATATCACTGATTATTGTAAATTTATTTATGTGTTATTGCATTAATAGGCCTGTAAAGCTGTAGTAAGTAAGAGGCTCATTGTTTCATTGCTGGTACATATGACAATTAAACACTCTTGACAGGACGAGTCAGACCATTTTAAAGCCTTTCATCAGACCAAACTTTATACTGACCTTGCTACGCGTTAAACTGTTGTACAGTCGTAGCTCAGGTTGTATCACTTCTGTTGGTGGAGACCAAGGCGGTTGGGATCTCTTCATTTTAGCTGAAAAAGAAAAGCCAGAGTCAAAGCTGCCATATGTTGAGTGCATGGTTAAGGTTCAATCATGAATACTGCTGTACTGGAATAGACCAGAGTATAATTTTCAAGTAATTGTTTGTAGGAACCATGTCTGTGAGTGGTCACAGAACTGTTCATTCACAAGGATATCAAATTGTAAAGGGCCTGTCCCACTTACGCAACTCTTTATGGGCCTGTCCCACTTAGGCGACTTTTTAGGCGACTGCAGGAGACTATGCAGTCCCAACATGTTCGCGGGTGGTTGCCGGGGAGTCGCCTTCATGGTCGTGAGGAGTTCCCGCATTCTGGGAACTTGTTGCGGCTTCATTCTAGTTGCCGCTAATTTTTCAACATGTTGAAAAATTTGTGGGTACTATAATGTTGAAAATTTTGCGGCAGTCGCCTGTAGTCACCCAAAAAATTGCCTTAGTGGGACAGGCCCATAACAGTACCACGCAATGCAATGTGTCAAATAAGCTGCAACTTTGAAGAAATTAAGGTATAAAAAATAAAGCTTAAGTCATTCCCATCAACCGACAAAACATCATGAAAATTAAGGTGCAGTATTCAACAAAGGTATTGTAAAGAAAATAAAAGGATATCTATCCACAAGACATAGGAACAGAATTAGGCCATTCAGCCCATCAAATCTACTCCGAGATTCAATCGTGGCTGATCTATTTTTCCCTCTCAACTACCGTCCTACCTATTCAAGAAGCTAGCAATCTCTGCCTTAAGAATACCCAATGACTTGGCCGCCACAGCTGTCTATTGCAATAAATTCCACAGATTCACCACTCACTGGCTAAAGAAATTCCTAATTTCCATTTTAATGGTACGTCCTATTATTTTGAGGCTGAGCCCTCCGGTCCTGGACTCCCCATTTTTGGAAACAACCTTTCCATATCCACTCTATCTAGGCCTTTCATTATCTGGTAAGTTTCAATGAGATTACCCCCTCATCCTACTAAACTCCAGCGAGTAGAGCCCAGAGCCTCCAAACGCTCCTCATACTTTATCCCAATCATCCCTGGGATCATTCTGTTAAACCTTCTCTCGAGCCTCTCCAAAGCTAGCACATCCTTCCTCAGATATAGGGCCCAAAAACTGCTCACAATTATCCAAATGTGGCCTGACAAAGCCTCAGCATTACGTCCTTGCTTTTATATTCTAGTCCTCTCGAAATGAATGCTAACATTGCATTTGCCTTCCTTACCATTGTTTCAACCTGTTGACTACCATTACCAAACTAGTACTAATCATATAATCACACCCTTTTAAGCTCAGCTGTAAATGTTTAATTACATTTATAAGTTTGCATGATGAATACTGTGATGAATACTGCAAATAACTGGTGCTTTTACTTCAAGCACTTAGAGGAAGATACTGCAATGACTCAGTGGATAATACACACCCTAAAGTAGAATTGAACTATACAGAATAAAAGCCAATACCTAACTCAATCTCTGGTTCACGATGAATAATCTAATTTCCAATTTACTCATTTCTGAGTGTCTCAAAGTTTGAGGCAGGGCACCCGTTACTATTTCTAATAGCTAGCCACTGATTTCAGCCATAAAAGATGAACACAAGAGCAACAGATAATGACCAGATGTGTAGATTTGGGGTATGACTTGCAATGGAATGCTTTAACTAAAGAAAAACTATTGTTTATACGTGAGGCATGGGCACTGAAGAAGATGCCATGACATAGTTGGGATCGATTTTACACAGATTAGTGACTTCAGAAATGCAAAGGAAAAACATGGTAAGCAGTGGATGTAGCACACTAATGTTTGTCAACTGAAGAGTGTAATGCCATTCGTAGAAAATGCAGTTAGTATTCAGGGAATTATGAGATCAAATGAATGGAGATATATACGAGTATACAGATAACCCTTGTTATAACAGACCACAGAGGGGAGAAGAAATTGTGTCCATTATTGCTGATTGTACACTATAACCGAGTAAAGGGCCTGTCCCACTTAGTCGATTTTTTCGGCAATTGTCACAGTCGTAGCAGGTCGCCGAAAAAGCGGCAACTGGACCCCCCCCCCTACGACAATGTCTACGACAACCTACAACGTAATCTACGTCAAGCTACCGACAACCGGCGACCCAATCGTCGTGACTTAGGACGTCCACCTACGACCACACCTTCGACCACACAGGCGACAACCTACAACAAACAAAGTCAACCTACATCCACCCGCGACAAGCGACGACAAGCAACGACCCCGTCGGTGACAACTGAAGACAATGCAGTCGCCAGTTGACGTGGGTAGCCGCCAATGGAAATCATCGAAGCCAGCACCCGGAGACAACCAACATCACCTGCCGACAACCTGCGTCATCCTGGCAACAACCTACGACAGCATCTACGACAGAAGACAAGCTACGTCAAGCCCACAGTCGCCAAAAAGTTTTGAACATTTCAAAATCCAGCGGCAACCAGAAAAGCGTTATGAATCTTTAGGCGACTTGAAGGGACTACTCACGACCATACAGGCATCGCCCCGCGACCATGTGTAAACAGCCTAAATGCCTGCAGTCGCCGAAAAAAAATCACCTGTGGGACAGGCCCTTTAGGGATTCGCTTGAAACCACCTCAGTCACCACGTGAAACAAGTTGTTTTCAAATACAACGGTCTTTTTAACAGTTAAAATGTATTTTTGTCACTACAAGCTAAAAATACTAAGAGCTGTTTGTTACATTGTTTAATAGAGTATCATTGCACAAGTGTGAATCGGAGCAATTGCTTGTCAATTTTATTCACCTCCTGCAGTGTAAGTAGCAGCCTGTGTTCTTAAAGAGACAATAATGTCTGATTACTATAGGGATGCTCCGTCCCAAAATCTGTTATAAAGAGGTCCATAATAACAAGGGTAGACTGTATTGTTATAATGTTGCGAGGATAGGCGGTATAATGTTATTTGTGAAGAGGACAGGCAACATGATGTGGTGTAATGACAGTTACAGATGGTATACAATATACTTCATTATGCAGTATATTGAATAATAGTCACAAAAAAGCTGGTTAACCATTAAGTTCAATTGTATTCCATTTATGTGCCTTTGTAGCTTTGCAAATAAACAGTAGAATGTCAAATGCTTTGCTGTCAGTGATATAACTGATGCTAATCTTTTTTTACTTGAAAATGTGCAACTATCTACCACATTTCAAATCTTAGATAAGCACCTCAAAATATTTCACATCTACTGATTTATGATTATCACAGATGCAGCAATAACTTTATATACTGAGACTTAACAATGAGATACTTATCTAATTAATCAGCAATGTATGAATGCAATGGCAACTATGACATTCTGAATCCAAGAAGTTGTGTAAATTCACATCAGTTCAGTCTGTCGATATGGGGAGAGGATCTGTGTTAATTTTTCAGGTGGATGCCTTGCATTTCCAGAAATTTCTGTTTTTATTTCATGTCTTCAGAATCTACAATGTTTTGATTTAGGAAACAAGCAGAATATTCTGCTTTCCCCAATATACAATAGAAACTTTGATCAACATTGCTCCAGAAAATAGTTCCACAATCATTACTAAACTCCAGATTCGGGACCAAAGCTGGAAAGACATGTTCAAATCCTATACAATGGACATATACTACAGATGCCGAGAACCAAGCACCTGGTCGCCAGCTCCAGGAATATGACCGATGACAACCCAGGCACTGGATCAATGAAGAATGCAGAAGAATGCAGAAGTATGCTACACAATAGAAAATGAAATGTGGAACTGATAAAGCCATTGCGTACATGCTGAACAGCCAATGTGGAATGCAATGCAATCACATGAAGGCTTTGTAGCACTGCCAATCCTGAAGGCTTTAGACAATTAAGAAATACCTACTACTGCAGTTACATTTAAATTTCATCCCAATGTGGGCCACTGACTGAGCACTGGCAAATGCCCTCCATGTTAATGTACTCTCTCAGTAATAATTTGATGCTCAGTTTGTGTTTTTTCAACACCACAGATTTCAGCTTAAATTGGTTTTACCAGTACTGTGGCCTTGGCACAAACACGGGTAAAACTGTTAAAATCTAGAGCTGAGGTGAAGACTGATTATCTGACAGCAAGTACATTCTCGTGACTACGATATCCTAGACTAAACAACCCAGACTTGCCATAGAAACACTATAACTACAAGATACAATGTATTCTAAGGTGAGACACCATTTTCTAAGGTAGACACAAAATGTTGGAGAAACTCAGCGGGTGATGCAGCATCTATGGAGAGAAGGAATGGGTGACGTTTCGGGTCGAGACCCTTCTTCAATCTGAATATCAGTGTTCCTTCAAATCTGCAAATCGCCAACGAGCTCTATGGAAATACCTTGACATGGACAGCAAGAGTTCTCCCTCTCAAGGGCATCTAGGAAAATGCAGTAAAATCTTATCTTTACCACTTCCACCAAATGAATAAATAAAAATGAAAAATGCAATGCTTTACAAAGGCCCCATGAGGTTGCACAGATGTCCCATGTGAACTGCCACACAGATGCTCACTACTCACATGTGTGGACACTACAGGTCTTGGCATCATCTTGGGTACAATCCCAAATTGCTGTAATGTGCCTGTACCACCGCACCACGTGGAAGTACTGATCAAGAGGTGGTTTTTGTATTGACCGGAATATTTCAACATCAGCTTGTGAAAATACGAAACCATCGATGTAACTTCGCGTAGCAAGATAATCATTTAAAGCCTCCATGCCACTCTGGTCAGGTCCTATATGAAGAAGCTCATCATAGCAGAAAGCTGCAAGACACAATGAGGGGAATGGAGGTACTTTCAGAAACGTGGGTTGTTTTTTCAACCGAAAGTCATGCACAGTTCACCATTCGAGTTCTTTAGTTACTAAACACATAACTAACAGCAGTTTGTAGCTACAAAACTGGCAATTTGAGAAATACTGTCTAATTGTGGACTTTTCACAAGCAGGATAAAGGCAGCTCATTGAAATCAGCAGCAAAATGATTCTACACATTGTTGGCACTCCTGTTGTGTGGCACATACTCATCAATAATCTGCTCCCTGATACTTAGACCGTATATGACAATTCTTAGTGACTTCAATACTGCTGTGGTCCAAACTTACACATAGAACTGTATTCTAAAAGTTAGATGAGAGTGTGCTTGACTGAACCCTGGTACAATATAAATCAATGGGAACGGGCTGAGAACTCTTCACTAGCTACACTGATACATGGCACACAGGAAATTGCTTTAAACTGTTGGAAGCTAATTAGTTCAGTTTCAGGAAATCAATGCAGAAGTTTATCAGGGTGGTGTCCAAGATTCAGTCATATCAGCAACTTTTGCAATGATCATATCTTAATCATGAGATCAAAAGTGGGACATATTTGCTGATGATTGCACAATAGTTCCATTCACAGCTCCTGAGATCTGTCTACGCACAATGACCTGAGCAACATTCTTAGATTGATTAGTAGTGAAAGGCATTCACCTACACAAGGTTAAAGCAATGCACATCTCCAACCAGAGCATTTAATCCACCAACACTTGACTTTAATCTCCATTTCCACCAAACACCCTATCAAACTCCTAGATCACCATTGATCTGAAATTTTGTTGACTAGTCTCATAATTACAGTGGCCAAAAGTACATGTCATAGACAAACATTTGCAGTGAATGTTACTCTACATAGAAACATAGAAATTAGGTGCAGGAGTAGGCCATTCGGCCCTTCGAGCCTAATTCAATATGATCATGGCTGATCATCCAACTCAGTATCCCGTACCTGCCTTCTCTCCATACCCTCTGATCCCTTTAGCCACAAGGGCCACATCTAACTCCCTCTTAAATATAGCCAATGAACTGGCCTCGACTACCCTCTGTGGCAGAGAGTTCCAGAGATTCACCACTCTCTGTGTGAAAAAAGTTCTTCTCATCTCGGTTTTAAAGGATTTCCCCCTTATCCTTAAGCTGTGACCCCTTGTCCTGGACTTCCCCAACATCGGGAGCAATCTTCCTGCATCTAGCCTGTCCAACCCCTTAAGAATTTTGTAAGTTTCTATAAGATCCCCTTTCAATCTCCTAAATTCTAGAGAGTATAAACCAAGTCTATCCAGTCTTTCTTCATAAGACAGTTCTGACATCCCAGGAATCAGTCTGGTGAACCTTCTCTGCACTCCCTCTATGGCAATAATGTCCTTCAATCATCATTCAAGATTTCTCATAGCTTTTCCAACATCTTGGAGGCATAAATTCAGAGAGTGACTTTGTTGAAAGAAAGTAGTTTCAACTATATTCAAGTTGCCTGTTAGATAAGCACTTTATCATAATGTTCCCTCCACCATTAGTTACCATGTTGCAGATTGTACTACATAGAAAACACACGGCAGAACTCAGATTAGAAACTACTTTTGTACACGAGATCAAGAGATATGCTTCATACAGATGATGTATGATCAAGGAATATATACAGTAAAACCACTCATCATATCTGTTGAATTGAGTGGCGATTTAACTTCTGCATGTTCTGTGTTAGTTTGTAGAATAACTTAGATCATCGTGTTGATCGTTAGTTAAAAAGGCCCCACAGCAGAAGCGTCCACGTCACGAGGCTGGAAACTGGAAGTATCCCGAGCTAATTCTGCTACCACTAGCATCTATTGCAACAAGTGATGGCTCCCACTGATTGTCGCCGGAAGCTTGCGTCCTTTTCAGGACGGACGATGACAGCGATGTCAACATTTGAAACATGGAAGATGGACACGAAAGAAGAAGTTAGTTAAACACAGCAAATCACTGCCCTTGATTTTAACTGTCCACTCAGAGGATAAAAAGTGGAGTGATTTATTTTCTCAAAACTTCTATTTAAATATAATTTGCATTACATACATTACAAACCTATTCATGTCATGTATATATAGACTAATCAAATAAAACAAAATTAAGTTGAAATGAGACACATTTGTAAGCGAGGGGATACAGAAACATATATTGCAGTGCATTAGTCTGAAGCATTGTACGAGTTAGTTACGAATAGCCAAAATGCATCAGGCAGGAACTTCCCGAAAGAAAATACTAACGATATAATGATTTATCATGGAGTTACTAGTGCAAAGTTGAAGAAGCAATGTTTTACAAGAAAATATCTTCCTTATTATTGTGTAGGAAAGAACTGCAGATGCTGGTTTAAATCAAAGGTAGACACAAAATGCTGGAGTAACTCAGCGGGACAGGCAGCATCTCTGGAGAGAAGGAAGGTCTGAAGAAGGGTCTCGACCCGAAACATCACCCATTCCTTCTCTCCAGAGATGCTGCCTGTCCTGCTGAGTTACTCCAGCATTTCGTGTCTACCTTCCTTATTCTTGTTAATGGTAAGCAAATATACAGACTGGTGTGGAGAAATAAAATTGACTTTGGGGATGTAAAGTACTTCTACAGGGTAAATATAGGTCTGTTTACAGCAAAGATGAGAGAATTTATATTGGAGGAAACAGCAAATGGTTGAATAATTTAAGAGAGGAGGGACAGAGAAAACAGGAACTACTGACCACCTGGAGCAGAAAAATGCTGGAATCTATAATGAAGAACCACATGAGCTATTATGAGTGGTAAGTATTTCAAAAGAATGACAGAATGTTTTGAGGATGATGGCTACCTACTGTAAGTAGTAATGAAGGAATTGTTGATAGAGCGAGTAGTTCAGGGTACAGAAATTATTGACGTATCTGCAGGAAGAGAAGAGTGAATTGTTTGTGGGTGCAGAAATCTAAATTGATGATGTGAATAATCTCTTAGCTAAAATTAAAACTAACTGTGAATAGTAAGGAGGAGAATGTGAGAGCTTCAAGGAGATGCAGAGAAGATGAATGAGGTGTGAACATGGCAGATGCACCATAATTTCCCCACCCTGACAAGCAGAGATGTTTTAAATGATGAAAGACTGTGCTTGTTCAAAGCAACAGAAGGCCTTAAACACGTCATTGAAACCCGACATTCAGTTGCAACAAATAATTAGGAAGATAAATGGTGTGTTGGCTTTCATAATGAGGATTTGATTACAAGTGTAAAAATGTTTTACTGGAATTATGTAACATTTTGCTGAGACTGCACCTGATATGCAGTTTTGGTCTACTTAGACAATAAAGAATGGACATGTACATTTGCCAAGGAGAAAAGCAGCGATGATTCCAGGGATTGCAGGTTAACGTGTGAAGGCAGATTGAACACACTGAGACTGTATGCTCTCAAGTACAGAACTGGCTTAGTTAAAAGTAAAGCTCATGAAATAGAAAGCATTTTTATAGTTAACAGATTGGCATCAGTAAAAGACAGATTTGGGATATTAGGTTTACAACATCTATAGGTGTGCTACAACAATGTTTGTTGACATTTCCACAATTCACTATCTTCTCTTGTAACGCTTGAATACTACAATCGTCGACTAAGTTTACTGATACCGCAGCACAGACTGATGGCACAATTAAGCTGGGAACACAATGTTACAGAAAGATATTAATGGTTAAAAGGAATGAGCAAAACTGTGTGTTTAATGCGACAGATTTCAATGCAGCTACAGATGAACTCACTTCAAAGCCAAGTAATGATAAATCCATTTTGAAAATGGTGAATGAAATGTTAAACTTTATAATTGGATAGTTACAATATAAAATGTTACTCTCCACAGTTATTTAAAGTGTTAGTTGGATCATATCTGGAATATGATGTAAAGGTCAAATTGAAGATTAGTACAAAGAAGGATCTTAACCCAATATTTCATCTGTCAATTTCCTTCCACAGATGCTTCCTGACCTGCTGAGTTCCTCCAGCAGTTTCTTTTTCTGCTCATTTCCAGCATCTACCTGCAGTCTCTTGTCTCCATAACGTTCTACAGTTCATTCTACCGTTACGTTCAGAAATAAGTTTAAGAGCTGTTGGATTGCTTTGACACTAAAACCTGTTTTTATGGAGGCAGCTGTGGTATATTATGTTTAGTTTAGTTTGTTGTCAGGTGCATCGAGGTACAGTGAAGGGCTTTTGTTGCGTACTATCCAATCAGCGGAAAGACCATACTTGATTACAATCGAGCCATTTACAGTGTATAGTTACATGATAAGGGAATAACATTTAGTGCAAGATAAAGCCAGCAAAGTCCAATCAAGGATAGTCTGAGGGTCACCAATGAGGTAGATAGTAGTTCAGGACTGCTCTCTGGTTGTGGTAGGATGAATCAGTTCCCAGCTGTTATCAGACAACTGAATCATTCTACCACAACCTCCTTAACACAAAGGCTAAACCAGTTGTTCTTTATAAACATTTAAATCTATCACATTTAAGAGTGTGGAGCAGCCAGATATCAATCAATCAATGAAAACAGTGAGCCAAAAGCAGTGGTTTTGAAAGCGCAAATCTTTTTTTCCAGAAATGGATTTGTGAAGCAGAAAGGAGTGTTGGATGGGAGCAATTAATGGAAAATTAGGAATGAATTGCTTGATTGAGATGATAGGAAAAGAAAGGGCATATGAGATGATAAGGTCAAAGACTGGCCATAAATTAGGATCAAGATTACATGGAGGGATAGCCTTGGGGATTGGAGGGCAATGAATTTATCAAGCACAATGAACTATGACAGAAATGTTTAATTACAGGGGATGGGAAGTAGCTCAGTGCAGAAGCCAAGTGTGAAAAGCAACTAAAGTATCCAAAAAATGTTTTATTACACAATAGATAGAGAAGAATGCAGATTTCATTTGAGGGGGCAAGAACAGTGGAATGAGGCATGATGCTCTAAAATAAAGTGCCAGAGCAAAAGGAGGGGGAAAAGATAGCTCATGGTGTGATTTACTAATAGGACATACACGTTCATTGTGATGTTCTGAACAGGCCATATAGGGAGGTTTCACGGCAGTCGGGTCACGACCCATGACCCGTACTGTTGCTACGCTACGCCAAATGGAGTACACGCGATGAACTGCAGGTAAGCACTTACCATTGTTTCCAGCGTAGCGGGCCCGTTAAAACCCGCCGAAATTGTCAAATTTGCGCTGTAAATAATTATGGAAATCGGGATAAGCGTGAGAGACATTTAGCCTACTTCAGAATTCAAAAAGTGAGGAGAAATGATGGTAGATAGAAGCGAGAGCTGAAGGGACAACAGCCAAAGTGCTTGGCGAACATTGGCCGTTTGCTCACTGCATTTCATCAACTAAGGCATTATTTGTGTTTTTTCTTGATTCCTTTTTCATCTAAAAAGTTTCAGAAGGGATAAATCTGGCTGTAAAATTTTAAAATCGCCCATGGTTCTCAAGTGGGTTTTCACATACAAAAAGAAAACTTCTCTGAAGCAAAATTTACAACCAGATTTATCACTTCTGAGACTTTTTAGATACCAAAGGAATCAAGAAAAAACCCAAATAATGCCTTGCCGTTGATGAAATGCAGTGAGCAAACGCGATAAATCCCAATATTTTCAATTCCGATATCTGCACGGCCAATGTTCGCCAAGCACTTTAGCTGCTGTTGTCCCTTCAGCTCTCGCTTCTCTTTACCTTCATTTCGCTTCACTTTTGGAATTCTGAAGTTGGGTACATGTCTCTCACACCTACCCCGACTTCCACAATTTTTTACAGCGAAAAAAAGCAACATTTTGGCGGTTTTTAACAGGTAGGAAAGTACGCGTTTCTTGCATTAATAACATATACCGGAAGTTACGGATGTCCTCCAGATGGATTGAGCGGCTCCGTGCGTCAAGCCCTATGACCCAGTGACCTTACGTGCAACCCCCCTATAGTTGAAGATTTTGCCAGAGGGCATGATTATATCCCAGAAGACATTATTATTGATGCTTTAAGACATAGGCTTTATTATTCTGGGAGAATTCGATTAAGGTCATGCTGTTGACATAGTTATCTATACAAATTAATTAATAGAAAAATTCCAGTTTGAAAGTGAGCAACTATTCTGAAGGGAGTTATAAAACAGGGTGGTAATAGGAGATCCGAGGAACAGCAGAGTGCCCTAGATGCAGTTCAGCTTCCTCTTTTCGTTGTTCCTACTCAATGTGGTCTTTGACATACATGGACTGGATTTTCCATCCAATATCTTTGTCAAAACAGAATTGCTTTGAACTCTCAGCGCATTTCACTCGACTGTTTCCTGTTATTCTGTCACTCCAGATAGTTGTTTGCAGGCTACTTAGCTTTGTTTAAAACAACCCTCCTCCGCAAAAATGTTATATCCAAAGGAATTATAATCACTGCCTCGATACACTACCACCAGTGCATTTAGGGAACAAAACTAGGAAGAAGATTATGACTGGAACAACATTTGAAGGGATTATGTGGATTCAAATAAACATTTTATACATAAAGCATGTTTTAACATCAGATCAAGAACAGTTTTACTTTCACTACTGAAAAATCTGAAGAATTAAAGACGTTGTAAATTTGAAATTAAAATAAAAAACACTGGACACTCAACAAGTAAAAATGCAACTGCGAAGAGAACTTTAAGATTTTAGGACAATGATTTTTCATCAGAGCTTTCACCTGCTTTCATTTTCTCTTTCCCGTGAAATGACTGAACTTGCAATACACCCGCTGATTGATCTATGCATTTTCAACATGGATTTGTTCTAGATTTTCAGCGGGCCTACGACCAGAATGGTTAAATAGATGAGACAGTTTATATGTGGTTGAACGGGGCGGACCATCTGGACAATCACAAACCAGTGCTGAAAGGTTATACGGGTCTGTCAGATACACAGAGTGCGACCCTTCCCCTCACATCGAATGAAACCGGCATGAAGAACACCTGCTGTACTCATGGCCCGCGCTCGCTCGCCGTGGGGCATCAGCTCAGCTGCGGCCACTTACCCTCTCCTCTCTCCATCCCGTCCTGTCCTGGTGCAGCTGATGCAAGAGGCAGGACACCACCGGAAATTGCATCGCGCCTACTTCCATCCTCCTGACGTCGCTCGGAAACCCAACGTCAGCCAATCAGGAGCTCCTCCATGTCCCCGCAGGAGGCGGGGTCAATGGGACGGTATCCATGGAGATCGATGGGCATGAGGACAAGATGTTCCTTGCCGGCGATCAAGGAGCGTCGCTGGGGAGTACTTATTACATTAGCATTATTGCATGAAGTGTTTACTTTGCTTGGTGTAGCCACATGATGCCAGGAAGTTCAAGTGGTAGGAAGGAACTGCAGGAGCTGGTTTACACCGAAGGGAGACACAAAATGCTGGAGTAACTCAGCGGGACAGGCAGCATCTCTGGAGAGAAGGAATGGGTGACGTTTCGGGTCGAGACGAGACTTCCCCGTCTGAAGAAGGGTCACGACCCAAACGTCACCCATTCCTTTACCTTAAGTTAAAGTGGTAAATTGTTTGATATGAGCTAAAGTCTTGAACTTGACTGAAGTGCTGGAGGAAATCAGCAGTTCAGGCAGCACCCGTGGACGGAATGGACAGGCGACGTTGCAGGTTTTGGCCCTTATTCGTTCCCAAACATAAAAATAGGTGGAGGAGTACGCCATTCGGCCCTTCGAACCAGCATCGCCATTCCATATGATCATGGCTGATCATCTAAAATCAGTACCCTGTTCCTGCTTTCCCCCCATATTCCTTGATTCCTTTAGCCCTAAGAGCTAAATCTAACTCTCTCTTGAAATGATGCTGCCTGACCCGCTGAGTTCCTTCAGCACTTTGTTTTACGTAAAATTCCAGCATTTGCAGTGTCTCTGAAGTGAACACAAGTGGACGCAGGCAGTCCCAATTTGAACTGCCTTATTTTGGTATATAAAGTGCAAAGCATCATTTCAGAAAATGCAAAAAAGACATGCAAAAATAATAATTCAGAACGGAAAAAAGCCCAGAACAGAATTGGTGCAATGAGAAAATATTTGACAGATGAAATTTAATGAAGTGACATGTGAATGGTGGGTTTTGGTAGAAGACACAAACTAAATCATGCAGTTTTAAAGGTGTGTCAGGCCAGAGGTTAACGTGAAGGTGACAGGCCAAGTTGAGAAGCTTAAAGATATGGTAAATTTGGGATTACCATTCAACTCTGAATGGAATGGTCCCTAAAGAATGGGGACATCTCCAATGCCCTGGTATGAAAAACCTCGTCCTGGGCGCAGATGTTGCGTAGACAGAGGAATTGGGAGTAGGGGGATAGAGTCTTTACAAGAAGAAGGGTGGGAAGAAGTGTAGTCAAGATAGCTATGGGAGTTAGTAGGTTTGTCGAAGATGTCGGTCAATAGTCTGTTTCCTGTGATGGAGACGGTGAGATCTAGAAACGGTAGGGAGATGTCGGAGATGGTCCACGTGAATTTGAGTGCAGGATGGAAATTTGTAGTGAAGTTGATGAAGTCAGTGAGTTCTGCATGGGTGCAGGAGGTAGCACCAATGCAGTCGTCAATGTAGTGGAAGAAGAGTTCGGGGATAGGACCAGTGTATGCCTGGAACAGGGATTGTTCGGCATACCCTACAAAGAGGCAGGAATAGCGAGGGCCCATGCGAGTGCCCATAGCTACGCCTTGGATCTGGAGGAAGTGGATGGAGTTGAAGGAGAAGTTGTTGAGGGTAAGGACCAGCTCTGTTAGGCGGAGGAGAGTATTGATGGACGGAAATTGGCTGGTTCTGCAGTCGAGGAAGAAACGGAGGGCTTTAAGACCCTCCTGGTGGGGGATGGAGGTGTAGCGTGACTGGACATCCATAGTAAAGATGAGGGAGTGGGGGCCTGGAAAACGGAAGTCATTGAAGAGACAAAGAGCGTGTGAGGTGTCTTGGACATAGGTTGGGAGGGATTGGACCAGGGGAGAAAGGATGGAGTCAAGGAATGTGGAAATTAATTTGGTAGGGCATGAATAAGCAGAAACAATGGGTCTGCCAGAACAGTTCTGTTGGTATTTCGGCAGGGCATGAACAAACAGAAACAATGGGTCTGTCAGGACAGTTCTGGGGTGGGAGATTGCAACCTTCACGTGGTCCGCCCTGTTTTGACTAATGCAATCAACCCAACGTGCACAAACAAGATCAAATAGAACAAGTTGACCAACAACTTTAGGCTGTGCACGCCATACGCAAGAAGGACAGTTCTGTTTGTATTTCGGTAGGGCATGAACAAGCATTGCCAGAGTGAGGCCCAGCGTAAATTGGAAGAACAGCACCTCATTTTCGCTTGGGTAGTTTACACCCCAGCGGTATGAACGTTGACGTCTCTAACTTCGGGTAGCCCTGGCTCTCTCTCTTCATCTCCCTTTCCCAGTTCTCCACTGATCCCACTGTCTCTGCCTACATTCTTTCTTTGTCCTACCCCCTCCCCTGACATCAGCCTGAAGCAGGGTCTCGACCAGAAACATCGTCAATTCCTTCTCTCCATAGATGCTGCCTCACCCGCTGAGTTTCTCCAGCATTTTATGTCTACCTTCGATTTTACCAGCATCTGCAGTTCTTTCTTAAACATACATACATATATATGTTTGTATGTTTATATATATATATATATATGCGTGTATGTACTTGTATGTGTGTATATACACACTGAACTTTTTTTTCCTCTTGTTTATTATATTGTTTACAATTTACTATGTTTACATATTCTGTTGTGCTGCAGCAAGTGAGAATTTCATTGTTCCATCTGGGACATATGACAATAAAACTCTGTTGATTTTGTAAACATGTGGTGTCTGACAGGCAAATGAAGGTTTACTGTGGCCTGTTACTGTTAAATTATATCTCACAATCCTATTGCTGGAGGAATAATATGGTTCGAGGATTGGGATGGTAAATTGTGAATTTGGAAAACCACGTTAAGTCTCAAACAAATATTTAGCCAAGCAATAGGATTTTAGCTCTCTGTACTGGCTCAGAGTTATACACCACATACAAACTGTTGGACAGCTTGCCTTTATCATTCTATTATTCCTCTTCAAGTGGGTGGTTGAATGACAGAAAAACATTAGCCCGTTTAGTAGCAATGGTGGATTAATCTACAGTAAACCCTCGTTATTACAGACCTCTTTATAACGGATTTTGGTTATAGTGAATGAACGACCTTCACCATCAGGCCGGATTGCCGATGCCACCCTCGACCCACACTATCTCCCCAGCTGGATCCAGGCTAGCTGCGACACCATCGCCTGCCCACACCGCCTCCCTGTCTGCTTTCAGGCTTACTGCTACCACCGCCGAGCAACACAGTTTCCTTGGCCGTTTCCAGGTTGCCCCTGCCACCACAACTGCTGTCGCTTATCTGTACTCCGGCTGCCCGCAGGCCGCAATCAATGACTCCGCTAATCCTCACCTCTCCCCCAGTCACCCGCAGGCCGGGGCCGTAAATTCACCAGGATTCCAGGTCCAGTTCCAGACCAAGGGTCTGAAGAAGGGTCTCAACCCAAAATATCACCTATCCATGTTCCTCAGATATGCTGCATGACCTCCTGAGTTACTCCATGTCCTTTGGTGTATTAACCAGCATCTGCAGTTCTTTGTTTGTATTTCTAGAAATTACATTTTATAAACAAGTTGATTGGAATCATCTTCAGGAAATCATAACTCTTTGATCAGTGCTAGAGTTGACAAGCAAAGGACTAGCCAATGTAAGAAATACTGTAAAACCTACTTACAGAATGATAATCCTTTACTCAGTTATAACGACAATCAGCAATAACGGACAACATCCCCCCCCCCCCCCATGGTCGGTTAAATGGGGGGTTTAATGTATTTAAAAAATGATCCCTTGTGATATTGGAATGTTTAAACATACGCTTATTCATGGTTTTAAAACAAACTTTTTTATTATCTGCATCTGTTTACACATATTGTACATTTCATTCATAGAATGTCATAGAAGTGAAATTATATTGCAGACAGGGAGCAAACTGACAGCTCATGACTATAAGTTCTTGCCATCCTGGAGGCATTTCTGTGTCAACCTACAATACTCTGCATGGTTCTGCTCAGGAACATATTAACGGTGCTATTTAGGGCAAGATTCACAAGGCTGCGACAGATCTTATACATTGCTATTTTAAATAGTGACTGCCTAGTGGCAGGGCAGACTGAAGTAGACATCCATTAATGTGACAAAGAGTCAAAATTTATATAAAGAACAATATACAAACCGACCACCACAAATATTACCATCAACAGTTTATAAATACTGTTGGGAAGAAGAATTCTAAATTGCTTTGTTTTGGAAAGAGGAAGAAAGGAGTAGAACATTTGGATAGTCTTATTTGGCTTTAGCATTAAGGCCTAGTTGGGGTTGGTTGCCCTTGGAGATGGGATGTGCAAGTACATTATCCATAGATATGTCCCCACCCAATACAAGATTTAACTGGAAGAAGTTCAAATATTCCGTTTTTTTCCTAGCAACTCTCCTTGGAAGTTGGCTGTGGGGCACCTCTGTAGCCCGGTTTATGCCATGGAAATTCAGCTTTCTTTCGCCATAGGATCTTGTTTATAGTCTGCAATACATTTCAACGCGATTCACCCATAAAAAAAATTGATGATTAATTGGAATGATACAAGTACACAAATAACTAGCCAGTAGTGTGGGTACAGGAGCCTTTTCCAGGAGATGTACTGTTTGTGGCAGGCTTGCCGGTTAAGTGCAGCGAGATTCCTGAAAATAAGCATAATTCATATTTTTATTGACAAATCAAATTTGTTAACATCAAACCTGCTTTCCCTCCAATCAACCCTCCTTACCCTCTAACCACCTATCGGTTGCAGGATTTTGCCCCAGCCACCCACTTCATCTCACCTCCCCTCTACTCTGTTCAGATGAAGCATCTTGACATGAAACATCGACTGTTCATTCATTACCTTCCACAGATGCTGCCTAACCCACCCACTGAGTTAGTCTAGCACTTTGTTTTTCCTCCAAAGTCGAGCATCTGCGATTTCTTGTGTCTCCACATGCTGATATCTTTTGCAGATCCAACATTTCAATTTCATCAAAAAAAGCAGGCTCAATGCTGGCTCCTGTATTTCAAACTGTGTTCTCAGCCAAATTACTTTGTCAGAAAAAGAATGGGCATTTCGGCAATGAAGCTTCAGCTTTCTGAGATTTTTCAGTATTTATGTTGAGACATTTGTTGGGCCACCATTCCATTCATTAGAGATTGAGGATTGCAGATTAAAGGGCAGGAAAGGAATGTTATTTTCTGAAAAGTATTATTTTGCTTTAGTGTAATGTATTCAATAGCATTTTTTAACATTAGCTACATTTTTTTAAACTAATGTTGCAAAAATCTCTCATTAAATTATTCTTTAATAAATTGTAAGCTTTGAAAATGGGAGCAGGACCATTAGGTCCTCTTGTGTTTGTTTCCACCAATAAACATGTGGCTGAAAATCATGTCAGTGAGCTGCTCTCACCTCCTGTTCATTGATCCCTTAATCTTTCTTTCTTTTTTCTTAATTTTTCTTCCTTATTTCTTTTATAGTCACTTTGCTATTGTTTACCTTCTGCCCAAGCTTGTGATGTGCCACATCTTTGTCCAATTATATGTTAAACCTAATTTACCAAGTCATTTCACTCTGTTTCCATCCACTTGTAATTGCCTTAATTTCAGTTCAAGACTGAAGGGTCTTGGAAGGATACAGGTAGAATTGAGTAATTTAGAGTCATAGAGTAATACAGTGTGGAAACAGGCCCTTCGGCCCAACTTGCCCACACCGGCCAACATGTCCCATCTACACTAGTCCCACCTGCCTGCCCTTGGTCCATATCCCTCCAAACTTGTCCTATCCATGTACCTGTCTAACTATTTCTTAAATGTTGGGATAGTCCCAACCTCAACTACCTCCTCTGGCAGTTTGTTCCATACATCCACCACCCTTTGTGTGAAAAAGTTACCCCTCAGATTCCTATTAAATCTTTTCCCCTTCACCTTGAACCTATGTCTTCTGGTCCTCGATTCCGCTACTCTGGGCAAGCGACTGTGCATCTACCCGATCTATCCTCTCATGATCTTATACACCTCTTTAAGATCACCCCTCATCCTCCTGCACTCCAAGGAATAGAGACCCAGCCTTATAGTTCAGACCCTCTAGTCCTGGCAACATCCTTGTAAATCTTCTCTGATCCCTTTCAAGCTTGACAATATATTTCTTATAACATGGTGCCCAGAACTGAACACAATACTCTAAATGCAGTCTCACCAACATCTTATACAACTGCAACATGACCTCCCAACTTCTATACTCATACTTGGAAGCATATTGAACACCTGTACAAGTGACAAACAATGACAGTAACTGCCTGCTGCTTTACCTGTGAATTTCTTGTTGTGTCCTCTGTATGGATTGAATAGTTGTGTGAATATTTGTAAGTTCATTCATTCCTTTTCTGCACCTGGGACATCGTAACCCTGTAAGAAATTACATTACAGATTACCTCTAAGGTAACAATACAACATTTCATTTTAGCCATCAATTTCTCTACACTAATTTGTGGCATTTTGCTGGTTCCTCTCCTTTCTCCAGGTTCTACTCCTAATCTCGTGGAGGCACTTTCCTTCAAGGTAATTTTGCAGGCTGCTTTCAATTTTTGGCCAATGCGCCCATTTTTCAGCCTTGACCAAATATTGTCAGTAGATTATTAAATATCAGAGGGAATTGCAACCAAGCTCGATCCCATCCACACATGTTGTCATGAGTTATTGGATGCCACTATACCCTGGTGCACTGAGAGGATCCATACCACCTTAAATGATAACGTTATTCAGCATAGAATATGGAACTCCAAGAACCTGTATTTATTATGGCACCGCACCACAGATTTGCGCTCAATGAATTTTCAGCATGTAAAGTCCTACTGGGCGTTCGGTGGTTGTGTTCTATCAACAGCATTATTCATCTCATCGCGCAATGTTTGAAGGTCGACATTTTAATTTCAATGCTGTTACTAAATGTAGGACTGCCAGCTGCCATAGTGTTCTACCTGCATTTGTCTAGACCTTGTGTACGAAAGAACTGCAGATGCTGGTTTATATCGAAGGAAGACACAAAATGCTGGTAACTCAGCGGGACAGGCAGCATCTCGGGAGAGAATGGGTGACGTTTCTGGTCGAGACCCTTCTTCAGACTTATGTCAGGGTAGTGGGCGGGATAGATAGAATGTAGTCGGAGACAGTAAGACTGGTGGGAGAACTGGGAAAGGGGAGGGGATGGAGAGAGAGTGAAAGCAAGGGCTATTTAGTTAGATTTGTCAGAGGGAAGGAGGAATCAGAGGGAGCAGTGAGAGAGGATGTTGCTGAACTCTCGTCGGAGAGAAGAGGAGAACTTCTTCAAAGTTCTCTCTCCCTCTCCTCTCCCTTCCCAGTTCTCCCTCCAGCCTTACCGTCTCTGACTACATTCTATCTCTGTCCTGCCCACTCCCCTGACATCAGTCTGAAGAAGGGTCTCGACACGTCACCCATTCCTTCTCTCCAGAGATGCTGCTTGACCCGCTGAGTTACTCCAGCATTGTGTCTACCTTTTGTCTAGACCCTGATTCATTCTGATCAGGGTACCTACCTACTGACTTTATTTTGCAGTAAATAAGGAAAGGTCAGTCTTTGACAGTTTCTTTCAATATTCCAAAGAAACATTTATTTTCCTTTTTGTCCAACAGACAAAATAGTATTTGTTTTTAAATGAACACAAAATGTTTAATTCTGGCAAGTAAAAAGAGCCCAATATAAGTAGTCTGCAGTGTATAATCACTTTGTTTCCAACAGTATATGGATAAAAATGGTTTTCAAACATTTCATCTATGGTAAGGAGCTGTTACATTTCCCATAGAAATGCAAGATGAATCAGCTCTACTTATAGCTAACAAGACTAGGTTTGACCCAAAGTGGTCTATGAAGAATTCTCTAAGTTTGAATTAACAATTAGAAACTGGATTTTAGAAATATAGAATTTGGAGTAGAATATAGTAGAATTTGGCGAGGATAGATATCATGCATCAACTTCATATGTTATTTAGTTTATGGAGAAGATACCCTTTATTCAAATGGCTGCAATGCAAAACTATGCCCGTCTTGCACAAGTGTCAGTCAGGATTTCTTGTATTAATACTAATATGTTCAACTGAACTGTCAGCATAGTGACCATGAAAATATTGTAAAATTGCAAATTAATAACCTTATCATAGAAAATTAAGAACATGACAAACTTAATCAAGGCAGCCAAAAAGCTACATGAAAACAACCTGATGAAGGTCAACTGCGTTTAGCACTTTGATAAGACGTGTCAATTTTTTTTGGGGACAAATTTATGCTTTCTCCAAGTGATAAAACCAAAGATTAGAAATAATTAATGGGATCTGAGATCCCAGATTGCATATGCATCATATCCAATTTTACAATTTCTCATCTGAAGGTTCTGATATTTTTCTGCGCAGGTTTTAATACTGCTGTGAGTAATAGCAGAATTTTGACAGAGATTTGCTTAGTATCTCACTTTAACTTTAGCCTCTAATGGTGGGAAACTCTGAAGAAATAGTTTAAACAACTATTTACCCAGTTTGTCTAGGTTGTCACTAATCTCTGCATGAAATTATAACTTCCAGATTCAGGAACAGTTTCTTCCCAGCTGTCATCAGGCAACTGAACCATCCTATCAATCACTAGAGAGCGGTCCTAAACTACCATCTACCTCATCGGAGACCCTCAACCTAACTTTATTCGGACTTTATTACTATCTAAATGGCATCAAGTTGGGAAAAGGGGAAGTACAACGGGATCTGGGGGTCCTTGTACATCAGTCTATGAAAGTAAGCATGCAGGTACAGCAGGCAGTGAAGAAAGCGAATGGCATGTTGGCCTTTATAACAAGAGGAATTGAATATAGGAGCAAAGAGATCCTTCTGCAGTTGTACAGAGCCCTAGTGAGACCACACCTGGAGTATTGTGTGCAGTTTTGGTCCCCTAATTTGAGGAAGGACATTCTTGCTATTGAGGGAGTGCAGCATAGGTTTACAAGGTTAATTCCTGGGATGGCGGGACTGTCATATGCTGAGAGAATGGAGCAGCTGGGCTTGTACACTCTGGAGTTTAGAAGGATGAGAGGGTATCTCATTGAAACATATAAGATTGTTAAGGGTTTGGACACGCTAGAGGCAGGAAACATGTTCCCGATGTTGGGGAGTCCAGAACCAGGGGCCACAGTTTAAGAATAAGGAGTAAGCCATTTAGAACGGAGACAAGGAAACACTTTTTCTCACAGAGAGTGGTGAGTCTGTGGAATTCTCTGCCTCAGAGGGCAGTGGAGGCGGGTTCTCTGGATGCAAGAGAGAGCTAGATAGGGCTCTTAAAAATAGCGGAGTCAGGGGATATGGGGAGAAGGCAGGAACGGGGTACTGATTGGGGATGATTAGCCATGATCACATTGAATGGCGGTGCTGGCTCGAAGGGCCGAATGGCCTACTCCTGCACCTATTGTCTATTTACTGGATTTTATTTTGCACTGTACATTATTCTCTTTATCCTGAATGTGTACACTGTGGATGGCTAGATTATAATCATGTACAGTCTTTCCATTGACTGGATAGCACGCAACAAAAAGCTTTTCACCATACCTCAGTACATGTGAAAATAAACTAAACTAACTAACTTTAGCTTGAACTAAAGCTGGCTGCCGCCTCATGGAAATTGCATATGTGCCTTTTCCATGAGCAAGCAAATAATATTAAGGCGAGGAAACCTGGCTAATACTTCCTCTCCCTAAACCAGGGGTAGATGTAATTTACCAATTCTACTTGTTGCCGAGATCATCTTGCATAGCATAATTAAAGTTTGTACATTGTAGAGGAGGTTTGGTCCACAGACATTTTTATGGCTTGCTGTGCTCAAGTTCCATAAATATTTTGGGAAGATAGACACAAAATGCTGTAGTAACTCAGCGGGACTGGCAGCATCTCTGGAAAGAAGGAATGGGTGACGTTTCGGGTCGAGACCCTTCTTCAGACTGATTTTGGGAAGGTTGTTCCTTCTAGACACATCCTCATCTGCCCAGGTTGGTGGCGAGTGAGATCCACCAAAAAGGATGTAAATAATCAATTGGGCTCAGATGTTGGATCCTCCAGGTCAAAGTAATTAACTTTCTAAAAGTTTGAAACCAAGAAAGACACCATCATATTATCATTTCATTCTGAGCATTTAGCAAAAACAGAGCTCTTACATGACACATCGGATGAGTCATCTTGTACTGGTTCCGGTGTTGAACAACTGCTCTCTGTATTCTGTGATGTGTTGGGTACTGGAAGATCACTGGTTTTACACCCAACATATTCCTGAACTGGGACCTACAACAGAAACCACATGTTGCCAGTTTAGGCATGTATTCAATAGGCAGGAGAGAAAGGGTGCCTAACTCATTAGTCTTATACAATTCTGTTTTCTCCATTCAAGTCTAATAATTTTATGCATTTATATTTCAATTATTAAAATTGTGTTATAAGAAAGGATTAAAGGATATGCAAATATAGTAGAAAGAGAACTTATAGAAAGAGAATGTTATAACGTATGTTATGAATGAACTATCCAAAAAATGATGTTAGATTGATGGGATCAGATTAACTTTAATCCTCAGGATTCTTATTACTGAAGGATTAACCAAAAAATTCAATGAAAAAATATTCTGTTTATTTAGTTTCATACTAAACTAATCTGTTTCAACATAAATTCTCAGGACATTGAAATTTATTATTGTGCTACTGTATTTTCCATCTTCTCTCCTGCTCCAGGAAAAATACTTGGGCCATACCTGTGTCATCTATGTCTTGTGAACGGGGGAAGGTTGTAGGTGGGTGGTTGGGTGTGCTCAGCAGAGAGGATTTTCAGCAAAAAAAACGTTTTGTAAATCACTGAAATAACTGAAGTGTAACTGGGGGTAAATTAAGCTGCAACACCACGGAGAAAATGAGGAGAAAAATATAAGATCAGTAATTAAGGTGTTTTTTTACAGATCAAAATTTGAGACCTAAAATGTATTATGGTGGTGGAAGTGGATTTAAAACCATTTTCATGAGTGAATAGTGCGCAAACATTTCTTTGGTAAGGAGCTATTAGATTTATCTTAGATTATCTTGAAATGTAAAATTAACCAGTTCTACCTATAGCTCCCAAGACTACGATTGACACAAAGTGGATTCTATGAAACATTTTAATAGGTCAGTATTCCTCTATGCCTTTTCTACCAAGTACCCATCCAAATACCTTTTAAACATCACAATTGTACCTGCCACTATCATCTCCTGGCAGTTTATTCCAGAAAACCACTACCAACTGTGCGAAAAAATGTATTTTAACTTTCAACTTAAATACGTGAGTTTTAATTCTAGACTCTGTTGTCTCGGGATAAAGATTCTCAATGCTATCTACGTTCCTTGTGATTTTATAAACTTCAATAAGGTCACCTTGCAGCCTCCTATGATACAGTAAGAATAAATCCAACCTCTCCAATATACTGTATCCTTATAATTATAGCCCTCGGTTAAAGGCAACATCTTGGTGAATTTCTCCTATACTCTCTCTATTACTACTATATCCTTCCAATAGTGTGGTGACCACATCCATGCACAGTACTTTAAATATTCTGATAATGACCTGCTGTCCTATTTGACTTCTGCTGTTAATATTAATTGACATCACTGTCAGCGATTTGCGTCGGATCCTTGTCTGCACAATTCCGTCTTTCTCAAACTGGATAATGTCATTTGTCGAATCCCAGGGACAGGTCCTGCAAGGAAGACAAATCAGAAACATGATCCATTAAGTTCAATCTAGGGATGTAAAAAGTATTTCCGCAAATTTTAATATCATGGATTTCTAATATTTCAATGGCAGGATTACTTGTCAGAACATTTGTGTTGGAGGATAGTTTTAAAACCTCTATTGATATAAGAGTAATATAAGAGTAAATGTTAGATGAGTGGTACGTACTCCATGAACTTGTACTTCCAGTTCTTTGTTGCTTCATCCTCCTGGAAGAGTTTTGCCACCCAATCCTGACATTGTTCTTTACGCTCTCTGGCAGCCTTGCGCTGTGCTTCCTCTAGAATAAATTTCTCCTGTGTGGCCTGTTCTTGATCACGGTTCTTTATTGCTCTGGTCACATTCTGCCATAGTCTAGAAAAATAATGGGAAGATTTACAACCCCTGCACTACCACAGTTGTACCCACCCAATTTAACGTGTCAAATCGTAGCTGTAAAGTAAAGCTCATTAACACAGAAGCAAGCCAGTTACCTGTTCAGCAAAAAAAAAACTGCAAATGCCCGAAATAGCAAGTCAGACAGCCTCTATGGAGAAAGAAATGGTCAACATTTCAGGTAATTTAAATTTCAAACAAGTCAAATACATCGATAGAACGCTGAACTATGACGGTTCCTTTATTTATATTCTGCTCTCACACCCTCTCCTCCCATCCATACTAAGGATAGTTCTTTTTTTCTTCATCATCTTTCCCACCAGCCTCCACATTTATGCCACTGTCAATGTGATACCATCATTGCTTCCCTTCCAGCATTCACTCCCTTCGGATTCACTTGTATTTGTACTTGTTACATTTAAGTATGCTGCATTCTATGCTCGCAATATAGTCACTGCACTTGAGAAAATAAATGCAGATTTAGACCGTGGGCCGAGGTGCTTTTTCATTTCATTTCGTGACCCAAATCACGTATTTACCTGTATTTATAACATATTGTGTAAAAATATGATAGAAATCATACCTGAAATTCGTCAAGAACAAAATATGCACATATTTTTTTAAATATTAGAAAACCCTCCAATTTTCCGAGTAGTAATTGTCCAATCAAAGCACGTTTGACATTGAGTCGGACACCAATTGATCAATCACGCGCTTTGTTTCATGCTAGCTAGGCAGCGAGCACACTAGGATCATGGCTGCCTCCTAATAACATCACAAAAATAGCAAGGTTTCGAAGGAAGAAAGGTAGCTGGCCACTTGCTGATAATTTTGTTTTACAACTGATTTATCTTTGTAAAGTTATGATGTTGTGAACTGTGAATTAAAAATGATAAATAAAATGTAGACCTGGGATTAGGGTTAGGGTCAGGGTTAGTGTCAGGGTCAGGGTTAGGCATTTTCCTCTAAGTGGAAGAGGGATAGGGATAGGGTTAGGACAGGGGTCGGCAACCTACGGCCCGCGGGCCAGATCCTGCCCGTAACCCGAAAACATCCAGCCCGCAGGCCTATTTCTTCTGAGGATTTCCGTAATGGAGCCGGCACTATGGGGGTGCTGAAGGCGGCCCTGGGCCGAGCTGAGCAGCAGAGGGGAAGAGACGGGGTCAGTCAGTCGGTCAGGCTATCGGCCGGCCGGAGGGTGTTGTGAGGGGTTGGTCGGGCTGATGGCCGGCCGGTGGGTGCAGTGAGGGGTCGGTCAGGCTATTGGCTGGCCGTTGTTGCAGCGAGCCGGTGCTATGGGGGTGCTGAAGGCGGCCCGGGCGGCGTGCAGGGCAGTGCTGCTCCCCACCATGTTGACATTCGGTGTAATCATAGCATCGGGTGGGCTGCTGCTGATGATCCAGAAGTGCCGGCCGAGGTGGACGCGCTGAGCGCTGGCCCAGGTGGATGCGCTGAGCGGCCACACGTACGGAGCCCGCAGCCGGTCCCAAAGCGGCTCCAGCTCCAGCTGTGGGCAGCTCTGGAAGGGGGGCGAGTTAGGGTTAGGGTTGGGCATTTTCCTCTCAGTGGAAGATGCCTTAGCCTTCCCCCAGCCTGGCACTGCCCCAGTCCCACTATGGCCGTGATCCCCTCTGCACACTGGCAGTCAATGGAGTTCAGGAAACTGGGGAACGCACAGGATCTGCCCTCACCCATTAATTAGGCATGTTCAGGAGCCGGTGAAACCCGGGACCTCTGCGGCAGTCCCGTATTCAATGTTCCCATTCAAGTCTCGGCGCTACCACAGAATACCCGAACGGAATCCAGCTCCCCTTAGAATAATATACAGCTATATATTATTGAGCACAAGAGGGCGTTGTTACTTTTTCTAATTTGCTTAATTAATTAGTGTGCAACCTTTTGCATTGACGAGTTATGAATTCCTTATCAATGATGTTTTATCTAAATCTGTGCCAAATTTCAAGTAGATACCAGTCATGGGTCACAAAGTTAAAATCTAGAGCCCTTTTGGCCCCTCGGCCCACGGCCTAATTGTGTATCTGCTTTGCAGAATAGCTCTGTTCAGTTCACAGGTAACCCTGAGATTCCAGATGCCGCTAACTTTAATTCTATACTTAAGGCTCTTTGGTCCTTTACAAATTTTCAATAAAGCTCAATGAACAGCATCTCATAATTCTGGTAGACATGTGAGAGGTCTTGGGACTCAAAGTTGAATTCAACAAATTCAGGCAATCAACATTTCCAATTTATGGAAGAACTAGCCAGTTCTCATGAAATGTCATCATTTTGTAATATTCAACCTTTTCTCCACAAATGTTTCCTGATCAGTTGAGTATTTCCAGCATTCACTTTTCATTTCACATTTCCACACCGCAATGTTTTGGACCTCAGTTAAACAACTAAGTTTTTATTCCTCGGCCTTCTTCAATTCCTATTTTTATCTTCACCATTTAGATCATGCAATTATCATGTCTTTGTCAGTCTCACAGTTGGCACCACCTCCATGGTTTCATTCACTCTTTCTTGGTCTCTACCGTTGCAATTTTAATCAGTTAGAAATCAAAGATAACAGCTAGAAGCATTACTGTGCCCTCCATAATGTTTGGGACAAAGACCTATCATTTATTTATTTGCCTCTGTACTCCACAATTTGGGATTTGTAATAGAAACAAATCACATGTGGTCAAAGTACACATTGTCAGATTTTATTAAAGTGTTTTTTCATACATTTTGGTTTCACCAAGTAGAAATTACAGCTGTGTTTATACATAGTCCCCCCATTTCAGGGCACCATAATGTTTGGGACACAGCAATATCATGTAAATGAAAGTAATCATGTTTAGTATTTTGTTGCAAATCCTTTGCATGCATTGACTGCTTGAAGTCTGCGATTCATGGACATCACCAGTTGCTGAGTGTCTTCTCTGGTGATGCTCTGCCTGGCCTGTATTGCAGCCATCTTTAGCTTATGCTTGTTTTGGGGGCCAGTCCTCTTCAGTTTTCTCTTCAGCATATAAAAGGCATGCTCAACTGAGTTCAGATCAGGTGATTGGCCACTCAAGAATTGACCATTTGTTAGCTTTGAAAAACTCATTTATTGCTTTAGCAGTATGTTTGGGATCATTGTCTTGCTGTAGAATGAACCGCCGGTCAATGAGTTTTGAGACATTTGCTTGAACTTGAGCAGATAGATGTGTCTATACGCTTCACAATTTATTATGCTACTACCATCAGCAGTTGTATCATCAATGAAGATAGGTGAGCCAGTACCTTCAGCAGCCATACTTGCCCAGGCCATAACACCCCCACCACCATGTTTCACAGATGAGGTGGTATGCTTTGGATCTTGGGCAGTTCCTTCTCTCCTCCATACTTTGCTCTTGCTATCACTCTGATATGTTAATCTTCGACTCATCTGTCCACAAGACCTTTTTCCAGAACTGTGGTTGCTCTTTTAAGTACTTTTTGGCAAACTGTTATCTGGCCATCCTAATTTTGCGGCTAACCAGTGGTTTGCATCTTGCAGTGTAGCCTTTTTTTGTTTTGTTCATGAAGTCTTCTGCGGACAGCGGTCATTGACAAATCCACACCTGACTCCTGAAGAGTGTTTCTGATCTACCGGACAGGTGTTTGGGGATTTTTCTTTATTAAAGAGAGAATTCTTCTGTCATCAGCTGTGGAGGTCTTCCTTGTCCTGCCAGTCTCTTTGCGATTAGTAAGCTCACCAGTGCTCTCTTTCTTCTTAATGATGGTCCAAACAGTTGATTTTGGTTAGCCTAAGGTTTGGCTGATGTTTCTCATAATGGCTTCTTTGACTTTCATTGGCACAACTTTGGTCCTCATTTTGATAAACAGCAATAAAAGTTTCCAAATGTGATGGAAAGACTGGAGGAAAGACAAGGTGCTGAGATATCTCTTATATCTGCATTAAGGAGGCAATTAAACATACCTGAGCAATTACAAACACATGTGAAGCCATGTGTCCCGAACATTATGGTGCCCTGAAATGGGGGAACTTTGTATAAACACAAAGGTAATTTCTTCATGGTGAATCCAAAATGTACAAAAATACCCTTTAACAAAATCTGAAAATGTGCACTTTAACCACATGTGATTTTTATACTATTACAAATCTGAAATTGTGGAGTACAGAAGCAAATAAATAAATGATGGATCTTTGTCCCAAACATTATGGAGGGCACTGTAACTCTGGTTTGGTTTCCAAAATGCTGCCTAATCTGCCAAGTATTTCCTTTTTTTGTTCTATTCAGGTACTTTATACTCTTTGCAGTCATGAAATGTGGTTGTTGCTGATAAGATCAGTATTTATTGAACACCCGAGCCCTTGACAAATGCAGTCCTTGCACTTCAATGGTTCTTCCAGTTGTGAGTTGTTGGATTTTGTCACAATGAAGGTAAGACTTTATATTTCCAAGCCAGGTGGTAGACCATGAGTTTGGTGCCTGATCTAACGCTTTGATTTTCAAATATCCATTACCTCAAATATCCTTTACCTCATTGTAACCAAAGGCTGTACTGGTACACTGAATGCAGTGGTGAATTTCATCATTGCCACGAGGTGGCTCCTGAGGTGTGAAAAGTGGTCCAGGTTTTTCAGATTCATTATTGTGAACCTTCATTGTTACAGGCTTCTCCTTGTTCCTGAATTTCTCCTCTCACTGCATGCCTGGCTCACATTCCAAATCTCTAGCTATTAAAATAAATACCATTTCATTCAAGAGCTGAACTGGATTCAGATTATAATCCACATCTCAGCATAGTTTTTAATATATAATCATGAATAAATTATTGCTTTTCATTTATTTTCACGTATTTTTAGAGTGGGGGTCAAATCAGATCAAATTTGAAGGAAGTCAGGCCACATGTCAGGCTAAACGTTATACCTTATACACTGTAAATGGATTGATTGTAATCATGTATTGTCTTACTGCTGACACTAGCACGCAACAAAACAACTTTTCACTGTACCTCGGTACACGTGATAATAAACTAAACTGAACTGATGTACCAAATCTTTCAACCTGTTTATCTCAGATAGCACTAAATACAACAGTAGGAGTATAATCAAAACACATACATGTTTGAAGAAGGGTCCCGACCTTAAACATCACCTATCCATGTTCTCCAGAGATGCTGCCTGGCCTGCTGAATTATTCCACCACTTTCTCGTTTTATTTGGAAACCAGCATCTGCAGTTCCTTGTGTCTGCATACATGTGGTTGCTGCTTACCTCATCTCTCAGAAACATCTAACCATTTCACTCACAACCAATTATCTGCAATGTTATAGATTGACCTACAACATCATCTAAATAAATACCAAATATGATCTACCAGTTAATCTGGTTTTGGTTGTGGTTGTTAAAAGAATGCTTCTTGAACACTAGAAACGTTTACCAGAATAGATAGAATTATACCCATAGTTTATCATCTCAGGGATGGAAAAGGATCACAGCACCTTAAATCTTGGAATAGTTCTTAAACTCTCAATGCGATGACTCGACAATAAGCTGAACTGACATTAACATCAAGTATGAAACTAATTTGCTGCTCTGGGATCAGACCTGCTGAATGATTCCCACATTGTAAAATGAAAAGGAGTTTCTGAAGCCAATTTATGGAACTCATTTTCATAACTTCTATTGCAAGTTCATTTTGTAGAAATATGTGTCTCTTCCTTTAAAGCGCTGATATTATTTGTCTCCTCTCTGACATACCTTTCAGACTCAAAGTCACCCTGCTCCTCCGAACACACAGCATGACGTACTAGACGCTGTTTCCGAATCTCACTGGTCACACTCCAGAATGAAACAGGCGATCCAATTTTTTTCTCCTGGATATAAACCTCCCGGTCCTGTTGCAGAAAAAGAACACACTGACTAATGTAGAAAACATCCTGCTTCACAAAGATTATTAGCTTCACAAACAACAGTTTAAATTTTTTTTCAATATTCCCATTCTAACTAGAAAAATTGTTTCCCTGAATTTACTTTGCTTATCAAAGTAAAGGAATTTATAGGCAATAGCAAGCAAGCTCATGTGTGGAGACACATGGATCTCGAGATGCTGGTTTACAGAAAATACAAATGTGCTGAAGTAACTCAGTGGGTCACGCAGCATCTCTGCAGAATATGGATGGGTGATGTTTCGGGTTGGGACACTTCTTCAGATAGGTTCTAACCCAAACCATCACCTATCCATGTTCTTCAGACATGCTGCCTGACCAGATGAGTTACTCCTGTTTCTCCTTTGTGTCATTTTATGCTTATGATGCGTTATACATAGAGAAGAAAATGTTAAATACTAATCCAAGGTTAGAGGTGGCAATAACAAGATACAAAGTAAAGTGTTTTTTACAATTCAGCACTAAGAACTGAAAGAAAAATAATTGGTTTGATTTAAAGTAAAAATTTCATGACAACCCCTTTCAGGAACATGCAGTTCAGATATGGTAGCACAGTGGCGCAGTTTGTAGAGTTGCTGCCTCACAGCGCCAGAGACCTGGATTCGATCCTGACCTCTGGCACTGCGTGTGGAATTTGCACATTTTACTTCGGAGTCACGTGAGTGACTACATGAAGAAGACCCCGTCCAGCCGCACACGCATCATATCGATCAGATGCATAGCGTTCATGACCGTGTGTGGAGGAGCAGGAGCTCCTCCAGGCGGTGAGTAAAAAGCAAAGTTAAAGTAAAAGTCGGAAGGTAAGTGGTTTCACTTTCACTTACAGGGCGCTTTTCTTCCCGCTCAGACGTGTTGGTAGAGGTCCACACAAGTTACAATGGAAAAAGGGCGTAGGGGAAGGAGAGGCCAGGGACGCACCGCAGGTAAAACCCCAGATTCTAAGGGTAGCGGGCATCAGTCAGAGGAGTCAGTGGCATCGAAGCCATTAACACCCGTTGCGGTCGAATGTGCCGTTAAACCACCGGCGGCGGGGCGCAAGGCAGGACAAAAGTCGGCCCGACCTGTAGACTCGGATGAGTCAGACCCGGAGGTATACCCTCCTGAAGCAGAACATGTTATGGCTGCAAGGGTCGCTATCTTAGAGCTCCTGATGGGAAAATGATTTACAAAGAACCCCCACAGGAGGATTTAGGTCGGTGTTGGCCAATGGAGGATATAGCACAGGGTGTGCCTTGGATGGGACAGGCACAAGGGTGGCCTACAGGAGAGCCATCAGAAATGCCTGTGCAAAGCTATTACAGTGGTTGGCCTACAGGAGAGCCAGTGCCAGAAATGCCCGCAAAAAGGCAATATATGTGCTGGCCTACTGGAGAGCCAGTACCAGAAATGTCTGAGCAAAGAGAGTACAAACGTACATATGTGCCAGCACCGACAATTTCAAAAGAAAAAATTATGAAGCGTTGGCCTAGAGTTGAGCCAGCGCCAGCAGCACCTGGGACAGGGTTGCCTATCCGTGGGCCTACAAGAGAGCTTACGCAGGGGGAATCTGGCATAGACTTACCTGAAACAGGGGAGCCAGAAGTTACCCAACCTGAAGAGGAACATCTAGATTCAGAGGATGATTTCTATGAGGATGAGAGCCCATTATCAGAGCTGAAAGTTCCTGGACTAGCACAAAAGTTTGCTGTTCCCAGAATAAACAGGGAACCTTTGAGAGAGGAAATAGCAATGACTATAAATTATCTACTCTCCCATCAGCTCCAGGAAGTAACTATGGATAAGACTATTAAACAGTATGAGCCCCCGGCGAATTGTGACTTGCTAACAGTTCCAGCAGTGAATAACTTGATATGGGGTTATTTGAGCATTGGTTTACGCTCACAAGAATTGAAATTACAACGAGTGCTGAAATTGCTGGGGTCAGGCATTACGGCGTTTGCCAGGGGATTGGATGATGATTTCATATCAGATTCACAACAAGATGCCTTAGCACTCATGTGTAGTGCGCACTTTGAAATAAATTGTATTCGTAAAAATGCAATAAGACCAAATATTAATCCTAAGTATGCAGGGCTCTGCAAACCATCCAACATACAAATGCCTAATCTGCTGTTTGGAGAAAATCTAGCAAAGAAACTAAAGGACTTGAATGAAGAGTCAAAGACCATGAGTGGTATGATGATGAAACCACCGATGCTGAACAGAGCGGTGCGAAGGCAGTATCCCTACAGGCGGAATGCTGGTGCTGGAGAAGGAACAAGCCGATCATTCTCGTATACACGTTGGCGTGCTGCACCGGGGATACGTGGAGGTTCCAATATGCCTACCAGAAGGGGACAACAATTGCCGGTGGCAAACCCCGAGGTAGGGGGTCCTGGTCTGGTAAGAAATACAACAAATGTTTCACATTCACAAATAGGGGGAAGGTTACGATTCTTCCTAAAAGAATGGCAGTTAATAGCAAATGATTCATTTATTCTAAGTAGCATTGTAGGATTCAAAATTGAGTTCTATCCACACTTAGATCCTCCAGTTCTATACACACTTAGATCCTCCAATTCAGCAAAATTGAATGAATGAATGAATGAATGAATGATATATTTTATTTCGAACGATTAACCAATCAAATAATCAATATTTTAAATATTTTCAAATATGCGACTATTTGAAAAAATATACAAAAGATCATTATAATAACCCAGCAGATGTATTGGATGAGGCAATGCAGATAAAAGCTGAATCAGCAAACTTAATATCATATTTGTATAATATTATCTTAAATGTAGAAATACCATCTACGGAGGGTATCAGAAGAGACTGGGAACAAGAGTTAGCTATTAAAATTTCAAAGGAAAGTTGGAATGAACACTTATTAAACGTGCATAAATGTTCGATTAATGTAAGACACACTTTAATACAATTTAAAATTTTACATAGATTATATTATTCCCAAACTAAAATCTATAAAATTTCCCCAAATGTATCATCCATTTGTGATAAATGTCAATCCCAAGAAGCTACTATAGCTCACTCATTTGTTTTCTGTACAAAAATTCAAAAATTTTGGAATGAAATTTTCGAAATCTTTACAAAATTATTTAAAATAAAACTGATACCCAAAGCAGAATGGATTATCTTCGGAATAACGGAAGATGGTCCAGAACTAAATGTGTTTCAAAAGAAACTAATAGACTATGGGTTAATAACTGGAAAAAAGCTAATCCTAAAATTTTGGAAGAAGGCTCCAATACCAACTATAAACATGTGGATTTCAAATATGTTCGAAACATTACACCTAGAAGAGATAAGACTCCTCCTGGCAGGTAAACCAGATCACTTCCACCTGACGTGGTCTGCATTTATAGAATTATTACAAATATAGGGTGCAAAGGTACCTTAAAAAAAATTGAGGTCAGGTAAGGGGGGATGATAGTTGGAGAGTTGGTATGTCCCATTTGCGTAATGCTCATAAAAACTATTTGTTTCTCTCTTTTTCCTCTTTCTCTTTCTCCTTCTTTTCTAGGGTCTATTTCTTAACTCTTTTTCTTTTGTTTTTAATTTTGTTCTTATAGGGTCTTTGTTCTTTCTTGTTGTCACATTTTCTACACTCTCACTTTTTCCTTCACTTTCTTCTTTCTTTCAATCTCATCCTTTCCTTTTACTAGTGTAAAAAACAAACGGAGTACATTAATTGTAAGAAGATATAAGTGACGAGTACTAATGTATGTGGTTGTAATGTAATGTACTTCTAATAAATAAAAAATAAAAAAAAAAATTTTTTTTAAGAAGAAAAGAAAAGATGAAAATGAATAATAAATAAAGGAAAATTATATATATATATACATATATATATATATATACATAAATACATACACACATACATACATATACATGTACATATATACATACATACATATACACATACATAACATATATGTACATACATAAATTAAAAAATCAAAAGCCAATTTCAACATAATACACATTAGGCTCGTTCGAAAAGGGATAGGAAGAAGCCTATGCTTGTCAAGTCCTACCCCCATTCTTCACCATTAACAAATGCAAAATTCAATAAACTAAACTAAACAGACAATTCAAATAAAACTACTCCAATCAAGCTATTAAGAAAAAAGAACAAAAAAAGAAAAGAACAAAAAGAACAAGCACCATTAACATCTGTGAGATTTACATTCTCCTTCCTCATTACTGTACTTTTCAAAGATATATCTTTTGTACATTTTTTAAAATTGCATTGTATTCATACTTTGTTTAATCGTTTCGTCAAGACCATTCCACAATACCACCCCACAAATGGAAATACACATACTTTTTAAATTGGTCCGAGCATAATGCTGTTTCAAATTTAGTTTCCCTCTAAAGTTATAACCCCCCTCTCTGTCTTTGAACAGTTTTTGTATGTTTACAGGTAGCAGTTTATTTTTTGCATTATAAATTATTTGTGCAGTTAAATTCTACCAGATCCTTAATCTTTAAGGTGTGTAATTTTAAATACAGTATATTAGTGTGTTCATGATATCCTACATTGTTTACTATACGAATAGCTCTTTTTTGTAGTGTGCTTAGTGATTGTAAGGTGGTTTTGTAGGTGTTGCCCCATACCTCCACACAGTAATTTAAATACGGTAACACAAGTGAGCTGTACAGAATATACAGTGCTCTCTCATTTAAAACATGCCTTGCTTTCCCCATCACTCCAATACTCCGTGCTACTTTTGCTCTCACATGTTTTATATGGGGTTTCCAGCAGATTTTGTGATCAAGAATCACACCCAGAAATTTATTTTCATACACTCTTTCTATTTCAACATTATTTATCATTACTTTTACTTGTGTATTTATTTTACGTTTTCCAAACAGCATAAGTTTGGTTTTGTTTAAATTTAATGATAATTTATTCAAATCAAACCATGTTTTTAGTTTACTCATTTCTGCTGTGACCACCTCCAAAAGCTGCTGCAAATTGTCCCCATCACAGAAAATATTAGTGTCATCTGCAAATAACACAAATTTCAAGAGGTTTGACACCCTACATATATCATTAATATACAAAATAAATAATTTGGGGCCCAAAACCGACCCCCTGTGGGACTCCACAAGTTATTTCTAAGCATGTTGATTTGCAGTCCCCTATTTGCACAAACTGATGTCTTTTACTTATGTAGCTTCTCATCCACTCTAGTACAACCCCTCTGATTCCATACTTTTCCAGTTTTTTGATTAGAAAATGATGATCAATTGTATCGAATGCTTTTTTCAAATCTATAAATACACCCACTGCATATTTCTTGTTATCTATAGAACTGGTAATGTCTTCAATTAACTCCATTAATGCCATGGATGTCGATCTGTTTGACCTGAATCCATATTGACTATCAACTAGCAATTCGTGCTTCTCGATAAAGTTATCTAATCTACTTACATACAGTTTTTCTAATATTTTTGAGAACTGAGAGAGTAACGACACAGGCCTGTAATTTGTAAATTGATTTCTGTCTCCAGCTTTGTATAGTGAGATGACTTTGGCAGTTTTCATTTTACATGGAAATACACCAGTTTTGAAAGATAAATTGCAAATATAAGTTAAGGGTTTTACAATTACACCAATGACTACCTTGATTAAAGCCATATCAATGTCATTCCAGTCTGTAGACCTTTTATTCTTACAATTACTAACAATGTCAATAATCTCCTTTTCATCAGCTGCTTTCAAAAAACATTGAGTTTGGGTTGCTGTCTAACAAATCCACAACCTTCCCCTCTCCTTCTTCTGACTGTGGATTATCGATTTCTTCTGCCAGTTTTGGTCCCACACTTACAAAAAATTTGTTAAACCCATTAACCACATCATTCATATCGCTTACAGTTGTATCATTGTCTTCAAAATACTGAGGGTAGTTTATATTCATTGATCCATTCCTGATAATATTATTTAACACATTCCATATGCCCTTGATATTATTTTTATTATCGTTTAATATTTTATTATAATAATCTTTCTTACATATCCTCATAATACTAGTCAATTTGTTTTTGTATCTTTTGTATTTACTTTCTGCTTCTATAGTTCTGAATTTTATGAATTCTTTATACAAGATATTCTTTCTGCTGGTCACGGATTTTCTCAAAGGAAGAGAATAAGTTGATCAAAGGAGAATTAGAAAATTTAAACAAAAAGGGAGTAATAGAGAAGTCAGTAGAAAAACACAATCAATTTGTATCAAATATTTTTCCTAGAACAAAAAAGGATGGTGGATGTAGAATCATTTTGGATCTGACAAATCTTAACCTTTATGTACAATATAAACATTTCAAAATGGAAACATTTACTAATGCCATTCAGCTGATCACAAAAAATTGCTATATGGCAAGCATAGATCTGCCAGATGCATATTATTCTGTGGCAATGCATGGTAATGATCAAAGATATTTGAAATTTAGATGGATGAGTCAGTTATGGCAATTTAAAGCATTGCCCAATTGCTCAGCACCAAGATTAATCACTAAATTACTCAAACCAATTTTAGCTCTGCTAAGAGCTGAGGGCCATGTACCAATGGCCTATTTAGACGATATTCTGATTGTGGGGGACACTTTGGCTACTGCAAAATTGTCAGTGTCTAGAGTCAAGTACATTTTTGAAAAAATGGGTTTCATTATTCACCTACAAAAATCAAAATTGTTACCAAGCAAGAAGATTGATTACCTAGGATTCACAATTAACTCTGAACACATGGTAATCACCTTGCCAAAAGAGAAAAGGCTGCAGTTAATTGAAGGTTGCACCAAACTCATAAACAAGGACACACCTTCAATTAGAGAAGTGGCAAGCTTGCTGGGCAAATTAATTGCTGGGCTTCCAGCTGTCAGGTTTGGACCATTGCATTATCAATGTTTGCAGACGGCTAAGGTACAAGCATTAAAAATGAATACAGGGCATTTTGACAGGCCCATGAAATTGACAATTGGATCCATTACAGAAATGGAATGGTGGATTAACAATGTCTCTAATGCTTCCAGAAAAGTTCTGGTAGAAACACCTTCCGTCATTCTACAGACTGATGTAAGTGCTCTTGGATGGGGCGCAACTAACATGATTTCCAGCTGTGGAGGTAGGTGGAATGTGAATGAAGTACCTTTGCTGGAAAATCAGAGGATCAATTACCTAGAGCTGTTAGGAGCATTTTATGGCCTTAAAGCTTATTGCACAAATATGGTAAATGTGCATGTTCAGGTACAGGTTGACAATACTACAGCTGTAGCATACATAAATCACATGGGTGGTATCAAATCAGAATCACGTGATAGATTGGCAAATGAAATTTGGACCTGGTGTATTGCCAGGAAAATTTGGCTGTCAGCAATATATTTACCAGGAAAATTTAACATAATTGCAGACAAAAGATCACGTAAATTTAATGATAATACAGAATGGATGTTAAATCAGGAAATATTTACACAAATTGTAACACAATTTGGAATGCCAGAGATTGATTTGTTTGCATCAAGACTAAACCACCAATTGCCTAAGTATGTGTCATGGGAACCTGATCCTGGTGCAGTAGCGGTGGATGCTTTCTCGCTACATTGGGGTGGTATGTTTCTGTATGCATTTCCACCATTTTGTTTAATCAACAGATGCATACAGAAAATTAAACAAGACTCAGCCTCAGGGATTTTGGTAGTACCAGATTGGCCTACACAGCTATGGTACCCACTGGTGTTAAAAATGATTAAAAAAACCCTTATGATTATTCCAAAGCAGATAAAACTGCTTGTACATCCTGTAACTGATGAACCACATCCTTTACATGATCGTATTGGTTTGTTGATTTGCAGATTCTAAGAAGGCCATATCTTGGAAAAGGATTATCAGATCGTACGGTGGATGTTATGACAGCAGCCTGGAGGAATAGTACCCAGAAGCAGTACATTTCCTATATAAAGAAATGGGAGGTGTTTTGTTCAGGAAAGAATATTGCATATAACACAGCAGAAATTTCAGATGTAATAGAGTTTCTTTCAACTCTATACTACGAATTAAAATTAAGTTATAGTGCAATCAATACTGCACGAAGTGCACTCTCTGCATATTTAAGCAGTGAATCAGAACAAAATCCAATAGGATCACATCCTTGGGTCTGTAGGTTTATGAAAGGAATTTTCAACTCCAATCCTCCTAGACCTAGGTATACAGAAATCTGGAATGTAAAAGATGTACTGATGCTGCTGAGGGATTGGAATCCCATTGAAACTCTGTCATTAGCCAAAATCACCATGAAATTGGTTATGCTCATGGCATTAGTTTCAGCTCAGAGAGTTCAAACATTACAGAAACTAAGAATTGACAGAATGAAAGTAGGGGCGAATGCCGTTACATTCTATGTCTATGATTTACTGAAGCAAAGTAGACCTGGGTTCACGGGATGTAAGTTGGAGTTTTTAGCATATCCTACAGATCCACGGCTATGTGTAGTAACATATGTAAAATGTTACATAGAAACAACAAGAATCTTAAGAGGCACAGAATTGGCATTTTTTATTAGTCATAAAAAGCCTCATAAGAAAGTGTCAACACAGACAATTTCCGGTGGCGCCATGTTAGACTAACAGACGTGCACCTAGCTCCTCTCCTGAAAAATTTCACGATTTATCGTGTAAAACGGGTCCAGAAATCGGGATTGTTTTTAAAAACCTTACCGGAGCTTCTGGTCGCCGCGCTGATGACGTCATCATTAAGCGCGATGTTTTAAACGGTGGTTTGAAGCCCTTTAAATGAGTAAACTGTCTCCAGCTGTGAGCCCTCAGAGAACAGTGAAAAAGCTGCTGAGAGACCAGAAGAAGCCTGAAGCAGAAGTTACCTCTGAAGTCTCTGAAGTGGCTGCAGAAATGGATACAAGAGCTAAGAAAGAGTTTGATGACTTGAAGAAATCAGTGAAAAATATGAAAGATGAGATTTTGGACGAAAATAAAATTATGATGGAAAATATGAAGGAAAATATGAAGGAGGATATCAAGGAAAATATGGCAAAAATTATGGAAGGAATGGAGAAGATGATGAGGGATTTAAATGCTGGTAATCAGAAGAATATGATTGATTCACTGGACATTATGAATAAACGAATTGATGAGGTGAAAGATGGTCTATCAGAGAGAATGGACAAGATGGATGTAACTACTATGGACAAGTTCACGGCTGTGCTTGAAACAGTAGCTGCAAGTATGCGCACAATTACGGAATTGGAGAAAAACACGGCTCGAGTGGTTGAAGACATGGCGAAAATGAGGCAAGAACATGAGCAAATGAGGCGAGAAAATGAACAAACTTCACTACAGATGGTGACTCAACTGGAGAAAGTCTCAGACAAATGCCTGGACCTGGAAGCTCGCTCTAGACGCCAGAATTTGAGAATTCTTGGAGTCTCAGAGGGAGCCGAGGGGGAGGATGTACGTGAGTTTGCCATGGGCTTGTTTAAACAACTGCTGAATCTTTCCAAAGAACCGAAAATCGAAGTGGCTCATCGTGTCCCAAGATTTAAACAAAGATCTGGTGCGGGAAAAACTTATCCACGACATATTATTGTGAAATTTCGGGATATTTTAGAACTGGAAGATGTTATGAGCAAAATCAAATACGGTGTGCAACTGCGGCTGGACAATGACACTATTAAGATATTCAGGGACTACCCGTATGAAATTGTGCAAAAAAGAAACAAATTCAAGAAGGTTAAGGATCTTTTAAGAGGGAGAGAAGGGATCAGATATGGGATTTTCTACCCCGCGAAAATGCGTATTTCCTTTAAGTGTCTTGAAAAGTCATCTGTTAAGCCTGAAGACGCGTTTAAATATGCCCAAACTATCGTTGAAAAATAGAAATGAAAGGGAGGTTTGGCAGATCTGAACCATTCTAAGCAATGCTTTGTCTGGGGATAGTTAGACTGTTATCTTTGGAATGTTGAATCAAGGACACTTTCTGTTCAAAACGAGTAAACAACTCAACAGATGGGAATGGTATATACCCGAAGCATATACTTGCTTATTAGATAATAATATTATAACCAATTGTAAGAACTTATCCTATTAACAACTTAATAAGTTATGCATGTTAGATTAGAATACTAACAAAAACAAAAATAAAAAATACCGAACTAACATACTAACTTGAATTTTTAATAAATTGAAACCTTATCTATAAGTGGGAGGAGGGGATGAGAAACGAGCACCTGGCTTAGGCCCAGGGGCACGTCTCGTTAACCCCTTCAACCAACAGTTGATTCTTATTGAAGTCAAAAGTATCGGTTTAATAATTAGTAGTTAAAATTCCGATATATATATATGTTATAATGAAATATCCAGGGTAAAATTGTATTATATATCTGAATGTGAGGCCCCGTTTTAATATTTTAATATGTTATGATTAACCAAGAGAGCGGAGCTATTTGTGTAACAACGCAATGGAAGTCAAAACAAGGTTTTTTCCCACCTACAGGTGGGACACTCGCTACAATGCCGACTATATCAGACACTGTATTTTCACTTTTTTAGGTTTTTTTTATCACATAAAATCACGTTTGTGTTTTGTGTTTAGTGATAAGCGTAAAATGGACATACCAACAAAACTTAAAAACTCAAAAGTTCCCCCAATACCCAAAGACCTGGGATATGGATGCACCACAAGATTTAAAGGTACTATAATTATTCAAAATGCATGACACCAAACAAAAGAACCTAGGAGGAATCTCATTTTGTAGTTGGAATATAAGAGGTATTAACGAACCTATTAAAAGGGGTAAGATACTAGCTCAGCTGAAACTGTACAACTCCGACATTACCTTCCTACAAGAAACACACCTAAAATCTCAGGATCAAGTGAGGGCAAAATGGATAGGTCAAACATACCTTTCTTCATTTACTTCAAAATCTAGAGGTACGTCAATCATCATAAGAAAAGGTATACCATATAAAGCAAAGAATATCATAACAGATATAGAAGGGAGATACCTAATAGTTAATGGAGAAATCCACGATACTCCACTTACCTTGGTAAATATATATGCCCCTAACTTTGATAACCCCCACTTTTTCAATAAAATTTTCAACATAATTGCAGAGTCTAACTATCAAAATGTTATAATAGGAGGAGACTTTAACTGTGTTTTAGATCCGTACTTAGATAAGTCAAGTCAAAAACAGAGAGGGAATATGAAATCAAAAACCGGGGAACTTCTCAATACTTATATAAACAACACTAATATAGCAGATGTTTGGAGAATTGTTAATCCAACTGGCAGGGAATACTCGTTTTATTCAATGGTACATAAGACATACTCACGTATAGACTACTTTCTGCTGGATACAAAATTAATCCCCCAAACATCTTACGCAATATACCACACAAATTCGATTTCAGACCATTCTCCACTAACTTTCCTTTTAAAACTGGAAGGATTGTCTAAGAATAAATCGTTTTGGAGATTTAATTCTCAAATTCTAAAAGATCCACAAGCGAGTATATATTTAAAAGAACAAATGGAGGTCTTTTTTCAAATAAATGATACTCCAGATATATCGCCTACTGTATTATGGGAATCTTTTAAAGCATACATTAGGGGTATTATTATTTCATATCAAGCTTTTCAAAATAAAAAGAATAAGAATGAACAAAGACAGTTAGAAGAACTTATTAGACAAATGGATATAGATAATGCTAAAGATCCATCAATAGATAAACATAATAAAATAATAATTTTGAAATTTAAATTAAATAAATTATTATCTGCCAAACTTATAAGGCTTTTTCAAATTACAAAACAAGAGCACTTTGAATTTGGGGATAAACCGCATAAACTTTGGGCTCACCAGCTAAAAAAACGAGAAAAGGAACATACTATACCAAAGATCAAATCAGATAAAGGGGAATTATTAACAACACCGAAGGATATTAATAAAAGATTCGTGCAATTTTATGAGAATTTGTATACATCTAAAACGACAATTGATTCCAATAATATCACAAAGTTTTTGGATACCTGTAATCTTCCAAAGTTAGAGCTGAAGGAACAAGAGGAACTGGGTGCACAAATCTCAATTAAGGAATTAGAAGATACAATAAACTCACTAAAGAATGGAAAAACACCAGGCCCTGACGGATTTACTAATGAATTTTATAAAAGCTTTTATGATAAAATAATACCAAGATTACAAAAAATGTACCAATATGCTTTTAAAAAACGAATACTACCTGATACATTAGCGGAATCAACGATTACTCTAATACCTAAGAAAAACAAAGATTTAGAAGAACCTGGTTCATATAGAGCTATAGCATTGTTAAACACAGATCAAAAAATATTAGCGAAAACATTAGCTAGAAGATTAAGTAAATACATTAGTAAATTAATAAACCCAGATCAGACGGGGTTTATCCCTAAGAGATACTCATCTAACAATATGAGACGTCTACTCAACATAATGCACTCACACAAATCTGAAGATCAAGAATTATCAATTATTTCGCTGGATGCTGAAAAAGCATTTGATCAAGTAGAATGGAATTATATGGACAAAGTATTACAAAAATTTCAACTGGGGGAGAATTTTATTCTATGGATCAAGTTACTATATAACAAACCTACAGCTAGAATACTAACTAATAACATATTATCCTCGAAATTCCAACTATCAAGGGGAAATAGACAAGGATGCTCATTATCACCACAGCTGTTTGCTCTCATTATTGAACCGCTAGCAGAAAAAATTAGAATACACCCTGATATCCATGGATATAATACTAAAGACTCATACAATAAAATATCTTTATACGCGGATGATATATTACTGTACATTACAAAACCTCAAATCACTATACCAAATATATTAAATTTAATTGAAGACTTTGGATCTTTTTCTGGATATAGAATAAATTGGAATAAAAGTGAAATTATGTCAATAAAACCAAAAGATTCAACACATCTTTTAAAATTCCCTTTTAAAATAGCTACAGAAAAATTTAAATACTTGGGAATCGAAATTACCAGAACATATCAAGGTATGTTTAGGGCAAATTTTGACCCCCTACTTAATAAATTAAACACACTAATTAAATTCTGGAAAACGCTCCCGATGTCTTTAATAGGCCGAATAAACGCAATAAAAATGATCTTTCTACCACAAATTTTATACCTATTTCAATCGATTCCTATATACTTACCAAAGAAGTTTTTTTAAAAACTCGACTCGGATATCACTAATTTTATATGGGACTATAAATCACATAGAATACAAAAAACTCATCTGAATAAACCTAAAGTATTAGGGGGTTTAGCACTACCTAATTTTATGTATTATTATTGGTCAGTAAATATTAAAAATATGATTCAACTGATGGATAACTCCGCCCAGCAAGTGGACTGGATTGTAATGGAGAAAGAGGATTGCTCCTCTAGAAACATTGGAGCGATCCTCCTTTCTCCAATGAAATTGAATAACATAAATTATAATAAGAACCCAATTATTCATAGTACAATCCGAATTTGGAAACAAATAAAACAAAATTTAAAATTAAGAAATGTATCACTTTTATTACCTATAGTTAATAACCCTTCGTTTAATCCCTCTATTATAGATAAAGCTTTTACACATTGGGATAGACTAGGAATTAAAACGCTTGGTGACTTGTATGAAACGGGAAAATTACTTTCATTTCAACAATTACAAATAAAATATAAACTTGGAAATAATGAATATTTTAAATATTTTCAAATATGCGACTATTTGAAAAAATACACAAAAGATCATTATAATAACCCAGTAGATGTATTGGACAAGGCAATGCAGATAAAAGCTGAATCAGCAAACTTAATATCATATTTGTATAATATTATCTTAAATGTACAAATACCATCTACGGAGGGTATCAGAAGAGACTGGGAACAAGAGTTAGCTATTAAAATTTCAAAGGAAAGTTGGAATGAACACTTATTAAACGTGCATAAATGCTCGATTAATGTAAGACACACTTTAATACAATTTAAAATTTTACATAGATTATATTATTCGAAAACTAAAATTCATAAAATTTTCCCAAATGTATCATCTATTTGTGATAAATGTCAATCCCAAGAAGCTACTATAGCGCACTCATTCGTTTTCTGTACAAAAATTAAAAAATTTTGGAATGACATTTTTGAAATCTTTACAAAGTTATTTAAAACAAGACTGATACCCAAAGCAGAATGGATTATCTTCGGAATAACGGAAGATGGTCCAGAACTAAATGTGTTTCAAAAGAAACTAATGGACTATGGGTTAATAACTGGAAAAAAGCTAATTCTAAAATTTTGGAAGAAGGCTCCAATACCAACTATAAATATGTGGATTTCAAATATGTTTGAAACATTACACCTAGAAGAGATAAGACTCCTCCTAGCAGGTAAACCAGATCACTTCCACCTGATGTGGTCTGCATTTATAGAATTATTACAAATATAGGGTGCAAAAGTACTTAAAAAAAAAAAAATGAGGTCAGGTAAGGGGGGATGATAGTTGAAGAGTTGGTATGTCCCATTTACGTAATGCTCATAAAAATATTTGTTTCTCTCTTTTTCCTCTTTCTCTTTCTTTTCTAGGGTCTATTCCTTAACACTTTTTCTTTTGTTTTTAATTTTGCTCTTATAGGGTCTTCGTCCTTTTTTGTTGTCACATTTTCTACACTTTCACTTTTTCCTTCACTTTCTTCTTTCTTTCAATCTTTTCCTTTTCTAGTGTAAAAAATAAATGGAGTACATTAATTGTAAGAAGATATAAATGACAAGTACTAATGTATGTGGTTGTAATGTAATGTACTTCTAATAAATAAAAATTAAAAAAAAATAAAAAAAGAAACAACAAGAATCTTAAGAGGCACAGAATTGGCATTTTTCATTAGTCATAAAAAGCCTCATAAGAAAGTGTCAACACAGACAATTTCAAGATGGTTGAAACAGGTGTTGATTTATTCAGGTATTGATACTGATAAATTTAAATCTCATTCCACCAGGGCGGCATCAACATCGGCGGCCAGGGATTCAGACGTGCCAATAGACCTTATCCTCGCGGCCGCAGAATGGGCAAGTGAACAGATGTTTCACAAGTATTACCATAAGGAGATTAAAGATCTCGGGGTGTTTGGTGATGCCGTGCTGGATTCAGTATTAAATACCCCATTATAATAAATGGGCCTAATTTTGTTACTTTTGTTAAAATAAATAAAACCATTAACTGATTACATTTAATGTTGTGGTTATGCATTGTTGATTGTGCTTACTCAAATAGAGTCAATCAGTGCAGTGTGCACCTGGATTTTAATCCACGGTGTGAAATCACAGAGCTTTGAAATCTTCACGTAGTCACTCACGTAACTCCGAAGTAAAATAGTAAGATTAACCGAGAACTTACCAGTTTGAAGTTTGATCTTTATTTTATGAGGAGTAACGTTGAGGGATTACGTGCCCTCCGCTCCCACCCTCATAAAAGGATCAAGCTGGTAGTTCTAAGTCTTTATGCATCTTACTATCATACTTCAGTAATTATCGTCTGTGATTGTCACTCCGCTGCTTTGAAGATTGACGCGTGTGCGGCTGGACGGGGTCTTCTTCACGTAATCCCTCAACGTTACTCCTCATAAAATAAAGATCAAACTTCAAACAGGTAAGTTCTCGTTTAATCTTACTATGCTACCTGCGATCACATAGGTTTCCTCACTGATCCCTGTGATATGCAGATTTGTAGGTTAATTTGCCTCTGTGAATTGTCCCTAGTGTGTAGACAGTGGATGAGAAAGTGGGATAACTTAATCGAATGTGAACAGATGGTCGGCATGAAACTTGGTGGGCCGAAGGGTCTGTTTTCATGCTGTAACTTTTAATTAATTCAATCAATATGGTACACGTTGGTTGCTCACACACCACACTTTCCCTGTGGTATGCAGCATGCACAACCTCAGACAGGCAAATCACTTCTTATTTCACAACTTGGAATTCGCACTCAATGTAATATAAAATTTTAATTCTATAGAATCAATCTTTTATTGCAGCTATCTCCTGACTACCTGTAACTAAATGAACACTGGTCAAATTAATTTAATATTAGTTTCAAAAGGCCATCAGAATTCTAATTGATTGGTCTCATTTGAGTTTGGGCCCCAGAGTTGTGTGGACTCCAAGTGCTTTTTTTGGGGGGGCAGAAACATTCAAGATAATCATGCAGTCTACCTCTTTCTTAGTTGAGCAATAAGACACAAATGAATGCTGAGACTTAAGGGACTTGTTCTATGTCTGTGGGATTGCTGTAAGCAGAGCTAAAAGTAAATTGTGGCTCATATTATGATCCATTGTTAAAGAGACTGTTGTTATGTTAGCAAACTAAATTGACTGGAAGATCCCAACTTAGTGTGTTGAATTAACTGATCTCGTTGGGGCTGCAAATAGTATATAAAAATCAGTTCAGTAGTCAGGACACAAAAATACAAGTTGAGTACTACAGAGCAGAACCTTCGACCCATCATGTTCGTTGCCAACCATCACGTGTCAAACTACACTAACCCCATTTACCAGCTCTGTGGATGACGATTGAAGATAACATTAGCCTCATCTGCGAAGCTTCCACAATTCAATAATAATAATAATAATAATAAGTTTATTTATATAGCACATTTTCCAATTGATTTAAATCAAAAGCCAAAGTGCTTTACAGTTACTAACCAAACAAATAATAAAAAGATAGAAAAAATGACAACACACTATAAGAGATTTTACACAAACACGAACATCCCCCCACAGTAGAATCTACACTCTCCACTGTGAGGGAAGGCACTAAAATGTCCAGTCCTCCTCCTCCTCCTAGTCCAGTCGGGGCCAGTCTGAGGCCACTGCAGCCAGTCGCCGCAACGGCAGTCCGATGTTGTTTGCCCACCCGCATCGGGTGGAAAAGTCCTCAGCAGCTTGGAAATGTCTGGAGCGGCCGCTCCTTCCCCGGAGACTGCGACGCCCGCGGACTTCAGGCCGCGCCGGTTGGAGCTTCGACTCCACGGTGCTTCCGATCCAGCGCCCAGCAGACCACGGCTGCTCGATGTTGGTGGTCGGCGGTCACAGCACTCCGGAGCGGCGACCCGACAAGGCATCGCCCGCTCCCCGTTGGTGTCCCAGCGCTGTGCCGCCGAAGCTGTGGTCCCCGGCAGGAAACGCCGCTCCAGCCCTCAAACCGCAGACCGCAGACCACGGCTGCTCGATGTTGGTGGTCGGCGGTCACAGCACTCCAGAGCGGCGACCCGACAAGGCATCGCCCGCTCCCCGTTGGTGTCCCAGCGCTGTGCCGCCGAAGCTGTGGTCCCCGGCAGGAAACGCCGCTCCAGCCCTCAAATCACAGACCGCAGACCACGGCTGCTCGATGTTGGTGGTCGGCGGTCACAGCACTCCAGAGCGGCGACCCGACAAGGCATCGCCCGCTCCCCGTTGGTGTCCCAGCGCTGTGCCGCCGAAGCTGTGGTCCCCGGCAGGAAACGCCGCTCCAGCCCGATGGAGGGCCGCATGGGGAGACCGGAGACGCGATTCGGAGGAAAACCGCATCTCCGACCAGGTAGGACTGGGGTTAAAACAGTTCCCCCCCCCACATAGAAAGAATAGACTCCAAATAATAAAAAAATAAAAAATATTCAAACAATAAAAGAGTTAGACGACGGACTGCAGGCAGGCTGCCATACAAACGGCGCCCACTCCTGCACATCCGCCATCTTGGAACAATACTGTTCTGACACAAACTATCTTATTTCAATGGAAGAAATACCCATTCAGAAGATACTGTTAATGGTTGGTTCCCCTAAAACTAAGCAAGACTCAGGAGATAGATGGAAAATTTTAGTAAACAGAAAAGCCACTCAAAGTAGAGAAATAATTTTCAAATTGTGTGCTGAGTTGGTGCAGGAACTTACCCAATGTCCTTGAAATGTGGCCAATGTCTCCTCACCTAGTGATATCTTCCCCGTGATCTGGTTCACACAGTCATTACCACCTAGGAAAGGCTGTCATCAAACATGGAAATAATTACAAATAGAAAATGCAATTTTGTGAAGCTTGGCTTATTGTATCAGAATACTGAATCAGGCTTATTGCATCAAAACCCATGATGTGATGAGTTCAGAATTACAGGGGAGCTCACCAATGAAACTGTTTATAAGTCCTAGGACAGAGAAGGTGGATTTGTACAAACATTGCGTAGCTGTTAATCTTATAGAGTGATGTCGGATAGCACTAAACACCTATTTTTATTTCATGGAAGCAAAGATCTACAACAAGCAGCTGACTTGTTCTGCCAGATTTTCCTTGAATGCAGATTTAATTTATTGCATATAAAGTCATTATTTCAGTTACAATCATTTCAATTTGTAAATATCCCTGAATTCAATTGTACAGGAGTAGTGGGCAAGATCTCTTTTACCTTCAGCTTGAACTCAAGCTCTGCCTTGTAATGAGTTGTCTCACACTCAATGGTTATCTTCCCTCCCAGTTCCAGGGTTGGTGTTCCATACAAGAGCCCTGGAACAAAGAGATAAATAAATGTTGGCATTTTGATGGGGACAAGATTAACTTAATTTCCCTTCCACATGGTGGATACTGACAGAATGCAATGCAGAACACATAATGCAAGAATGCAAGTGTTCCTGGGCAGCTCGTGCTTTGCACAAGGAATGTAATAAAAATCACTTAATCCTTTTATATGCAATATGATACAAATGTAATTGCTGAAGATATAATAAAAATGCAGCACTGTGAGGTTAGTGGCTGCATAAAAACTTGTAAAATATATTGGAACCTTTTTCCAAGGTTGAAAAATGTGCACAGCTTTAACAAGTGCAGACAGGTTATGAAAGAACTGACTAATGTTGAATAAATGGATAGCACTGTGACAGTCGGACACTGCACCAGAAATGTGTGTACAGACATATGTAAACATGCAGAGCAGAAACAGAAGCCACACAGCCCACCCATGATTTATGATTTTCACCTACTGACATTATAATTATTTTGTCATTCCTTTGAGTAGTTTCCCCATCTGTGCATGTGAAGGAGAAACTCAGATTACACATAAACAACAATTGTACTTCTATAGTGCTCCCTCAAAAATACCTTGGAACATTTTAATAATTAGCAGAATACACCAGTTAGCAGTTTAAGAGAAAGGTTTAGAGGTAATTGAGAATGAGGATAAGGGATTAATGTAGAACATCTGGGTCTTGCAGCTATAGACTATGTGGCTAAACAAAACTACCAATGATGGTGTAAAAGGTATGGGGAACAGTTTTGGCTTATTTAAGTCTTTGTGTCAGAAAGGCAGTTGAAAATTGACAACAAAAAGCAAGGAGTTGGGATATACTTCTTCACATAGAAGTGATCAACAATTGCAGAAAGCTGCCAGAAAAATAATTAAACCAAGAATACTGCCCAGAACATTCTAAAGACTGTAATCAAAAGATGTTGTGGTTGGTATTGCAGAAGAATGAGCGCAGGTGAACCAAATGATTTCCCTTGGAAGTGTCCCGTTTCTCTGCAGTATTGCCAACCAGAAATTAAAGCAGCAAAAAAAAACCCCAGAGCTATACCTTTACAGTGCGCGTACGGCATGGTGATGATATAATCTTCATTTCTATTGAGAAACCGGAGTTGTGCTTGGCCATCCAATATAGCAGAAAGTGAGTTCCCTGCAGGGGAGAAGTAAAAGATCTGAGAAAACTGCCGCTTAAGTCTATATGATCTGTTTGAACTTATACTGCAGTGAATCTGTGTGGCCTGTTGAAGAATGTGTTATAGCCTTATTTGCCAAGACATTTCCAGAATTTAGCAAGCCTTTGACATAATATATCAGAGCTTTCAAAATATTTAATAAAACATTCAGAATGATAGCACATTAGTGGTGGGGAACGAAAGACTTTACATTTGAGGTACTTGATGCCAGCATCAGGAGAGGTAAATTAAAAATTAGAGGTACTGTAGATTAAATACTTTCTCTGCATCTGAAAAGAAACACTTCATTTTTATAACATCTGTCACAACTTCAGGATATCTACAATATGAATTACTACCAATTAAGTTAAAACTAAGTGGCAACACATTTAGCCGCAAGTTCTTAAGCATCACTGTAAATAACTTTTCTCTATTCCAGGTGATTGCACTTTGACTGAAAATGAGCTAATTCATGACTTGAAACCATTTCCAATGAATACAGAATTCCACGCTTTCTCACGAATTCAGTAGCTTTAATAATGTACCATTTTCCATTCCACCTAGCCATGTGGAACTAATCCTTTAATACCTTTGAAGCCAACAATGAAAATAACTTTTCATCTATATCAGTGAAAGTCAGAGTTTATAGAATTCAAGTAAAATATCGTGTAATTTAGAGTATTAGTTGCACTTTGCTTGATCCCTAATACCATGAAACACCCCAATTGCCTAGGAGACATTCCCAATTACCTGCTAAAGCTTCCTTCTCCAAACCATTTACCTCTCGTCCCTTTCCTGTTATAAACTGGCAATTTTGTTTTTTGAAGATTATGGTTGCCAATAAATTTCTTACCATAAAACTTGGAGCGGGCCAAGATAGAACCAGTGATACAGAAATTGTCCTTCCTGTTACTGATGTAAAACGCAGAAACTGGAGGATGATGGGATACCTATTACAGAGCAAAACACAGTTAGTCTGGAACTTCATTATCAGTTGGACAACTTTCCTCAATGCAAGGGACTTGCATATGGCTGACTTGAGCCTAGTTTTAGTTGAGAGATACAGCAATGGAAACAGCCCTCCGAGTCCACGCCAACCATCAATCATCCGTTCATGTTATTCCACTTTCTCATCCACTCCCGACATATTGGAGGCAATCTTTTCCAAGAGGCTGACCTGCAAACCCGCCATCTTTGAGTTGTGGGAGGAAACCGGAGCACCTGGAGGAAACTCACGCGGTCACAGAGTGAACTTACAAACTCCACACTAACAGCACCGGATATCAGGATCAAATCCAGGTCTCTGGTACTGTGAGGCAACTGCTCTACCAGCTGCGCCACTGTGCCGTCCTAACACTCCCTAACTTAAACCATGCAGCACACTCACCTCATACCCTTTACCAACTTTTATCTCAGTGTTTTTTTCCTCTCTGCATCCGTTCAATGTCACTTTGCCCCTTCTCATGGCCTTGCCAACAACAATACACATTTGAAACCACGTTAGATATTTATGTGAACTTTAATCTACATCCCTCTTGAACCAGTGCCTGTAAACGTGTCCAGCATCTCTATCAGATGGACAAGTCCTAATTGTCTAGTATACCTTCAAGGGAAGATATTTTAGTGTCTTAAATTATTTTACATTCAATTTTCAACAAATCAATTAGTTTGATGCAAATAAGAATAAGTATCCAAAGTCAGTTTAGGCATCGACATTCTTCTTCTTTGACTGTACAAACTTTTCATGGAAAAGGACGATGCCTATGCCAATTTGAAACAAGGTTTACCTGCTCTGCTATGTAGAAAGTGCGGCTATCAGTTTTAGGATGGTACCAGTAACAACGAAAGGTCTCTCCCAAGATTGGATTATATGGTTTCTTCAGTCCCTGATAGAAAGAAGAAAGGAAATAAAACCATCAATTATCCCTGTCTGCGTGACGTACTCAAAATGGCAGTCAATCTGGGTTAATTTCAAAATCAGACTGCCCATTTGAGGTGATGTATTGGTCACAAGTAACACAGAGTTTGAATCTGATGATCAAGTTAACAATTTACAAGACAGTTACTTTCCCGTCTTGACGAAGAAATTTTGAATAAAACACCTTAATTGGCATTAAGCAGATAGCATGTTTCTAAAATTCTGATTGTTCTGTAATATAAAAATCTATGTGCAGGTATAGATTAAAGTTTTTGTCCAAAAAATGCTCAATTTATTAAACTGATTTGTCTTACAGCAATGAACAATGGCCATGGTGAAAGAACAAATTTGAGCATACTTGGTGAACAACTGGCTTAATCATTGAACTATGACAGAGATGAGGTGGAGCAGCTGACAGGGTGGTGTGGAGAAAATAACCTGCTCCTCAACACCTCAAAGACCAAGGAGCCCAACTATAAATATGTGGATTTCAAATATGTTTGAAACACTACACCTAGAAGAGATAAGACTCCTCCTAGCAGGTAAACCAGATCACTTCCACCTGACGTGGTCTGCATTTATAGAATTATTACAAACATAGGGTGCAAAAGTACTTTAAAAAAAATAAAAAATTGTGGTCGGGTAAGGGGGGGTGATAGTTGAAGAGTTGGTATGTCCTATTTACGTAATGCTCAAAAAAATATATTTTTTTCTTTTTTTTTTCCTCTCTCTTTTTCTCTTTTTTTTCCTAGGGCCTATTTCTTAACTCTTTTTCTTTTGTTTTTAATTTCGCTCTTATAGGGTCTTCGTCCTTTTTTGTTGTTACATTTTCTACACTTTTCTACACTTTCACTTTTTCCTTCACTTTCTTCTCTCTTTCAATCTTTTCCTTTTCTAGTGTAAAAAATAAATAAAAATAAAGGGAGTACATTAATTGTAAGAAGATACAAATGACGAGTATTAATGTATGTGGTTGTAATGTAATGTACTTCTAATAAATAAAAATTAAAAAAAATAATAAAAAATAAATAAATAAATAAAATAAATAAATAAATAGATTAAAAAAAAAAAAAATTAAAAAAAAAGACCAAGGAGCTCATAATTGACTATAGGAAGAAGAAAACGGACATTACACCACTAATCATCGATGGGGACTGTGTGGAAAGGGTGGCGGATTTCCGCTCTTCCTGGGAATCCACATTGAGGAGGACCTGACTTGGAGCATGAACACCTCTGCGCTGCTGAAAAAGGTCCAGCAGAGACTGTACTTCCTGAGGGTGCTCAGGAAGAACAACATCACCCAGAGACTGCTGCTATCCTTTTATCGATGCTCAATTGAGAGCATCTTAACATATTGTGTATGCGTGTGGTACACCAGCTGCACAGCGGCTAAGAGGAAAGCGTTCCAGAGAGCAATTGACAACGCCCAGAAGATTATCGGCTGCCCTCTCCTCACCTTGAAGGACCTACACAGTTCCCACTATCTCAAAAAATCCAAGAAGATCATAAAGGACATTTTCCATCCCGGTCACTCCCTGTTTGTACTGCTGCCGTCAGGCAGACGGTACAGATCAATGAGGACAAGGACAAACAGACTCAAAAACAGTTTTTATCCCACAGCAATAAATACACTTAATGTAGCCACCAAATGAGTACAGGTGCGCTACACACCAAAGGGACTGGGAAATCGACAGAAGAATGTGTTTTTTTTTCATGTTATTTATTTTAGTTGTTTATCTTAGACTTTTGCTCTAAGAAAATGTGTGCACTGACTGGTTGGCATTTCTAATTTCGTTGTACATGTTTACATGTTATAATGACAATAAAGTATTCATTCATTCATTCATTATTAACCCCTAATGCTGACTACTTTCTAACTTAAAGCGACTGCCACAACAACCCAATCATGCTATTATAATCTCTGGCTTTACTCAATCCTAAGTCCTTCCATTCAATTCACACTCCAAAATCAAAATATTTGCAATATATATCCTCTCATTCCATTAACCTTTGTCATCCTTAACTCCAAGCTTGACATTTTTATGGTTAAGACAGAGCTCCATCGGCTCATGCAGAAAGTTTGGGCAAGGCCACAGTGCAATTTATGTATGAAAATAAATCACAAGCAGCTGTGATTATGGATCCTATTGAACTACAACACAAACTTTCAGCGCCAGCATTTCCAAATAGTAGTATTACATTGCACTCTTATTCCCTGGCCATGTAACCGGCTAAATTCCCCACTGTCTCTTATTCTTAATCTCCTGGTAATGCCCCTTACCACCAGCCTTACCTTTGGTTTTTTGTAAAAACCAGATAGGTACCATTGCACCACTTGTTTCATGCGACCGTAGGCATTCTCTTCCAATGCAGCTCTAGTGGAACAATAAAGATCAAATATAAAAGTTCCAACTTCAGGTGTACAGGTCAAGATTCTACATGTCAGTTTACCTTCTATTCCATCCCAGGCACCTTCCCTAAACTTGAAGACTTAAAATTATCTTAAGTTTTTAATTTAGAACATAGTACATAGAAAGGTATAGCAGAGGAACAGGTGAGTGCCTGGAACACATTGCTGAGGGTGGTGGTGGAGGCAGATATCATAGTGGCATTTAAGAGATTTTTGGATAGGCATATTGATATGCAGAGAATGGAGGGATATGGATTATTTGCAGGCAGATGAGAGTTGGTCTTGGCATCATGTTACAGTTCTATGTTAACATAATGAAAATGAAAATTTCTGCATCAGAAGCACAAAGAATGAAATTCTCAAATGTTAGTTCCGCATCTTTCCATCAAAACACAACATCATAAATCCCCGTCCTGAATGAAAGTGTCAACCCTTCCAGTTACACCAACACAGATTCAATCAAGGAGTACCAGCCAACATATTTTTCATGCCAAAACCACACAGCTTCCAGTCAGCCAGACACAGTGCCTTGCTGCTCAGCCAACCAGGATGCACAGGAACACGCATCTCTTCATCTTATGAATCTATATAGTGCATTTCAGCATATAAGTACATCTCAAAGCATTTAATATCAAAGCAGCAGCAACTATAGACACAATTGTAGTTCCAACATTGTCACTAATATGAACTGTGGAATTCCACCCTCATGCAGTTCCATCCTCATGCACTAACCATATAACCATTACAGCACGGAAACAGCCCTTCAAGTCCGTGCCGAACATTTTTTATTTATTTTTTTATTTAAAAAAAATAAAAAATACTTCCCCCTAGTCCCATATACCTGCACTCAGACCATAACCCTCCATTCCTTTCCCGTCCATATACCCATCCAATCTATTTTTAAAGGATAAAATCGAACCAGCCTCCACCACTTCCACTGGAAGCTCATTCCACATAGCTACCACTCTCTGAGTAGCTATGTTACCCTAAACTTCTGTCCCTTAATTCTCAAGTCATGTCCCCTTGTTTGAATCTTCCCTACTCTCAATGGAAAAAGCTTATCCACGTCAACTCTGTCTAACCCGCTCATAATTTTAAAGACCTCTATCAAGTCCCCTCTTAACCTTCTGCGCTCCAAAGAATAAAGACCTAACTTGTTCAACCTTTCTCTGTAACTTAGTTGCTGAAACCCAGGCAACATTCTAGTAAATCTCCTCTGTACTCTCTCTATTTTGTTGACATCCTTCCTATAATTAGGCGACCAAAATTGTACTCCATACTCCAGAATTGGCCTCACCAATGCCTTGTACAATTTTAACATTACATCCCAACTTCTATATTCAATGCTCTGATTTATAAAGGCCAGCACACCAAAAGCTTTCTTTACCACCCTATCTACATGAGATTCCACCTTCAGGGAACTATGCACAGTTATTCCTAGATCCCTCTGTTCAACTGCATTCCTCAATTCGCTACCATTTACCATGTATGTCCTATTTTGATTTGTCCTGCCGAGATGTAGTACCTCACATTTATCAGCATTAAACTCCATCTGCCATCTTTCAGCCCACTCTTCCAAATGGCCTAAATCTCTCTGTAGACTTTGAAAATCTACTTCATTATCCACCACACCACCTATCTTAGTATCATCTGCATACTTACTAATCCAATTTTCCACACCATCATCCAGATCATTGATGTACATGACAAACAACAGTGGACCCAACACAGACCCCTGAGGCACCCCACTAGTCACCGGCCTCCAACCTGACAAACAGCCATCCACCATTACTCTCTGGCATCTCCCATTCAGCCACTGTTGAATCCATCTTGCTACTCCACCATTAATACCCAACAATTTAATCTTCTTAACCAACCTTCCATGAGGAACCTTGTCAAAGGCCTTACTGAAGTCCATATAGACAACATCCACTGATTTACCCTCATCAATTTCCCTAGTAACCTCTTCGAAAAATTCTAGAAGATTAGTCAAACATGACCTTCCAGGCACAAATCCATGTTGACTGTTCCTAATCAGACCCTGCTTATCCAGATGCTTATATATATTATCTTTAAGTATCCTTTCCATTAATTTGCCCACCACTGACGTCAAACTAACAGGTTTATAATTGCTAGGTTTACTCTTCGAACCCTTTTTAAACAACGGAACAACATGCGCAGTACGCCAATCCTCCGGCACTATTCCTGTTTCTAATGACATTTGAAATATTTCTGTCATAGCCCCTGCTATTTCTACACTAACTTCCCTCAATGTCCTCGGGAATATCCTGTCAGGACCTGGAGACTTATCCGTTTTCATATTTTTCAAAAGTGTCCGCACCTCCTCTTCTTTGAATCTCATAGTTTCCATTGCTACTCTGCTTGTTTCCCTTACCTCACATAATTCCATATCCTTCTCCTTGGTGAATACCGAAGAAAAGAAATTGTTCAGTATCTCCCCCATCTCTTTTGGCTCTGCAGATAGCTGTCCACTCTGACTCTCTAATAGACCAATTTTATTCCTTGTTATCCTTTTGCTATTAATATAGCTGTAGAAACCCTTTAATTTACTTTCACCTTACTTGCCAAAGCAACCTCATATCTTCTTTTAGCTTTTCTAATTTCTTTCTTAATATTCTTTTTACATTCTTTATACTCCTCAAGCACCTCATTTACACCATGCTGCATATAATTATTGTAGATCTCTCTCTTTTTCCGAACCAAGTGTCCAATTTCCCTTGAAAACCATGGCTCTTTCCAATACACTAATACAATGTCTATGACAGATGAGAAATTCATGAAACTACTCCCTTCTGCTCAAATCCTTTCTGGAAGCTTTGCCTCAGGTGAAATTCACTACTTTATACTCATCTCATTTCACATATATTTCTTTAAAGGCAGCTATTTGACCCAGTTAGTTTATACTGAGGCTCGGAGCATTCTATCAATCCCCTTCCCCTACTTGCAAGCTTGTAACTTAATTTTTCTCACATCATCCCGGATTCTCGTATCACCTCCTTACGCAAAGGGAAATTAAACTAGCCATTTAAAGTGATAACCAGCATGTTTTTGGGAGATAAGGGAGAACGTGGCAACTCCACACAGACTGCACTGGAAGTCACAATTGAACCCAGGTTGCTGGAGCTGGGAGGCTGTAGCACTCCCTGTACCATACCCAAGAGGCTTAATTTGTTGCAGTAGTGGCAGCTAATTATTTGTAAGATTGCCATCATCATCATGTGGGATATTCCTTCCTAGTTTGCACTGACTATAATAGACAATAGCTTTTACACTAAAGTCTGGTAAAACCCAGCTGGGCAAGGATCTTCCAGGCATACTGTGGTTAATATCTTCCGTTTCTCATTTCAATCAGTAAAAATGTTCCTAGTGATGAACACTGACTTACTGAGGAACAATTGTAAAACAGATGGTTTAAGAACATTGTATGAAGGATATTTTCAGCACTTGGGTATCTGAGAGAACCATTGTAAACTTTTTCATACATGGAATATCTCTGGAGTACCTTGCTACCAGGGTGACATATCCCTGCAGTCTTCAAACCAGCTTAATAAATCAACTGTACTTTCAGCTTCAGAAAAGATCTATCACAGCCTCACATGATGCACCAAGTAGTTCAAAGTATAATGCTTAAACATATTATCAAGGAGTTCTTAAACTATGATACATCAACAATAAAATATGCTTTTCTACGAGTCTGTGCACAACTATACTGTATATAACTACCAAGTACAACATCACTTGGAAGACTTGACATTAAACTGAACTAAATAAATGAACTAAATTGAACTTTGCAACTGAGATTATTGATGTTGGTACAGCATTAGAGAAAGGTTGCGTCTTGGATATAAAAAGTGACGTACTGAGAGAGGAGGTCAGAGTGGTAGTAGTAGTCAGACAGTTTGTCCAGAAATGAGCGAGGCTCCAGTATAAAGGTTGGTAGTACCACACGGGATAGGTCCATTCCAGGTCGGAGTTGCTTCAACACTGTCCACATCAGACTCTTGTTTTCATCAGTCACTGTCTCAGTCTGAGTGGTTTCACTAATCTACAGATCAAAAGTGAAAAATATTAAACATAGAAACATATTAAATTACCATTTGTAACAAAATATAGAGTTCTTCAGAATTGATTAGGCAAACTTCATCATTGTGTCTGATTTAGAAACACCACAGAAATGGATTTATTTGCAATTGGGAATTTTATCCAGTGCTCTTAATACTGTAGGTAGGACCTGCAGTTGCTGGTTTGTATCAAAGATAGACACAAAATGCTGGAGTAACTCAGCGGGTCAAGCAGCATCTCTGGAGAAAAAGAATAGGATATGTTTTGGGTCGGAACCCTTCTTGAGTTATTCTAGCATTTTGTGTCTATCTTCAGTCTTATTACTGTCTTGGAGGCAGAACATGGCTCAACTAAGCAAGCCTTTGCCGTTCACCAACATGTCAACATCAATATCTTAATGAAAGCAGGAGAATAGTAGGTTAGCAAAGATACCAGATTCTAGGCAGCAGCCATGTAATGTTTTTTTGGAAAGCAGTGGTATACAATATTTAAATTTTAATGTTTTAATTAAGCAAAACAAATCTCTTTTCCGTGACTCTTACTTCTCCAAACTCCTCTGAACATTCTGCCAGATAAGTTGTTTCTAGTAAGTCCTTCATAGCCATTTCTTCCTGGACTTCAGACAGGTCTGTGTCACTTTCCTCACTCCTGCTGCTCTTGTCATTTGTGCCATTCTCCAGCTCTTCATGATGAGGATCGTTATCTTGGTTCAATTTGTAGGAATACATATCAGCATCTTTGTAGTAATCATTGTTTACAAACTCGACATCACTTAAACACAAGAGAGGAAAAAAAGAGAAAAGTCTAAAATTAACAAATGATATGTAATTTGCAGGGGAACGTGAGAGGTAATAGTATCTGTTGCTTTGTACTGTGTGGATATGAAGCTTTTCTAGGTTGGAGAGTTTATAGTTCCGGGAGGTGACGTTGAAGAAGCCTTGGTAAATTGCTGCCATGCATTTTGCAGGGAATGGAGGGAGATGGATCACATTGAGGCAGAGGAGATTAGTTTAACTTGGCATCCTGTTCAGCACAGATGTTGTGGGGCAAAGGGCCTGTTCCTGTTCTGTACTCTTCTGCATTCAGTAGGTTATTCCCAGTTATCAGTTCATGACTGAATATCATCCAGGTTTTGTTGTACATAGGTTTAGAGTGTTTCATGTTCTGCGGAGTTGTGAAAGGAACTGAACAATGTGCAATCAACAATAAATATCCCCGGTTCTACCTAATGTGGTTAATTGATGAAGCAGCTGAAAATGGTTGGATTTAAGTCACAGAACTGTGCAATACAAACATGCGGCAATGTTGTTGGATAACAGACTTTCAACCACCAACAATGCCTTTTAGGTAAGAGGGAAATTTTATGTCATAGGTAGGTTTTTAGTGTTCTGGCGGTGTTAAATGTAGTATGGATAAAATAAAGGATCTGAAGCTTAGCTACAGGACGAATGAGATGATTTTGCATCAATCTGCTTCAGCCAATGCCCAGGGAGGAGAATGGAATGAAGTATTACAAAATAGCAAGGTTTTGTTGAAGGACAAAATCAATGACTTCGTAGTCCCTTCAGATTCAACCATAAAATTTTCTTGTCTAATGTCAGATAATATGTTTGATTCTGTAGACACGGTTACAGAGTAAAAGGCAATGCAATTATAGAATTGTGGATTTTAACAGCACAAAATGAGATCCCTTCCTGTCAGTGCTGGGCCATTGTTAGCATGAATTCAAAGAACAACTTGGAATACTATGGAATATGAATGGGACAAATTAGCAGACATTGGGATGAGCTAAAAGTACTGAATTATACAGTACATCATGCAGCTCAAAGAATTTCAGTGTGTCCCGGAAGAAAATGACCAGTTTTATTTTTAAGCTGAAATGCTTGCACCATTATCTCCGAAGACCATACAAGTTGCCTCTGACTATAATTTACGTCACTTCTCTTCCTGTACTCTTGATCATCTCAATATGTAGTTCAACCAAGCTGTGATTCCTGATCATTGTGTAAACGTTCTACCTACCTTTCTCTTGACCTCTTTCTCACTGTACACTGCACATAATTTCTGATCGTTCAATCATCTCATTCAACCATAAATGGCTCTTACATACCCCATGAACATTTATTTTTGAAAATTGCTATTGCATTCCCTTAACCCATTTGTGTCTCAGTTTGTAGAAGGGTCTCGACCCAAAATGTCACCTATTCCTTTTCTCCAGAGATGCTGCCTGACCCACTGAGTTATTGCAGCATATTTGTGTCCAATACCAGTATAGCTGTGGCTCCAGTCACGTTATCAAATACACTGCCTGAGGTATGATGAAAGCAGTGACTCTCATATTAAAAAAAGTAAGATGAGCAGTCAAACAGCCAAGTCATAGGAGGGCTACAGATTAAGTGCTGAATAACAGGATGGGTATCTGATGGGCAGCATGGACATGGTGAGCTGAAAGCTCTGGTTCTGTGCTGTAAAGCTCCACGACACATATTTTGATTCTAATCGTGTCCATCTTTCAAAGTCTGTGCCCAGATCTCTTCAACCTTACTCCTGCCCTCTTGACAATGAGCTAGTTCCAGTGAAAGTTACAAAAAATAGCACTACTTATCCCATCTTTCAGCTGAGATGTACATATGCAATATTCACCCTATGAATGTCAGTGAAGTGTGTCTGCAGGAGAGCTGTTCATCTGTGTACCTACTGGGAGAGTTCCTGATGGGTGGGACTGAATCCTTGTATCAGACCAGCAATTCCTGGGTGAGTTGCATCCATTGAGCTGTTCAGATCGCCTTCCCTCCCATCCTTAATTGTGCCGCGTTTAAGAAGACTTGAACATCGTAGAGCTAATTCCAGAGCATCCATCCAGCATCGACCTGACAGCCAAAAATCATCAGAAGAAAGCCAAGGAATATACGTGAATTAAACATGCACAAATGCGAATCAGGAAATTATCTAGCTATTATTGTTTATCGGAAATACACCGACAAATATAGATCCAATTAGAATTACACATTAAGAAAACAGCTGAAAGGTATATATCTCCAGAGGATGGAAATAAGGAAACAATTAGCTCCTCGGGATTTGCCAATCTTTAGAGACGTTATTTCACAAATATTGTTTTACATTTTCAACTATCGATTTCTAGTCATTGATTTATTATTATTTCCCTGGAAAATAACAATCAAAATCCCTACTACTGTTTTGAAAAAGCACAAAATAATTATTGAATATATATTATCCATATATTTTATGAAAAGGCCATATTACTGCTGATTATTTTTGCTCGTTGCAAAAACCCATGGTAATTTTTACATTTTACAAGTTTATTTTCATATCACCTTTCTTCTTAAGATTTTAGTATTACTCTTAATTACTGAACTTTATATCTTTCCCAAGTCCAACATTATCCTGTGCACTTTTAGATGTTGTTACCTTGCTACATATCCATTTTATTGGCATCTCATTATTGACTTGGACTTGGGAACAATGGAGCTTCATAAATTTATCATAAGCAATCATAATCTTACCATCTGACTCGGAGGCCGCACGGAAGATCAGGTAACTACTGGGAAGAGGCTGTGTTATTGATCCCACATTCTCACCTTTTGGACCCTGGAAAAACAATGCCATTACCTTAGGGGGGGGGGGGGAAAGAACCATTTTACCATTGATAAAAGGCTGAGTGACATTTTGTAGTAGCTTTCCCTCTAGCATTAGCTGTTTAGTATTTTCTTGAGGCAAAGAGTTTGTTCATTGTCAGAAGCATAATTTCCTTTCAAAGTATATCCCATCTGAGGATATCTGCTTTGTTTCTTCATAGGTATTTAGTTAACTTCTGGATAGTTCTTCTTTAGAACCAAGATGAGATGACACCTGCTTTGCAGATTTGTTGAGCTTATGTTTTGATGCATAATCCTAAAGAACATTTATTTTTTGACCACCTTGTATTTGGTGCCAACATGGTAAAGTGAAAAAAAAAATGTACTGCTACCTCAGTTGGAACCAAAACTCAGTTTATGCAGTTTATCCATAGCTATCAGAGGAAGGAGTAATAATGTAGTAACAGTAGAACTGTATTAGTAACAATTCCCCCAAGCGTGGACAACCAGCCAGACCAACTAGGATATTGATGCCATTTCCTTAAGCTGATATTCCACATGTAGCAGACGTCCGATGCCAATTCTTTTGAAAATTGGGCTAATTTTAATGTTACATTTTTATCACCACTGCACCAGCTCTGCACAAACCATTTTCTGATTGGATATTTCATGTACAATTTCTTCCTTCCAGTTGACCTAGAGGTTCAGTTTAAAAGGTTATATACATATGGATAATTTTTGGCTTGATTCCTGCAAAATTCATTGATAGAATAGAAGGATTGTTATTGTCCGCTGTTTTTTTAGGACTACAATATTACCCAAATGGTTTACATCAACTACCAGATTTATTATACTTTTTTCTTTTCCACAGGTAAGACACTGCTATAAAGCTTTGTTTACTCCATTATCCCAAATGGTTCTGAGACTATCATTCGTGGGTAACTAAAAAAGTTAAAGATTATATTGTGTAAAGAAAAAGCATGTACTTGCTAAGAGATTTCAGAAAATTGCACAGAATTTAAAGAAACTGAAATGAATTAAGATTAATTTTCAAATTAGGATTAATAAGGGGGGATGATAGTTGAAGAGTTGGTATGTCCCATTTACGTAATGCTCATAAAAATATTTGTTTCTCTCTTTTTCCTCTTTCTCTCTCTCTTTCTTTCCTAGGGTCTATTTCTTAACTCTTTTTCTTTTGTTTTTAATTTTGCTCTTATAGGGTCTTCGTCCTTTTTTGTTGTCACATTTCCTACACTTTCACTTTTTCCTTCACTTTCTTCTTTCTTTCAATCTTTTCCTTTTCTAGTGTAAAAAATAAATGGAGTACATTAATTGTAAGAAGATATAAATGACGAGTACTAATGTATGTGGTTGTAATGTAATGTACTTCTAATAAATAAAATAAAAAAATAAAAAAAGGATTAATAAGGAAGGAAAAATTAGACTATGAGATAAATCTAGCGAGAAATATGAAAATCATCTATAATTCTCTGGGTCTACTATATGCCAGGAGTAAATTACCTTCATTGCCCAAATGGATTGATCGAGAGGATGGAATAGTTTGAAGCAGAAGCCATCCTTTTTTGAGGGTCTTTCGATGAGCTCACAGGTGTTGAGAAGGATGGTTCCCACCCACTGGCCATTGCTGGGTGTTTTGTAAATTAGCAGAACGCCAGGTTTGAGCACACACCAGAGTTTGGTCCAGCTCTTTAGAGTACCTCGGATCTGCAACAAAGATTACTGGTCATGAGTCTTTTATCTGTGCATATAGCGACCATAAAATATTGAATAAGATTCAATGCACAAAAACAATCTATCGAAGCAATACCTCTGCAAAAGTGCAGCAACTTGTTTTATGTGTTTGTCAAAAAGATAATGATGCAAGAACAAGTATAGTAAAAGCTAATTTGAATATTTATTCCTGATTATTTAAATATGATACAATTATTGGTGATCTTTCTCGTTTAGTCCCTGAAAAATAATGGAAGCAAAGAATGTATTTTATTACAGTTATCATGGAATTATAATAGCCTGTTTATACCAGGGATCCTTCATTGTCCAGCAGGCAGGAATAATAGCCGGTGGTTCTTTTGTTAAATCGCTCTGTTTGCATAAGCTAGATTGCCTTGTGATTCTTTTATCTGCCACAATCCCTGCAAGAATAGCAATAAAAGCAATTTAACTGAGACTCTTGGAACTATAACTACAAAAGAAAAGGACGGTCGTTTTAAACTGAGACGAGTAACGATTTCCTCTCTGAGGCAGGGCTGCCAACTCTCACACATTGAGCATGAGACTCACGCATTTCGCAAAATTCTAACACTCTCACGCTGATCACAGAATTTCTCTCTCAATTAAAAAAATAAAATTAAAAAAAAGTAAGTAAGTAGATAAAGTCATGGATAATTCAATTCGCCCAAGGCTTCCAGATCTCCTCCACACTCACCAATGTGAATAGCTTTCTGACGGCGGGTTTCCCGTAAAGAACGAGCAATTTGATTGGCTTAAGCCCATCGCACACTATTTAAAATGGCAATGTAGACGAAAATGCTGGAGTAACTCAGCGGGTGAGGCAGCATCTCTGTAGCGAAGGAATAGGCGACGTTTTGGGTCGAGACCCTTCTTCAGACTCAAGCATTTCTCCAGCATTTTTGTCTATCTTCGATTTATCCAGCATCTGCAGTTCTTTCTTAAACATTCAAAGTGGCAGTGTAACTGCAGTACTAATGATTCCATTTGACATTCATGGAACCAAAATCTGCAGGTGCTAGAAATTCAAAATAAAGCAAAAATTGTTTTAGAGGTGAGTAAAAACCATGAGGGGGATATATAAGGTGAATGCATAGTCTTTTTTTCCCGGGATATGTGATTCAAGAACTGGAGGGCATTGGTTTAAAGCAGGTGTGTCAAACAACCGGCCCGCGAAGGGTCCAATCCGGCCCGCAGGATGATTTTGAGGAAAAAAAGAAGTTTAGTTTAGTTTAGAATCTAAACTACACATTCCCGTGCAGATGGTGTGATAGGTGAGACACGGCGGTGGTCCCAGCACCGACCCCTGAGGTACCGCTCACACCTCCCACCCTCACCTCCGGCAGCTCTGTGTCCGTCGGTCGCTTGGCGCAGCAGTAGAGTTGCTGCCTTACAGCACCACAGACCCAGATTTGATCCTGACTATGGGTGCTGTCTGTACAGAATTTGTACATTCTCCCTATGACCACATGGGTTTTCTCTGGATATTCCGGTTTCTTCCACATCCGAAAGAAGTGCAGGTTTGTAGGTTAATTGGCTTCTGTAAATTGTCCCTGGCGTGTAGGATAGAAGTGGTGTATGGTAGATTGCTGGTCAGTGTGGACTTGGTGGGCCGAAGGGCCTGTTTCCATATATAGTGTTTTACATATATATCTTAATTTCATTGAACCATATACTTGGTTAAATATGTGGCATTATTTTCGTCTTGTTTCTTAGGTTAAAGGGTAAGGTTGATTAATTTATTTGCGCAGAACAGTGATGGAAGTCTGACTCATGCCTTGTTTCTATGTTTTTGTTTCTCTCTATATATATATGCATAACAGCATGAATTATAATCAGATTTCCATACATGAATATACTAAGGTCATTCATGTGCTGCACCTGTTCATTAGAGCCTGGCTCTACTGTGGAATGTAATTAGGAATGTAATTTAGCCTAACCTTATTCATACCTAATCCAATTTAAAGCAAATATGTTGCATTCAAGTGTAAGTTACAAGACTCACTACAGTATGCACCAGATTGCACAAATTCAAGCTGAAAAATGCAAAAGCTCCCTACCATGGGAGGGGGACACCCCCCCCCCTCCCACATCCTCTCCCCCTCGGTCGCTAAGCTCCCTCGCAATTTCTCACTCTCTACTCTGACCCAATGTTGGCAGCCCTGCTGAGGGCAGTGAATCCCGAGATTACTCTGCCCAAGGGAGGTGGAGGCCAGATTACGAGCTGTTTTTAAATTGCAGGTATTTAAATATATTATAGAAAGATCAAGGAATTGAGAATTATGGGTAAGTGGTATGAGCACAAAAGCGGAGGAGGCCATCATAGATTAGCCATGACATATCAAATAGCTGGACAGGCGGATGGATCTGGTGGCCTAATCCTGCTCCTATTTCTATAACCATATAACCATAACAGCACGGAAACAGGCCATCTCGGCCCTTCAAGTCCGTGCCGAACATTTTTTTTTTTTTTAATTTTTTTTTTAAATTAAAAATAAAATACTTCCCCCTAGTCCCATCTACCTGCACTCAGACCATAACCCTCCATTCCTTTCCCGTCCATATACCCATCCAATCTATTTTTAAAGGATAACATCGAACCTGCCTCCACCACTTCCACTGGAAGCTCATTCCACACAGCTACCACTCTCTGAGTAAAGAAGTTCCCCCTAATGTTCCCCCTAAACTTCTGTCCCTTAATTCTCAAGTCATGTCCCCTTGTTTGAATCTTCCCTACTCTCAATGGGAAAAGCTTATCCACGTCCACTCTGTCTAACCCGCTCATAATTTTAAAGACCTCTATCAAGTCCCCTCTTAACCTTCTGCGCTCCAAAGAATAAAGACCTAACTTGTTCAACCTTTCTCTGTAACTTAGTTGCTGAAACCCAGGCAACATTCTAGTAAATCTCCTCTGTACTCTCTCTATTTTGTTGACATCCTTCCTATAATTAGGCGACCAAAATTGTACTCCATACTCCAGAATTGGCCTCACCAATGCCTTGTACAATTTTAACATTACATCCCAACTTCTATATTCAATGCTCTGATTTATAAAGGCCAGCACACCAAAAGCTTTCTCTACATGAGATTCCACCTTCAGGGAACTATGCACAGTTATTCCTAGATCCCTCTGTTCAACTGCATTCCTCAATTCGCTACCATTTACCGTGTACGTCCTATTTTGATTTGTCCTGCCGAGATGTAGCACCTCACATTTGTCAGCATTAAACTCCATCTGCCATCTTTCAGCCCACTCTTCCAAATGGCCTAAATCTCTCTGTAGACTTTGAAAATCTACTTCATTATCCACAACACCACCTATCTTAGTATCATCTGCATACTTACTAATCCAATTTTCCACACCTTCATCCAGATCATTGATGTACATGACAAACAACAGTGGACCCAACACAGACCCCTGAGGCACCCCACTAGTCACCGGCCTCCAACCTGACAAACAGCCATCCACCATTACTCTCTGGCATCTCCCATTCAGCCACTGTTGAATCCATCTTGCTACTCCACCATTAATACCCAACAATTGAATCTTCTTAACCAACCTTCCATGAGGAACCTTGTCAAAGGCCTTACTGAAGTCCATATAGACAACATCCACTGCTTTACCCTCATCAATTTCCCTAGTAACCTCTTCGAAAAATTCAAGAAGATTAGTCAAGCGTGACCTTCCAGGCACAAATCCATGTTGACTGTTCCTAATCAGACCCTGCTTATCCAGATGCTTATATATATATTATCTTTAAGTATCCTTTCCATTAATTTGCCCACCACTGACGTCAAACTAACAGGTCTATAATTGCTAGGTTTACTCTTCGAACCCTTTTTAAACAACGGAACAACATGCGCAGTACGCCAATCCTCCGGCACTATTCCCGTTTCTAATGACATTTGAAATATTTCTGTCATAGCCCCTGCTATTTCTACACTAACTTCCCTCAATGTCCTAGGGAATATCCTGTCAGGACCTGGAGACTTATCCGTTTTCATATTTTTCAAAAGTGTCCGCACCTCCTCTTCTTTGAATCTCACAGTTTCCATTGCTACTCCGCTCGTTTCCCTTACCTCACATAATTCCATATCCTTCTCCTTCGTGAATACCGAAGAAAAGAAATTGTTCAATATCTCCCCCATCTCTTTTGGCTCTGCAGATAGCTGTCCACTCTGACTCTCTAATGGACCGATTTTATTCCTTGTTATCCTTTTGCTATTAATATAGCTGTAGAAACCCTTTGGATTTACTTTCACCTTACTTGCCAAAGCAACCTCATATCTTCTTTTAGCTTTTCTAATTTCTTTCTTAATATTCTTTTTACATTCTTTATACTCCTCAAGCACCTCATTTACTCCATGCTGCCTATAATTATTGTAGATCTCTCTCTTTTTCCGAACCGTGTCCAATTTCCCTTGAAAACCATGGCTCTTTCCATTTTTTACTATTTCCTTTCAACCGAACAGGGACATAAAGATTCTGTACTCTTAAAATTTCACCCTTAAATGTCCTCCATTTTTCTTCTACATCCTTCCCATAAAACAACATGTCCCAATTCACTCCTTTTAAATCCTTTCGCATCTCCTCAAAGTTAGCCTTTCTCCAAACAAAAATCTCAACCCTAGGTCCAGTTCTGACCCTCTCCATAATTATATTGAAACTAATGGTATTGTGATCACTGGACCCGAAGTGCTCCCCGACGCATACCTCCGCCACTTGCCCTGTCTCATTTCCTAACAGGAGGTCCAGCACTGCCCCTTCTCTAGTAGGTACCTCTATGTATTGCTGCAAAAAACTATCTTGCACACATTTTACAAACTCCAAACCATCCAGCCCTTTTACAGAATGTGTTTCCCAGTCTATGTGTGGAAAATTGAAATCTCCCACAATCACTACCTTGTGCTTACTACTAATATCTGCTATCTCCTTACATATTTGCTCTTCCAATTCTCGCTCCCCATTTGGCGGTCTATAATACACCCCTATAAGTGTTGCTACACCTTTCCCATTTCTCAGTTCCACCCAAATAGCCTCCCTAGACGAGCCCTCTAATCTATCCTGCCAAAGCACTGCTGTAATATCTTCCTTGACAAGCAATGCAACACCCCCACCTCTTGCCCCTCCAATTCTATCACCCCTGAAGCAACGAAATCCTGGAATATTTATTTGCCAATCACAGCCCTCCTGCAACCATGTTTCACTGATCGCCACAACATCATACCTCCAGGTGTCAATCCAGGCTCTAAGCTCATCCACCTTTCTTACAATGCTCCTAGCATTAAAATATACACATTTAAGAAACCCACCACCACTTATTCTCTGTTTATTATCTTTTTCTTCTTTCTCCCCTACATTTTGGGTCCGAGTGCTTCCCTTCTCTGCCTCCTGCCTCCCACATTTTCCACTAGCTTTCTCTATTTGAGTCCCTCCCCCCAACCGTTCTAGTTTAAAGTCTCCCCAGTAGCCTTTGCAAATCTCCCCGCCAGGATATTGGTGCCCCTCGGGTTCAAGTGCAACCCGTCCTTTCTGTACAGGTCACTCCTTCCCCAAAAGAAATCCCAATGATGTGGAGAAAAATAAATAAAATCATTACAAAATATACTAATGTATGCATCTGATGTATGGCAAGTAGTTTCCAGAACTGAGAAGTAGGTTAAAATAGTTGGATGTTATTTGAGAAAATGATAACAACCGTGAATTAAGATGTTGAACACGGGTGGTTATATTAGTTGAGAAGATTAACCATTAACCATATAACCATTACAGCATGGAAACAGGCCATCTCGGCCCTTCAAGTCCGTGCCGAACACTTTTGTTTTTGTTTATTTTATTAGAAGTTAATACAATACAAAACAATACAGTGGTACCTAATTTTAGGTGCCAACTATGTCATAACGTAATACATTCTATGTACAACCTCTAGTTTTATGTTTTTGAAAAGGAGGTAAAAAAAAAAAAAAAGAGAGAAGAAAAAGAGGAAAAATAAATAGTAGAAAATAGAAAAACGTGAAATGTGTATATAAGAAAAGAAAAAGTAGAAAGTAGAAATAGTAGAAAAAGACCCTTAAAAAAGAAATTTTCAAATCTTTGTTCGGAGATGTAAATCTATCCACGACCTGACCTGAAATCAGTAATCTTTACGGTACTGCTGCATCACATGATTCCAAAAAGTCAATGAAAGGGGACCAACTCCTTAAGAATTGGGCATATTTATCTATTAGGCGGAGTCTCATTTCTTCAAGGTGTGCTATGTCCATCATATTCCTAATCCACATTTTAATAGTTGGTATAGCTGTATTTTTCCAAAATTTAAGTATCAATTTCTTTCCAATTATTAACCCATAATTAAAGAATACTTTTTGGTCTTTGTTTAAATTGATATCTTCTACTATTATTCCAAATATAATCCATTCCGTATTAGGTTCTATTCTTGACTTGAAGAGCTTTGTAAATATATCAAATATATCGCTCCAAAATTTATTCAACTTTGTACATCCTACAAATGAATGTGTTATATTGGCATTTTGAAACAAACATTTATCGCATCTGGGAGAGACGTTTGGGTAGAATTTATTCAACCTCGTTTTTGAATAATATAGTCTATGTAATAATTTAAATTGAATTAAAATATGTCTTGCATTAATGGAACAATTATGTGTGTTCATCAGATACTTTTCCCATCTATCTTTCGCGATCTTTATCATTAGTTCATGTTCCCAATCTTCTCTTAGTGCCTCAGTTGAGGGTAATTCTCTATTTAATATACTATTATAAAAATATGATATTCGTTTTTGTGAATCAGCCTTAATATTCATTGCTTCTTCTAAAGGGTCTAAAAATATAGTTTGAAATCTATGTATATATTTCTTCATAAAGTCACATATCTGTATATATTTAAAATATTGATTATCATTCAGTTTAAATTCTAATTTTAATTTTAATTTGCCCAATTCATACATATCTCCCACTTTCCTAATCCCCAGTCTATCCCATTGTTTATATGTTTTGTCGATAAGAGATGGTTTGAATGCAGGATTATTCAGTATTGGGGTTAATACTGATAGATTATTTAATTTCAAGGATAATTTTATTTGTTTCCAAATTCTTATTATATTGTGAATAATTGGGTTCTTCTTATATATTATACTATTCAATTTTATCGGTGAGAACAAGATCGTTCCTATATCGTACGGGAAACACTCCTCTTTCTCCATTTTTTTAAAAAAAAATTAATTTTTTTTTTATTTATTAGAAGTACATTACATTACAACCACATACATTAGTACTCGTCACTTATGTCTTCTTACAATTAATGTACTCCATTTGTTTTTTACACTAGTAAAAGGAAAGGATAAGATTGAAAGAAAGAAGAAAGTGAAAGAAAAAGTGAGAGTGTAGAAAATGTGACAACAAAAAAGGACGAAGACCCTATAAGAACAAAATTAAAAACAAAAGAAAAAGAGTTAAGAAATAGACCCTAGAAAAGAAGGAGAAAGAGAAAGAGGAAAAAGAGAGAAACAAATATTTTTTATGAGCATTACGCAAATGGGACATACCAACTCTTCAACTATCATCCCCCATTACCTGACCTCAATTTTTTTTAAGGTACCTTTGCACCCTATATTTGTAATAATTCTATAAATGCAGACCACGTCAGGTGAAAGTGATCTGGTTTACCTGCTAGGAGGAGTCTTATCTCTTCTAGGTGTAATGTTTCGAACATATTTGAAATCCACATGTTTATAGTTGGTATTGGAGCCTTCTTCCAAAATTTTAGAATTAGCTTTTTTCCAGTTATTAACCCATAGTCTATTAGTTTCTTTTGAAACACATTTAGTTCTGGACCATCTTCCGTTATTCCGAAGATAATCCATTCTGCTTTGGGTATCAGTCTTATTTTAAATAATTTTGTAAAGATTTCGAAAATTTCATTCCAAACTTTTTGAATTTTTGTACAGAAAACGAATGAGTGCGCTATAGTAGCTTCTTGGGATTGACATTTATCACAAATAGATGATACATTTGGGAAAATTTTATGAATTTTAGTTTTGGAATAATATAATCTATGTAAAATTTTAAATTGTATTAAAGTGTGTCTTACATTAATCAAACATTTATGCACGTTTAATAAATGTTCATTCCAACTTTCCTTTGAAATTTTAATAGCTAACTCTTGTTCCCAGTCTCTTCTGATACCCTCCGTAGATGGTATTTGTACATTTAAGATAATATTATACAAATATGATATTAAGTTTGCTGATTCAGCTTTTATCTGCATTGCCTCATCCAATACATCTGCTGGGTTATTATAATGATCTTTTGTATATTTTTTCAAATAGTCGCATATATTTAAAATATTGATTATTTCCGAGTTTATATTTTATTTGTAATTGTTGAAATGAAAGTAATTTTCCAGTTTCATACAAGTCACCGAGCGTTTTAATTCCTAGTCTATCCCAATGTGTAAAAGCTTTATCTATAATAGAGGGATTAAACGAAGGGTTATTAATTATGGGTAATAAAAGTGATAAATTTCTTAATTTTAAATTTTGTTAAGAGGATTGTACTATGAATAATTGGATTCTTATTATAATTTATATTATTCAGTTTCATTGGAGAGAGGAGGATCGCTCCAATATTTCCAGAGGAGCAATCCTCTTTCTCCATTACAATCCAGTCCACTTGCTGGGCGGAGTTATCCATCAGTTGAATCATATTTTTTATATTTACTGACCAATAATAATACATACAATTAGGTAGTGCTAAACCCCCTAATACTTTAGGTTTATACAGATGAGTTTTTTGTATTCTATGTGATTTATAGTCCCATATAAAATTAGTGATATCCGAGTCGAGTTTTAAAAAAAACTTCTTTGATAAGTATATAGGAATCGATTGAATTAGGTATAAAATCTGTGGTAGAAAGATCATTTTTATTGCATTTATTCGGCCTATTAAAGACATCGGGAGCGTTTTCCAGAATTTAATTATTGTGTTTAATTTATTAAGTAGGGGTTCAAAATTTGCCTTAAACATATCTTGATATGTTCTAGTAATTTCGATTCCCAAGTATTTAAATTTTTCTGTAGCTATTTTAAAAGGGAATTTTAAAAGATGTGTTGAATCTTTCGGTTTTATTGACATAATTTCACTTTTATTCCAATTTATTCTATATCCAGAAAAAGATCCAAAGTCTTCAATTAAATTTAATATATTTGGTATAGTGATTTGAGGTTTTGTAATGTACAGTAATATATCATCCGCGTATAAAGATATTTTATTATATGAATCTTTAGTATTATATCCATGGATATCAGGGTGTATTCTAATTTTTTCTGCTAGCGGTTCAATAATGAGAGCAAACAGCTGTGGTGATAATGAGCATCCTTGTCTATTTCCCCTTGATAGTTGGAATTTCGAGGATAATATGTTATTAGTTAGTATTCTAGCTGTAGGTTTATTATATAGTAACTTGATCCATAGAATAAAATTCTCCCCCCCGTTGGAATTTTTGTAATACTTTATCCATATAATTCCATTCTACTTGGTCAAATGCTTTTTCAGCATCCAGCGAAATAATTGATAATTCTTGATCTTCAGATTCGTGTGAGTGCATTATGTTGAGTAAACGTCTCATATTGTTAGATGAGTATCTCTTAGGGATAAACCCCGTCTGATCTGGGTTTATTAATTTACTAATGTATTTACTTAATCTTCTAGCTAATGTTTTCGCTAATATTTTTTGATCTGTGTTTAACAATGCTATAGCTCTATATGAACCCGGTTCTTCTAAATCTTTGTCTTTCTTAAGTATTAGTGTAATCGTTGATTCCGCTAATGTATCAGGTAGTATTTGTTTTTTAAAATCATTTTGGTACATTTTTTGTAATCTTGGTATTATTTTATCATAAAAGCTTTTATAAAATTCATTAGTAAATCCATCAGGGCCTGGTGTTTTTCCATTCTTTAGTGAGTTTATTGTATCTTCTAATTCCGGTGGCGCCATGTTGGACTAACAGATGTGCACCTAGCTCCTCTCCCGAAAAATTTCACGATTTATCGTGTAAAACGGGTCCAGAAATCGGGACTGTTTTTAAAAACCTTACCGGAGCTTCTGGTCGCTGCGCTGATGACGTCATCATTAAGCACGATGTTTTAAATGGTGGTTTAAAGCCCTTTAAATGAGTAACCTGCCTCCAGCTGTGAGCCCTCAGAGATCAGTGAAAAAGCTGCTGAGAGACCAGAAGAAGCCTGAAGCAGAAGTTACCTCTGAAATCTCTGAAGTCTCTGAAGTGGCTGCAGAAATGGATACAAGATCTAAGAAAGAGTTTGATGACTGGAAGAAATCTGTGAAAAATATGAAAGATGAGATTTTGGACGAAAATAAAATTATGATGGAAAATATGAAGGAAGATATGAAGGAAAATATGGCAAAAATGATGGAAGGAATGGAGAAGATGATGAGGGATTTAAATGCTGGTAATCAGAAGAATATGATTGATTCACTGGACATTATGAATAAACGAATTGATGAGGTGAAAGATGGACTATCAGAGAGAATGGACAAGATGGATGAAACTACTACGGACAAGTTCACGGCTGTGCTTGAAACAGTAGCTGCAAGTATGCGCACAATTACGGAATTGGAGAAAAACACGGCTCGAGTGGTTGAAGACATGGCGAAAATGAGGCAAGAACATGAGCAAATGAGGCGAGAAAATGAACAAACTTCACTACAGATGGTGACTCAACTCAGTAAAGTTTAAGAAAAATGCCTGGACCTGGAAGCTCGCTCTAGACGCCAGAATTTGAGAATTCTTGGAGTCTCAGAGGGAGCCGAAGGGGAGGATGTGCGTGAGTTTGCCATGGGCTTGCTTAAACAACTGCTGAATCTTTCCAGAGAACCGAAAATCGAAGTGGCTCATCGTGTCCCAAGATTTAAACAAAGATCTGGTGCGGGAAAAACGTATCCACGACATATTATTGTGAAATTTCGGGATATTTTAGAACTGGAAGATGTTATGAGCAAAATCAAATACGGTGTGCAACTGCGGCTGGATAATGACACTATTAAGATATTCAGGGACTACCCGTATGAAATTGTGCAAAAAAGAAACAAATTCGAGAAGGTTAAGGATCTTTTAAGAGGGAATGAAGGGATCAGATATGGGATTTTTTACCCCGCGAAAATGCGTATTTCCTTTAAGGGTTTTGAAAAGTCATTTGTTAAGCCTGAAGACGCGTTTAAATATGCCCAAACTATCGTTGAAAAATAGAAATCAAAGGGGGGTTTGGCAGATCTGAACCATTCTAAGCAATGCTTTGTCTGGGGATAGTTAGACTGTTATCTTTGGAATGTTGAATCAAGGACACTTTCTGTTCAAAACGAGTAAACAGCTGAACAGATGGGAATGGTATATACCAGAAGCATTTACTTGCTTATTAGATTATAATATTATAACCAATTGTAAGAACTTATCCTATTAACAACTTAATAAGTTATGCATGTTAGATTAGAATACTAACAAAAACAAAAATAAAAAATAACGAACTAACTAACATACTAATATGAATTTTTAATAAATTGAAACCTTCTCTATAAGTGGGAGGAGGGGATGAGAAACGAGCACCTGGCTTAGGCCCAGGGGCACGTCTCGTTAACCCCTTCAACCAACAGTTGATTCTTATTGAAGTCAAAAGTATCGGTTTAATAATTAGTAGTTAAAATTCCGATATATATATATGTTATAATGAAATATCCAGGGTAAAATTGTATTATATATCTGAATGTGAGGCCCCGTTTTAATATTTTAATATGTTATGATTAACCAAGAGAGCGGAGCTATTTGTGTAACAACGCAATGGAAGTCAAAACAAGGTTTTTTCCCACCTACAGGTGGGACACTCGCTACAGTGCCGACTATATCAGACACTGTATTTTCACTTTTTTAGTTTTTTTTTATCACATAAAATCACGTTTGTGTTTTGTGTTTAGTGATAAGCGTAAAATGGACATACCAACAAAACTTAAAAACTCAAAAGTTCCCCCAATACCCAAAGACCTGGGATATGGATGCACCACAAGATTTAAAGGTACTATAATTATTCAAAATGCATGACACCAAACAAAAGAACCTAGGAGGAATCTCATTTTGTAGTTGGAATATAAGAGGTATTAACGAACCTATTAAAAGGGGTAAGATACTAGCTCAGCTGAAACTGTACAATTCCGACATTACCTTCCTACAAGAAACACATTTAAAATCTCAGGATCCTTTAGTAATTGAACCCCTTGCTGAAAAAATAAGAACACACATGGATATTTACGGTTATAATACAAAATATTCAAATAACAAAATATCCCTATATGCCGATGATGTACTACTGTACATCACAAAACCACAAATTAGTATACCAAATATATTAAATTTAATTGAGGACTTTGGATCCTTCTCAGGATATAGAATAAATTGGAACAAAAGTGAAATTATGTCGATAAAACCAAAAGACTCAACACACCTCAGGAAATTCCCCTTTAAAATAGCTACAGAAAAATTCAAATATTTGGGAATTGAAATTACTAGAAATTACCAGGATATGTTTAAAGCCAATTATAATCCCTTACTTAATAAATTAAATAATATGATTAAATTCTGGAAAACACTTCCGATGTCCTTAATAGGCAGAATAAATGCTATAAAAATGATTTTCTTACCACAAATCCTATACCTATTTCAAACAATACCTATATATCTCCCAAAAAAGTTTTTCAAAAAATTGGACTCAGACATTACAAATTTTATATGGGATTATAAATCCCATAGAATACAAAGAGCTCACCTTAATAAACGAAAAGAGTTGGGGGGTCTCGCGCTCCCAAACTTTATGTATTATAATTGGGCAGTAAATATTAAAAATATGATTCACCTGCTGGACAATTCTGCCCAGCAGGCGGACTGGATTGTAATGGAAAAAGGGGACTGCTCCCCGAGTAATATAGGAGCGATTATTCTCTCTCCAATAAATTTGAATAATAAATATTATAATAAAAATCCAATTATAAATAGCACAATTAGAACATGGAAACAAATAAAACAGAATCTAAAATTAAGAAACCTATCTCTCTCAATACCAATAGTTAATAACCCATCGTTTAAACCTTCAACCATAGACAAATCATTTATACAATGGGAAAGAATGGGAATCAAAACGCTCGAAGATCTGTATGAATTGGGAAAATTACTATCATTTCAACAACTACAACTGAAATATAATTTGAAAAATAACCAATATTTTAAATATCTAAAAATTCGTGATTACCTGAAAAAATACACAAAAGACTATCATAATATGCCTCCCGACTTACTAGATGAAGCAATGAAGACAAAGGCGGAATCAGCTAATCTAATATCGTACTTATATAATATCATTTTAAACATAGAAATACCCACAACAGATGGAATTAGAAGAGACTGGGAACAAGAATTAGCTATAAAAATTTCAAAAGAGAGCTTGGATAACCATTTACTACAGGTGCATAAATGTTCGATCAACGTACGACATACGCTCATCCAATTCAAAACATTACATAGACTATATTATTCAAAAACTAAATTAAATAAAATCTTTTCTAATGTCTCACCAATCTGTGATAAATGTCTATGTCAAGAAGCTACCATAGTGCATTCTTTTGTTTTTTGTACAAAAATCCAAAAATTCTGGTATGAAATATTTGATATTTTTTCAAAATTAATTAAAATAAAACTGGTACCAAAACCAGAATGGATCATTTTTGGAATATCGGAAGGTATCCCTGAATTAAACGTGTATCAGAAGAACTTATTCAATTACGGGCTAATAATGGGAAAAAAGCTCATACTTAAATTCTGGAAAAATGCGCCCACACCAACAATAAAAATGTGGACATCAAATATGTTTGAAACATTACATCTGGAAGAGATGCGATTCCTCTTAGCAGGTAAAGCAGACCAATTCCAAAAGACGTGGTCTACGTTTTTGGACCTATTACAAGCATGAGGTGCAATAGTAATTTAAAAAATAAATAAATAAAGAAATGGTATCAGGACCTGGTAATGGGAGGTAAAACAATAAAAACAGACTTGGTTGGTGGCCCCCTTTCTGCGATTGTTCCTACTTTCTTTTTCTTTCTTTTCTAGGGTCTACTTTCTTACTTTACTTCCTTCTCTAACTTCTTTTCTAAGGGGCTTTCTTTTCCCAACACTCTCTTGCACTTCACGACTCTTGCGCACTTTCTTTACTTTTCTTACTTCTATCTTTCTCTTAAAGCTCAAAAAAATGAAGCGGTATAAAAAATGTATTAAGATATAAGTGTTGTGTATTATTGTAATTTACCGTACTTCTAATAAAAATAATAAAAAATAAAAAAAATAATAAAAAAAAATCTCAAGATCAAGTTAGGTTGAGGGCGAAATGGATAGGTCAAACATACCATTCTTCATTTACTTCAAAATCTAGAGGCACATCAATCATTATAAGAAAAGGTATACCATTTAAAGCAAAGAATATCATAACAGATATAGAAGGGAGATACCTAATAGTTAATGGAGAAATCCACGATACTCCACTTACCTTGGTAAATATATATGCCCCTAACTTTGATAACCCCCACTTTTTCAATAAAATTTTCAACATAATTGCAGAGTCTAACTATCAAAATGTTATAATAGGAGGAGACTTTAACTGTGTTTTAGATCCGTTTTTAATAAGCATATTGGTACATTTTTTGTAATCTTGGTATTATTTTATCATAAAAGCTTTTATAAAATTCATTAGTAAATCCATCCGGGCCTGGTGTTTTTCCATTCTTTAGTGAGTTTATTGTATCTTCTAATTCCTTAATTGAGATTTGTGCACCCAATTCCTCTTGTTCCTTCAGCTCTAACTTTGGAAGATTACAATTATCCAAAAACTTTGTGATATTATTGGAATCAATTGTTGTTTTAGATGTATACAAATTCTCATAAAATTGCGCAAATCTTTTATTAATATCCTTCGGTGTTGTTTGGTGTAGTATGTTCCTTTTCTCGTTTTTTTAGCTGGCGAGCCAAAGGTTTATGCGGTTTATCCCCAAATTCAAAGTGCTCTTGTTTTGTAATTTGAAAAAGTCTTATAAGTTTGGCAGATAATAATTTATTTAATTTAAATTTCAAAATTATTATTTTATTATGTTTATCTATTGATGGATCTTTAGGATTATCTATATCCATTTGTCTAATAAGTTCTTCTAACTGTCTTTGTTCATTCTTATTCTTTTTATTTTGAAAAGCTTGATATGAAATTATAATACCCCTAATGTATGCTTTAAAAGATTCCCATAATACAGTAGACGATATATCTGGAGTATCATTTATTTGAAAAAAGGCCTCCATTTGTTCTTTTAAATATATACTCGCTTGTGGATCTTTTAGAATTTGAGAATTAAATCTCCAAAACGATTTATTCTTAAACATTCCTTCCAGTTTTAAAAAGAAAGTTAGTGGAGAATGGTCTGAAATCGAATTTGTGTGGTATATTGGGTTAGATGTTTGAGGGATTAATTTTGTATCCAGCAGGAAGTAGTCTATACGTGAGTATGTCTTATGTACCATTGAATAAAACAAGTATTCCCTGCCAGTTGGATTAACAATTCTCCAAACATCTGCTATATTAGTATTGTTTATATAAGTATTGAGAAGTTCCCCAGTTTTCGATTTCATATTCCCTCTCTGTTTTTGGCTTGATTTATCTAAGTACGGATCTAAAACACAGTTAAAGTCTCCTCCTATTATAACATTTTGATAGTTAAACTCTGCAATTATGTTGAAAATTTTTATTGAAAAAGTGGGGGTTGTCAAAGTTAGGGGTTGAATTCTGTGTGCTCTATAAACCCATATAAAATTAGTGATATTAGAATCTAGTTTTTTGAAAAAATATTTCGGAATATATATTGGGATCGCTTGAAACAAATATATTAATTGTGGTAAGAAAGTCATTTTTATAGCGTTAATTCTACCTACCAATGAGAGCGGGAGCGTTTTCCAAAATTTAATCATAACATTCAGTTTATTTAATAGTGGCATAAATTTGGCGCTAAATAATGATTTGTGTCTTCTCGTAATTTGAATACCTAAATACTTGAATTTTTCTGTTGCAATTTTGAAAGGGAATTTTAATAAGTGTCTCACATCCTGTGGTTTTAAAGACATAATTTCGCTTTTATTCCAATTTATTCTATATCCTGAAAAAGAACCAAATTCCTCAATTAGTGTTAATAAGGTGGGGATACTCGTTTGTGTACTAGTAATATATAAATGTGCCGAACACTTTTTTATTTATTATTTTTTTAATAATTTTTTTTTTTTTTAATTTTTTTTTTTAATTTACTTCCGCCTAGTCCCATCTACCTGCACTCAGACCATAACCCTCCATTCCTTTCCCATCCATATACCCATTCAATCTATTTTTAAAGGGTAAAATCGAACCTGCCTCCACCACTTCCACTGGAAGCTCATTCCACACAGCTTCTCTGAGTAAAGAAGTTCCCCCTAATGTTACCCCTAAACTTCTGTCCCTTAATTCTCAAGTCATGTCCCCTTGTTTGAATCTTCCCTACTCTCAATGGGAAAAGCTTATCCACGTCAACTCTGTCTAACCCGCTCATAATTTTAAAGACCTCTATCAAGTCCCCTCTTAACCTTCTGCGCTCCAAAGAATAAAGACCTAACTTGTTCAACCTTTCGCTGTAACTTAGTTGCTGAAACCCAGGCAACATTCTAATAAATCTCCTCTGTACTCTCTCTATTTTGTTGACATCCTTCCTATAATTAGGCGCCATTGTACTCCATACTCCAGAATTGGCCTCACCATTGTCTTGTACAATTTTAACATTACATCCCAACTTCTATATTCAATGCTCTGATTTATAAAGGCCAGCACACCAAAAGCTTTCTTTACCACCCTATCTACATGAGATTCCACCTTCAGGGAACTATGCACAGTTATTCCTAGATCCCTCTGTTCAACTGCATTCCTCAATTCGCTACCATTTACCTTGTACGTCCTATTTTGATTTGTCCTGCCGAGATGTAGCACCTCACATTTATCAGTATTAAACTCCATCTGCCATCTTTCAGCCCACTCTTCCAAATGGCCTAAATCTCTCTGTAGACTTTGAAAATCTACTTCATTATCCACAACACCACCTATCTTAGTATCATCTGCATACTTACTAATCCAATTTTCCACACCATCATCCAGATCATTGATGTACATGACAAACAACAGTGGACCCAACACAGACCCCTGAGGCACCCCACTAGTCACCGGCCTCCAACCTGACAAACAGCCATCCACCATTACTCTCTGGCATCTCCCATTCAGCCACTGTTGAATCCATCTTGCCACTCCACCATTAATACCCAACAATTGAATTTTCTTTACCAACCTTCCATGAGGAACCTTGTCAAAGGCCTTACTGAAGTCCATATAGACAACATCCACTGCTTTACCTTCATCAATTTCCCTAGTAACGACTTCAAAAAATTCAAGAAGATTAGTCAAACATGACCTTCCAGGCACAAATCCATGTTGACTGTTCCTAATCAGACCCTGCTTATCCAGATGCTTATATATATTATCTCTAAGTATCCTTTCCATTAATTTGCCCACCACTGACGTCAAACTAACAGGTCTATAATTGCTGGGTTTACTCTTAGAACCCTTTTTAAACAACGGAACAACATGCGCAGTACGCCAATCCTCCGGCATTATTCCCGTTTCTAATGACATTTGAAATATTTCTGTCATAGCCCCTGCTATTTCTACACTAATTTCCATCAATGTCCTAGGGAACATCCTGTCAAGACCTGGAGATTTATCCGTTTTCATATTTTTCAAAAGTGTCTGCACCTCTTCTTTGAATCTCATAGTTTCCATTGCTACTCTGCTTGTTTCCCTTACCTCACATAATTCCATATCCTTCTCCTTGGTGAATACCGAAGAAAAGAAATTGTTCAATATCTCACTCATCTCTTTTGGCTCTGCAGATAGCTGTCCACTCTGACTCTCTAATGGACCAATTTTATTCCTTGTTATCCTTTTGCTATTAATATAGCTGTAGAAACCCTTTGGATTTACTTTCACCTTACTTGCCAAAGCAACCTCATATCTTCTTTTAGCTTTTCTAATTTCTTTCTTAATATTCTTTTTACATTCTTTATACTCCTCAAGCACCTCATTTACTCCATGCTGCCTATAATTATTGTAGATCTCTCTCTTTTTCCGAACCAAGTGTCCAATTTCCCTTGAAAACCATGGCTCTTTCCATTTTTTACTATTTCCTTTCAACCGAACAGGGACATAAAGATTCTGTACTCTTAAAATTTCACCTTTAAATGTCCTCCATTTCTCTTCTACATCCTTCCCATAAAACAACATGTCCCAATTCACTCCTTTTAAATCCTTTCGCATCTCCTCAAAGTTAGCCTTTCTCCAATCAAAAATGTCAACCCTAGGTCCAGTTCTGACCCTCTCCATAATTATATTGAAACTAATGGTATTGTGATCACTGGACCCGAAGTGCTCCCCAACGCATACCTCCGCCACCTGCCCTGTCTCATTTCCTAACAGGAGGTCCAGCACTGCCCCATCTCTAGTAGGTACCTCTATGTATTGCTGCAAAAAACTATCCTGCACACATTTTACAAACTCCAAACCATCCAGCCCTTTTACAGAATGTGTTTCCCAGTCTATGTGTGGAAAATTGAAATCTCCCACAATCACTACCTTGTGCTTACTACTAATATCTGCTATCTCCTTACATATTTGCTCTTAGTGATATTCAGTGTTGAGATACAGCATGGAACCAGCCCTTCGGCTGACTGAGTCCACGTTGACACAAGTTCTATGTTATCCCACTTTTGCATCCACTCCCTACACACTAGGGGCAATTTACAGAAGGCCAATCAACTTGCAAGTCTTTGGGATGTGTGAGGAAACTGGAGGACCCAGAAACCCATAAAGGTCACAGGATAAATGCCCAAACTCCACACATACAGCACCCGAGGTTAGGATCGAACCCTGGTCTCTGGCGCTGTGAGGCAGCAGCTCTACCAGCTGCACCTCTGTGCTGTCCAATCTTAGAATCCATTGGATAGATTGTTATTTGCGAGAGGACTGTGCCTAAGTTAACTGTGAGTTGGTCATTCAGTTGAATACCAATAGTTTATCTGATTATATTTAACTAACCAAAATGGGTCTCGGTACCCATGGTTGGGAATCATGATCAGTTGATATCGGTGACAGATTTGTACAACAACAGATTGTGTGAACTACCTTTAGCCAGTCCTCCATCACCACCACAGAGGGGTCCTTCAAAGCACTGAACATCTCCTTGCTGGCCCTTTTCTTCTCCTGTCTGTAATTTTTCTTCTGAGCCTATTTTAAATATAGAAATCATTACCAAATTAAGCACTGAAAACCACTCAGCATGAGTCACTGAAAAACATTCAATGAATGCTCAATGAATGAATGAATTTAAATGTTCAAGCAATGAAAATATAACTCTGTTGTTAATGTAGGGTCTTACAGAAAACATTTAGTGCCCTCAAGATATTATAAGGCACTCTATTCATAAGATGTACAGTGTAACAGCCAAACTGTGCAGTGAAATGTCTCAGAATTAACAAGTGACCAGGTGACTGATGGGTTTAGACATCTTTGGGTAAAAGAAGGTACCAGCTAACTCTTTTTATGTTCTGATATTTTATACTCAGCTGAATAGGCATGCCATGTCATCTAATCTGAATAGTAGCACATCAGAATGTCTGAAAATGTAACATTACTTCTGTATTGCAATGAAAGGAAACCCAAGGTTATATTGTCAAGTCATGGCATGGAACTTGAACGTGTGACTTTCTGACTCGATCATTGGAGATTCAATTGACATTTGCATTTTCAAATGATTCTATAGCTCAGAAACAGTGATCACCATTGAGACAAGAATGGAAAAGTAAAGAATTTATAGTGAGCCTTCCTATTCATAAATGAAGCTGCAAGCAGGCGTCAATTACATAAACTTCTGGTTGAGCTTCTGAAATAAAAATATGGAGCACCCGAAAAAGTGTTAAACGTCATCTACGTGTATAAATGCTGACAATGTCCAAGCAGCTCTGAGTATTTTAAGAATTTCTGCATGAACATAGATGTTCCATAGTTGCAAACAGTGATTCACCACTGTTCTTTCAAAACCACTGACAAGTGAGGGGGCACGACGTTACAGCAATTATCCACCACTGACTGTACAAAATCCACACTGGAGTCCCATGCAAGGTTAGACGTGATGCAAGAACTGTTTCTCCATTTATTTCAATGGAGGGAATGGTACTACATTGGTGGTTAATTAGATTTGTTTTAACTGTTTCTATTTAATTGATTTTTAAAGTTTAGTTTCCATAAGTGAGATGTTAAAATTTAACAATTAAAAAATAATTGTTGTTATTTACAAGAAAACGAGAAAGCTGACTAAACCTGTATGATGCATACCTTTAAAGATTCCTTCTTCGTCAGTTTAGAGATGGGGGATACATAATCTTTGTCGCAGCCATTGTATAGTTTGGAATCAGACTGCAAGAGAAATGAAGGGGATCAGATCAACATTGCTACACTATGGTGAGAACTGACGCATTAAAGCTACACCCCACAGTGGAGTACAAGAGAATTACAAAATGATTTAGCCTTTGACACTTCACTGACTGATCTTAAATAGTGGTTATAAGTGAGTTCGCTATTCCGACTGCGCATGCCCAGGTCATAGGTCACTAGCTATAAACCCTCAGCAACGGTGGTGCTGCATTGTGTGTAGGCTTGCGTTTCGTCCGTGGTTGGTGTCGGCTCTCCGTTGCTGCGGCCGCTGTTGAGTTGCTGCTGGGCCATCCCCATCCCCGGTGTCTCGTCCCTGTCTGGAGGTGTCCGGGGTGGCCCTGGGCTGGTGGGGCGACCCTGGACTTGCAGCCGGCGCTGCAGCCGCTGGCTCCAGCTCGGCTCTGCCTGTCCTGCCGGGTTGGCCGGCAGCCCTCTACCTCCTCCCCCCTCCCCTCCCCTCAGTCCGACAACGAGATCCTGCTGAAGATGGGCAGCCGCCGGCCCTGCTCGAAGACGGGCGACTCGGAACCGCTGTTGCTGGAGTCGTCCTGGTCGGAGAGAGAGTCTGCGGATGGGCTCCTGTACGGCCATGGGCAGGCCGGGCGCCCGCTGGAGCTGCTGGTGCTGTTGGTGGTGCTGGCGGCAGCAGCAACCTCCTCCCCCTCCCTTGCCCAGCCCCAAGCCCAGAGTCCGGGCCAGCTCCAACTCCAGGTCGGGGCTGAAGGCCGTCCGCAGCGTGGCCCAGTCGAGCACCGGGCAGGAGGAGGCTGAGCCCAGGCTGGCGCTCTAGCGCAGGCGAGGCTGGGGCCCTCGCTCCTCCTCGGGGTTGTGGATGAAGTGGCAGCGGGTACCATAGGGGCAGAAGCCGGTGGTGTGCAAGGTACGGCTTGCACTTGGGGTGGCGGCTGAAGGAGCGCAGCTCGGCCAGGCCGTGGGCGAACTGACACTTGTCGCCGTAGCGGCCCATCCGGGAGCGGTTTCCTCTGGAGTTGGGGCGGGGTTGGGCTGGAGTTGGCGCTGGCTGTGGGTCATTGGGTTTTCCGCGCTGGCTGTGGGTCTGTGGGTTCTCCATGCTGGCTGTGAGTCTGGGGCCGCTGGTGTCGTCAGACGGGGCTGTCGGTTGGCCCGGCGGGAGAGGTGGAGGTGAGCTGAGGTTGGCGCTTCTCTGTCGCCCACCCCCCGGGTCTCTCTCCCCCTCCCGCCCGGTCTCTCTCCCCGGTCTCCCCCCCATCGGTCTCCCACTGAAAAAAGACAAAAAGTCAGACCCAAACTATACTCACTGAATCTACAGCGCTTAGTTCGATTTTTATTTATAGCGTTCGACCTTTGACAAATCCCTTGATTCCTTGCATTTTTAAGAATATCGAACTCGCTTATTGGCCTGGTGTCAAACAGTGGAGCCTCACACCCAAGCCCATATCAAGGGCCATGTGTTCTACAAAAAATCCTGGACTCTAGTCAAGAACAGGAAGCATAACTGTTCACCTTTGTTGCACTGACGAGCCATAGATCATTTTTGTCCCTTTCAGAGCTTAAACAAAAACTTAAATTGGTTGTTTTTTGGAGGGGCAGATGCAATCATCTTTCACATTATACCACAAATGGAGCTCATATGCCCATAACCTCATCTCTTTGTTAAGATGTAGGTCAGGGTGAGGCTCCTGCAGCCCCCACCTGAAATTTTTTCACAACCATTCGACCTATGATCAGATAAGTCCCAAGCCTAGGACTTTTCTTGCTCTATATAAATGAATGCCTTAATAAAAACAGGAAAAACTCAGCAGGTCAGGCAGCATCTGTGGAAAAAGAAACAGTTAACATTTCAGAACTGATGAAGAGACACAGACCCAAAATGTTAATTGTTTTTTTCACCCCACAGTTGCTGCCTGATCTACTAAATGTTTCCAGCAATTTCTGTTTTTCAAATTTCCAGATTTTAAAACATTTTGCTCACTGAATAAATGGCAAGTCTAGTTTCTTTGTTTGCTAAAGCATTTATTAGCTTCTACATTTTTTGTAACTTTAATTTTTGTAACTTGTCAAATCTTTAATGAGGTTCGTTTTATGAGTTTCATGCTGCATTCATTATTGTTTTTTGTACTTCTGTGAAAAAATTAATTAAAATAAAAAAGTGATTGTTGTCATCACAATATTCTTTAGATTCATTCATTCAAGGTTATCCCCTTTCTGGCCCCATGTATCTCACCTATTTGCTATGCCTACCTCCTGCCTGAAGGAAAGGTGATAAGTATGGCCGGAGATATGGTTGAGCATGTGTGGGCAGGGGAGAAGCAGGGTTCAAAGGGGTAATGAGGAATGCAGTGGACGCAGCCCAGACCTTCTATCTAACCTATCCTATCATACATCCTATCACCAACTAGAGATCTACCATCTACCTCATTGGAGACCCTCGGGCTGTCTTTAATTGGACATTACTGGACATTTTCTTGCATTAAGCATTATTCCCTTTATCCTGTATCTGTACGCAGTGGACGGCTCAATTGTAATCACATATAGTCGGTCCACTGACTGCGTGGCACGTTACTACAAAGCTTTTCACTGTACCTCAGTACATGTGACAATAAACTAAACTAAACAAGGCAGTTAGTGGTGAGAATCTAATCTTTGTTTTAGAAAAGACAGGTCAACCAATCCCACAAATGATCTTCAGAGATGTGGAATTGAAGCAGCATTCTACACAGAAATTTCAAATCTATGAAAATCTTTTGCATAGCTAATCTGGTCGAGTTTTGACAACCTCGGGTGAGGACAACGTGCAAGAATAATTCACACCAGTCCAAATAAAGTGACCTTTTGCTCACCAAAAGGTAGGTCGATAGGTTTAGGTCAGAAGTGAGAGAAAGGTCAGGTGCCTACCTTACTACTGGAGATGGGTGTTGAAGTGACCTCAAAGGGAAGAGGTGAAAATCCATTATTTTCAATTTCATTACCTGTAACAAGTGGGAATAAAGTCAGAAACAGTGAGAGTAGCCTGTATTCAGGGAAAAAAAGTAGGAACCACCTGTTGATAACCAGATCAATAAGGCCAAGACTGTTTTAAAAGACTCAATTGGATTGAATGCAGCAGATCAATAAAGCCATGGTACAAATAGTTTGCAGTGATGAGCTGTATGGAATTATTCCACTCAAGTTTATTGCAAGTGTCTGCAGCACCTTATTTCACACTGACAGGTTGCGGAAAAGCTTCCAGCACCTTGCTCAAAAATACAAGAAAACAGAAGCAGGAGTAGGTCACCTGGTCCTCCGGCCCATCCCACCATTCAGTGTGATCATGGCTGAACTATCCCAGAACTCAGCTTTCCTTTGTGCTAGACCTCCATAATCCTCAAATCCTTCCATAAATCTGTTTAAATATGGATGCTCAGTAAAACAAACGGGCCAGACTTTTGAAATTAGTTTTTGGCAACATACTCAATGTCCAATATCGCAATTGAATTCCTTTGAAGTCAACACACTGAATTTCAGAAGCGACATACAATGCACCATATGATGCATTCATAATATATCACCAAAGATTAATTTCTAACTTATTAAGAAACAAATTATGTTAAATTCAGTAGAATGACAATTTGCTTCTTTCCATAATTACAAGACCTTTAACAGATATGGTCAAGAGCAATTCCTTGAAAAATAATTTAATAAAATGAGATTTCATTAAAGATAATTTCCCCATTAAAGATTTTGAAATTTATTGTTTTCTAGAACCACTGCATACAGTTTTCCGACAAAGTTTATAAGGAGACTAGAGTTATGCTTATGTACATTGAGTAAGGGCTTTTCCAATGTGAATTTGTGAACTGTGGAATTTATGTCAATCTTTCATTGTCTATTTTGGTGATACAAGTTTATTCCCTTCCATCACAGTGAAGAATGTTGATTCCACTGTGGTGGATGTTTATGTTAAATTCTATTGTGTATTGTGCTCTTGTTTATTGTATAGCTGCATGGTAACTCATTTCACTGTACCTTAATTGGTGCATGTGACAAATAAATGTGAACTTGGACTTGAAGTTGAAGTTTATTAGTTAACCAAATTCTCACATTGCCTTTATCGGATCAGAAATCAAAGTCACTCTTTATCAATCCAAAATCTAGGACATTAGATCATTTCATTAACCATTACATTTTCATACCATTAGACTACCCGGGTAAAGAGGGAAGGTATATTATAGTTTCGGGAGAAATTTATGCTACCCCAATAACTATGGTAAATATTTACGCTCCGAATTTTGATAACCCTCAATTTTTTGAGAAAATTATAGATATAATACTGGAGTTTAATTATCAAAATGTCATAATAGGAGGGGATTTTAATTGTGTTTTAGATCCTTACTTAGACAAATCAGCAAAACAAAGAAGGAGTAATACAAAATCTAAGACTAGTGAATTTCTAAATACATATATAAAAAATACTAACATAACAGATGTATGGAGATCTGCTAACCCAGCAGGAAGGGAATACTCGTTTTACTCTTCGGTACATAAAACATACTCAAGAATTGATTATTTTTTAGTGGATAGGAAATTAATGCCATATATAATTAACCCAACTTACCATATTAGTAGTATTTCTGATCACTCTCCATTGACTTTTTTAGTAAAATTTGAAGGAATGCCGGGAAAATTTTTTTTTTGGAGGTTTAACACATATATATTAAATGACCTACAGGGTTATCAATATTTGAAACAACAAATGATATCATTTTTTGAGATAAATGATACACCAGGTACCTCACCTTCTTTAATATGGGAAACTTTTAAAGCATTTATTAGAGGAATTATAATTTCATATGAAATTTTTCAAAATAAGAAGAATAAAACTGAACAGATGCTGTTAGAACAAGAAATAAGACAGTTAGAGTTAGATAATGCTAAAGATCCCACTATAGATAAACATAATAAGATAATACTACTGAAATTTAAACTTAACCGAATTCTCTCGGCAAGAGTAATAAGATTATTCCAAATTACAAAACAGGAACATTTTGAGTTTGGTGACAAACCACATAAGCTGTTGGCGCGTCAATTGAAAAAACAGGAAAAGGAAAATACTATAAATAAAATTAAATCTGAGAATGGTGAATTACTAACACTACCTAAAGATATCAATAAAAGATTTGTTCAATTTTATCAGAATTTATACACATCAAAAACCAAAACAGAAGATAGTAAAATTACAAATTTTTTAGATAAATGTAATCTACAAAAACTTGACCTTTTGGAACAAGAAGAACTAGGAGCGCAAATTACAATCGAAGAAATAGGTGAAACAATAAAATTGCTGAAAAATGGTAAGACACCGGGACCAGATGGTTTTAGTAATGAATTTTATAAAAAGTTTCATGAGATAACGACCCCCTATCTATTTAATTTATATACTCACGTTTTTAAAGAAAATAAATTACCTGAAACATTAGCAGAATCAACTATTACGCTTATTCCAAAGAAAGATAAAGATCTAGAGGAACCGGGTTCATATAGAGCTATATCACTTCTAAATACCGACCAGAAAATTCTAGCAAAGACCTTAGCTAGAAGACTAAGCAAATATATTAGTAAATTGATAAACCCTGATCAAACGGGGTTTATACCCAAAAGATATTCATTTAATAATTTGAGACGCCTGTTTAATATAATGTACTCACATAAAAAGGAAGAAAAAGACTTAGCAATTATTTCTTTGGACGCAGAGAAAGCATTTGATCAGGTAGAATGGCAGTATTTATACATAGTATTACAAAAATTTAATATGGGAGAGAATTTTATTGCATGGGTGAAATTATTATATGATAAACCGATGGCAAGAATATTAACTAACAGCATGTTATCTCAAAAATTTCAATTATCAAGGGGTAATAGGCAGGGATGTGCTTTATCACCCCTGCTATTTGCCCTTATGATAGAACCTCTGGCTGAAAGTATAAGAAGCCATCCGAATATTCAGGGTTATAATACTAGGGACTCAAATAATAAAATTTCATTGTATGCAGACGATATTTTGTTATATATAACAAATTCACAAACGAGTATACCAAATTTATTAAATTTAATAGAGGAATTTGGGTCCTTTTCAGGATATAGAATAAATTGGAACAAAAGTGAAATTATGACGTTAAAACCTCAAGAATCCACACACTTATTGAAATTCCCCTTTAAAATAGCAACAGAAAAATTCAAATATCTGGGTATACAGATTACTAGAAAACATAAAGCTTTATTCAACGCTAATTTTATACCCTTAATAAATAAACTTAATATAATGATAAAATTTTGGAAAACACTCCCTTTATCATTAATAGGCAGAATAAATGCTATTAAAATGAGCTTCTTACCACAGTTATTATACTTATTTCAATCTATACCAGTATATGTACCAAAATATTTCTTCTCTAAACTGAATGCTAATATTACTAATTTTGTTTGGGATTACAAATCACATAGAATTAAAAAAGAACACTTATGTAAACCAAAAGATGTCGGGGGACTTTCACTCCCTAATTTTTTGTATTACTATTGGGCAATACATATTAAGAATATAATTTACTGGTTGGATAGTTCAACTCAACAGACAGAATGGATAAAAATGGAGAAAGAGGATTGTTATCCTTGTAATATAGGAACAATCCTCTTCTCCCCGAAAAAAATGAACAATACAATATATAAGAAAAACCCAATTATACAAGATACAATAAGAATATGGAAACAAATAAAACTATCCTTAAAATTAAGAAACCTATCATTGTTAACACCGATAGCGAATAATCCTTTATTTAAACCATCTATGATGGATAAAATATATAATCAATGGGAAAGTTTAGGAATTAAAAGGATCGGGGATATGTATGAAATGGGAGATTTATTATCATTTCAACAATTACAATTAAAATTTAAACTGAAAAACACTCATTATTTTAAATATTTTCAGATTTGTAATTTTTTGAAGACATACATACAGGGATATCAAAAAATAACTCCTGATTTACTAGAAGAAGTAATGAATATAAAAGCTGATACACAAAAATTAATAGCATATTTATATAATAGTATCTTAAATATAGATTTACCTGTGACCGAGGTAATTAGAGAAGAGTGGGAACGGGAATTATTGATAAAAATTACGAAGGCTACATGGGAAAAGTATTTGACATACATTCACAAGTGTTCGATTAACGCAAGACATAATCTAATCCAATTTAAAATTTTACATAGATTATATTACTCAAAAACAAGATTAAATAAATTTTATCCAAATATATCGCCCATTTGCGATAAATGTTTAATCCAAGAAGCAACTATAACACAATCTTTTGTTTCTTGTATAAAACTTCATGGATTTTGGAGTGATATTTTCGAAATATTTACAAAATTATTTAAGACAAAAATGGAACCCAATAATGAATTGATTATATTTGGGGTAATGGAAGACGGGAACAAATTGAGCTCATCTCAAAAGTCAATTTTTAATTATGGTTTAATAATAGCAAAAAAATTAATATTGAAATTTTGGAAAAATACACCAATACCAACGCTCAAAATGTGGATTGCAAGTATGTTGGATACCGCACATCTTGAGGAAATGCGATTCCTCCTAATAGATAAATTTGACCAATTCATAACGAGTTGGTCTCCATTTGTCGTCTTTTTGGAAACGTATGGTGCAAAACAGGTGTAAAAGCTAATCCGTGACTGCGGATGGTCAAGATTATAAATGATCTCCTTCTATTTTCTTTTCTTCTTTTCTTTTCATTTATTCTCTTTCTTCTATTTTCTATGTCTCAACTTTCTTATTTCATTCTTTATTTTTCTTTTTCACACACTATATATCTCACATTTTTCTATTTTTCATTATCTAACTTTTTTCTTTTTCTTCTTTATTTCAAAAAATTTAAAAAATAAGAAGCTGTACATAAAAGGTATTATGAAAATATGATTGTATACAATTGTACTTACTTCTAATAAAATAAAAATATTAAAAAAATTAAAAAAAAATAAAAAATAAAAAAAAGACTACCCGGGTTTGATTATCTCAGTCTACTTTGAGATCTCCCACTCCCAACTGGATAGTTATTCAGCTAATTTTAGAAGAAAGTGATTCCGGAAATTGCATTTATGGTGAGCCTCTGTTCCTGGCACTACTCCAAGAATGGCAGATGTTACTCTATTTGCTCTCCTGTGGAAGAGTGGCTCACACGAGACCGAATCGTGAGTGGAATGTTATAACTAGAACTCAAGCAACCGAGTAAAATCCCAATGTGCGGCTTCATAAATAACTCTGTAAATTGTGACCAAGATCCATGTACTACGGATATCAAATGATTAAGAACTGTGTGAAGCCCAGTACAGTGCAGAACCATTACCACTACGTGACTTTGTAATAGTGGGCCACAAATATATGAGCCACATATACCCATCCCTGAACTTCTAAGTATATTTTCTAAATGGTGTCAAGCTAAGTTCTCCCCTTATTAAAGCCCCTGATTCTGAGATTGATCGCAGGCTTTACCAGTACAAAACAGGGATCAAACCAGAAAAATACCCATGAACAAACCTGGATTCAAAGGATATATTTCATTGTATCCACCAAAAGAAGAGTTTCGGGTGAACTCACGAGGGTCGATTTTCTGTGGTGTTGCCAATCCAGTGCAGAGAGAAAACCTGCGCCGCAACACGTGATCTTCCATCATGGCATGCGTTTTCTGTGGAATATAACAAGTACCAGTGAGTCCCAAATGGAAACTCTTACAAAAAATTACTCTTACAGAACACTACAAAGCATCTGTTTTCCTTAACCAATTATTTTCTCCCCTTCCCAAATGCTCCAAATCCAATAACGCAAAGTTTTCATGGTTAAATTCTATATATTAAATAATATTTCCAGCATTAAGGTATCGGAGCCAAACATCTTGGCTGGACAGCAAAAAACTAACTGCTGGAGGAATTCAGCAGTAGCAATATCTGTGGACTAAGCATTTTCTCATAGATCATTATCACACTCTATTTACTATGGCATATCTTACCCAAACTGAGCTCCTACGTTAGTACGTTTAGATACAAGAATTGGAGTTGTGCAGGGAAGATTAAATTGTGGACTTTACAGGAACAGTGTAATCAACATATCAAACAGACAACTGAACTAGTCAGCCAAGTTGCTGCAGGAAATGTTGAAACAAGTCAAGCTGAAAGCACATAATGTTTTGATTCTGATCCTTATGCTACAAAATATCTGTAATGTCCTAGATTTCTATATTTGTCCATTTTGAAGATTATTAGATGGAATTCTCCCGTTCTTAATGTAGCTTAAACGGTAATCCCAGAAAACAGAAATTCTCCAAAGTTTCTAACCAAGTGTGGAGTGCCCAGAGAAGTTCTCTTTGACTAAAGTTTAAAACATTAGATCTGTTCCAAATTCTGAAGAAATTTTAGACCAGAGAGGGAGAAATTATTTACAGTGGTAATAGAAATTAACAAACTAGAAAGGAAAAAGGAGTATTTTTCTTGAATACATTGACTGATCTGATTGAAATTTTTGATAAAGTAACAGACAAGGTTGAATGAAATGGATGTTGTCCAGATGGATTTTAAAGAAAGTGTTTGACATAATTGCCATATAAAAGCTGGTTAACAAAACCGATGTTCATGGAATAGGAGGGTTAAGGGCCTGTCCCACTGTACGAGCTAATTCAAGAGTTCTCCCGAGTTTCCCCTGATTCGAACTCGGAGAATTACGGTAATAGCCGCTCGTAGGTACTCGGGGCTCTCGTCGACATTTTTCAACATGTTGAAAAATCTTCACGTCTTCACGAGCTTACCGCGTTTCCCGAGTACCTGCCGTTAGCGTTACGAGTCGCTAAGAGACGTCCCAAGCTCAGACGTACCCGCTACGTACATTCTATGTGCTTACCACGAGTTTGATTTTTTTTTTAAACTCGGGAGAGCTCTTGAATTACCTCGTACAGTGGGACAGGCCCTTTAGTGTCACCTTAGATTTAAAAAACATTGATCAAGGACAGAGCATAGAAAGATGAGCTGAATGGTTACCTTTAGACTGCAAGACTGTCATCTGTGTGGTATTTCTCAAGGGTCAGTGTTCGATTCACTACCTCTTAATCACACAAATAATATGGATATTGGAATACATGCTAAAATCTCACAATTTTCTGACGAATCCACAACTTGGAGAGATGGCAAATGGTGAGGATGATGCCAATCAAATTCACAGGACGCAGACATCCTTACAAAATGGGCAGACAGATAATAAGTAACAAATTGAATTTAATAAGTATGAGTGGATACATTTTGGTGGAAGGGATGGGGTTAATCAATATAAATTTAAGAGCCTATTTTTATAAGACACTAGCCTAAGTGGGACCCGTTGGGTTCCTGTCACACGGGAGGCCTGGTCCCCCAACGCAATATTCCACCACTCACGCCGATCCCCCTCCTATCAAATCCACCCCTCCCTGTCCCCCTCTCCCTCTACTCCCCCCCCATCCCACCTTGCCCATCACCCCGGACCGCTTCTACCCCCTCTCAATCCCCCTGCACTCCATCACCCCTCTACCCCACTCCCTCCCTCTCTCCCCTCTCCCTCTCTCCCTCATCCCTCTCTACCTCCTCATCCCTCCCTCTCTCCCCACTCCCTCCCTCATCCCTCTCTCCCTCCCCACTCCCTCCATCTTCTCTAAACCTCCCATGCTGTGGGCCGGGCTGCGACACTCCCTTTCTCCGTGTAACGGTGCGGTGCGTGAGGTTTGCTCCCGGTGTCCGCACCCACGGGAAGGAGCCGCTGAAGCACGGGACACGCGGTGTCCCTCGCCAGCGGGTAGACAGCGGGGCTTGGAGCTGCCCCCCCCCCCCCCATCTCCATCCACCACCCCATCTCCCTCCTCCCCACATTCCCATTCCCTGCCCCAGCATCTACCCAGGTCGTAGAGCAGGACCTGGAACAACCTGGTTGTCATACTCGGCCCGGCCCTGGCTGTAAGAGGCCGAAGCACTCGCAGATGTGGGCCTCGACGGAGCCGGGCTTGCTGTGCCGGGGCGGGCAGCCGAGCCAGAGCTGCCCGCAGAGCAGGGAGCGGAGGCTGTGCTGCAGGATGGCGGCGGCCAGGCGGCCCCCGAGGCGCTGGTACACCTTGACCCAACCCCAGGCTTGGGCACGACTCCAGCCCTCAGCTCAGCCGCCGCCTGGGCTCCAGTCCAGGCCCCGACTTCATCTCCGGGCTAGTCCCTGACCCCAGACCCAGACTTGTCCTTGATTCCAGCCCAGGCCCAGTCCTCGGGCTCGGCCCGCGGCACCACCCTCCTCACCAGGTACTGCGCGCGCGGCTGCAGCTCCTAGGGCGGCGCGCCACTCCTTCACCATGGTGACCTCCAGCCGACTGACAACGGACGCGGCCAATCAGTGCAGCGATGGTGCCAGAAAGGCGTGTCGCCACCCCTGCGACACCCCTTTCTGACTGACAGGAGAGGAGACCAATCTGCGTGGTGGCGACTGACAACAATCTGCGCATGCGTGGTTTTTACGATTTTTGAACCTTAATAACTTTTACAATATACCATAGATCGGAACAAAACTTGTTGCACTCGCAGCAAAGGAGAACGGTGAGTAAAGCTGGCGAGAAATCGTAGCACTAATGCATACCGTTTATGCGCTAATAGAAAAACCACACAAACTGGAAAAGCACAAGATCAGAGTTTTAATTATGTATACATAGATGTCTACAGATCTTGGATGACAGTTTATTGGGAGCCTATGGAATCTTGGGCTTCATAAATAGAGGAATTGAGTGCAAAAGCAGGGAGGTTATGCTGAACCCGCATAAAGTCCTGGTTAGTTCTCACCAAATGTGCGCTTCTGGCCAGAACAGTTAAGGAGGAATATGAAGGTTCTTGAGAAGGTGGTGTGGACAATAACCAGATGGATCTATTTTCAGTATAGAAGTTGGGAGGTCATGTCAATCAATCAATCAATCAGATTTATTCATCACATACACAATAAAGTGCAGTGAAATGAACTTGCCAGCAGTGGTACAATCAAAAACGAACACACAATACACAATAAAAATTGAACACAAACATCCACCACAACATTCTTCACTGTTGTGGAAGGCACAAAGTACAGTCAGTCCTCCTCCATTGTTCCCCCGTGGTCGGGGCCATAAACCTCTGCAGTCGCCGCTGCAGGCGGGCAGATGTACAGGCCCTCTTCATCAGGACAGTAAGTCCCGAATCAGCGCTTCCGTACCGGAAATCGCAGCTTCAGGATGTTGTTGGCCGCAGGCCGGCGGTCGAAGGTCTTCTCTGGTGATCCCCGGCGAGGGATCACGTTCCAGATGTTAAGTCCACGCCGCGCCCGCGGCTAGCTCCGCAGACCGTGGCTTCAGGATGTTGTCGGCCGCGAGCCGGCGGTCGGAGCTCTTCTCCAGCAATCCCCAGCAAGGGGTCCCAGGCTCCGCGCCCGCGGCTAGAAGCTCCGCAGACCGTGGCTTCAGGCTGTAACAGTCCGCGGGCCAGCGATCGGAGCACTCCCTTCTGGTGACCTCGGCAAGGGCTCGCCCGCTCCATGATGAAAAGTCCACACTGCGCCCGCTGCTGAAACTCCGGGCCCGACTCCGGGAAAGACTGCACCAATCCAAGGATTTAGGCCGTGAGGGAGGAGACAAGGAAAAAGTCACCTCTCTGTGGAGGAGGCAATCAAAAGCTGTTCCCCCCCATACACCCCCACACCACCCCCCACACAAAACACACCTAGAGACATAAAAACACACATTTGGACACACTAAAAAAAATTTTTTTTAAAGTAAAAATGACGAACACGCTGCTGGCAGGGCTGCCGTTTCGCAGCGCCCCCACCGAATGTTGCAGTTGTATAAGATATTGGTGAGGCCGCATTTAGAGTATTGTGTTCAGTTCTGGGCACCGTGTAAGAGGAAAGATGTTGTCAAGCTGGAAAGGGTACAGAGAAGATTTACGAGGATGTTGCCAGGATTAGAGGGTCTGAGCTATAGGCAGAGGTTGTGGCTGTGACTATTCCTTGGAGCACAGGAGGACGAGGGGTGATCTTATAGAGGTGTATAAGATCATGAGAGGAATAGATTGTGTAGATGCACAGATTCTCTTGCCCAGAGTAGGTGAATCGAGGACCAGAGGACATAGGTTTAAGGGGAAAAGATTTAATAGGAATCTGAGGGGTAACCTTTTCACATAAAGGGTGGTGGATGTATGGAACAAGCTGCCTGAGGAGGAAGTTGAGGCAGGGACTATCCCAACTTTTAAGAAACAGTTAGACAGGTATATGGATAGGCCAGGTTCGGAGGGATTTGGACCAAATGCTGGCAGGTGGGACATGTTGGCTGGTGTGGGTAAGTTGGGCCAAAGGGCCTGTTTCCACACTGTATATGACTCTATGGTTCCATGGATGAGAGATTAGTCTGTTGAAGCTGGAGATGTTCCCTTTACAACAAAGGAGTTTAAAGGGAGACGATAAATTTATGTGGAAGATTATGATAGGGTTAGATAATGTAGGCAAAACAAGCTGCTCACATTAATTTATGTACAAGGACAGATTTAAGAGAATGACAAAAACGTATTTTTTAAATGCAGAATGTGGTACTGACCTAGAATTTTCTATGATCAATAATTCAAGGGTAAATGGAAGGGAAATAAATAAATAAATCTGCAGGAAAGAGTGGGTATCCAGACACCCGTTACAGATACGATGGGCCAAATGGCTCATCTCTGTGCTGGAAATAACATGACTCAATGAAACCTTCCTAAATAGCATTGGGTTTTGAACAACTTCTCAGCATTGCTGGCTGGTGCTCAAGTTAAATCAATTACAGCCTATACTTTCCATGAAAGCACCAGCCTGTGAGCTGAACCTGTAAGCCATTTACACTGGCAGGGACAACAATCTCATCTTTAATCAGGATGAAGGCACAGCAATAGGTCAGCACTGGCCCACCAGTTTTGTCCTGATGCAGGACAAGAGTGCGATTATGCCGTCAGGTTTCGATGTTTGCTTTAGTGATATTAAAATATTATTGAAAATCCTATCAGCAGGTTAATGCTTCCACATCATCAGGAGCAAGTGAAATAGAAAGAACTTCACATCTTTAAATATAAAACAGATTCTGTTGTTTTCCCTGAGCGTATTAAAAAAAATCAATCAAGGCCAAAACATCATGCTTGGAGACATTTTACTTCCATTCAGAGATACAGCATGGAAACAGGCCCTTCAGCCCACCGAGTTCACACCAACTGGTCAATGATGATCTCAGAATGTTGATGATGGGAATGGTGCGATGGTAATGCCATAGAACCTCAAGGATAGACAAAATGCTCGAATAATGCTGCTTCTTAAACGTTGCAATAGTTCCCGTCTCAACTACCTCCTCCAGCAGCTCGTTCCATACCTACCACCCTTTGTGTAAAAAAACAAAGTTGCCCCTCAAGTTCCTATGAAATCTTTACCCCCCCTCATCTTAAACCTATGTAATTTGTTTTTTGATTCGCCTGCTCTGGGTAAAAGAATCTATGCATTTACCTGATCTATTCTCATAAAATCATAGACACCTCAATAAGATCACCCCTCATCCTACTGCGCTAGAAGGAATAAAGTTCGAAACATCCTCCAAAATAAAACAGTGTGTGTTGGAAGGAACTGCAGATGCTGGTTTAAACTGAAGATAGACACAAAAAAGCTGGAGTAACTCAGCGGGACAGGCAGCATTTCTGGAGAGAAGGAATGGATGACGTTTCAGGTTGAGACCCTTCTTCACCCATTGCTTCTCTCCAGAGATGCTGCCTGGCTCACTGAGTTACTACAGCTTTTTAAGTCTATCTTCTATCCAAAATAAAACAGCTGGTTTAATTTGCCACCTATCCACCATACTAAACATTCACTTCTTCATCAGCAGCAGTGTATGAGCAGCCATCAGCAGCCAGAAAATGCTCTGGTTACTTGCCTAGGTGTCTCCAACCGTACCTCCCAAACTCGCCACATGGTCCACCAAAACGTTAAGGGCAGCACGTGCATAAATACACCACCACCTGTATGATCCCATCCAGGTTATGCAATATGCTGACTTGAAAATATCTCACTGGTTTTTTATCTAAATCCTGAACCTGCTTGCACAATAACACAGAGGGAGTACCTTCAATAGAAACATCATACCAGTTCAAGAAGGTGACTTACCACCACCATCTCTTGATCTTTTAGGTTTGCGTAGTCAGCAATGTTAGCTGCATTTCAGCCATTGTTGCAAACAAATATCCTCCTGGGTTATGAGGGCAACACAAATGCAATGAATGCAAAGATACCAGAAAGCCCATTGGCATGTTCGAGCACTGAACTGCTTAGGAGGAGCCCTGCAGATGGCTGTTAAGATTTGCAATAGTCTGCTGCATTTTGTGCAATCTTGCCATCGAGGTTCAGTCCTGTCACAAGCTGCCTGGTGAGTTGCCAAGGAGCAGAACATGGAGGTGAACAAGGTTTGGCAAGCTTGCCTTCATTGGGAAGGGTATGGAATCGACATGCATCATTATGTCCCAACTTTTGTACACAGTACCCTTCCCAATGAAGGCAGGCCTGCTAAATGACTTGTTCACCTCCCTGTGCACCTGAATCTTCCTTATGCAACAGTAGTTGGCATACTGTAAATGCTGATACCAGCATACTGTGATACCAGCCCGATGCATAAAGATTAATGGAAAAGATTACCTTGATTAAGACTCACATAGATTTTGTAATTGTGGATGAAGTAGTTGGCATACTACAAGGACATCCTGCTGAAGTGCATATACTGAGCACGCTATAACCACTCCATAGAAACATTCAACAACTTTATAGGGTTCTAGAAATTACCAAACCATTGTAAAATTATGGCAGCAAATCCAAAATCAATCAGAAACTAAGGCAAAAGCAGTTAATGATTCTTTTAAATAGCATTGGTAGGTTTGAGAGAAATTTGCTGCTCCTGAATGAACATCTGGCTTGGGAGGTCTAGCCAGCAAATGGAGTTAATTCAGAAACACTGGTCTCAAATCAGCATTGCTGATCTGCCAACTCTACATACTTCCAATGGATAGCAGCACCACATAGGGCAAGATCCTTATCAATATGGCAGCTGCATAACCATTACAACATTTCTCCAGCATCCAAAAAGGAGAATTTTACATCCTTAAAATGTCAAAACTGGACATAAAAATCCATTCAGAATAAATTGAAATGCCATATCCTGTCACTAGAGGGGGGTGTAGTTCACAGTCAATTAGTCTGGAAACTCAAGCCTGCCAAAATTAGTTTGTCATAAGTATTAAACTGATTTGAAGAGCAAACTAATCATACATGATAATTTTGAAAGCTGTCTGTCAAACCATCAAATGTCATATAACTGAAACTGAAACAGGCAAGCATATATTGCTGAATATTTTTGGGTGGACGATAATGTTTTGCTGGGTACATTTTCACAGGTATAGTATACCCTTCATGAGGTCATGGGTTTACCTTTGAGCTACTTTTCCATTATGTTCCAAGTCCTTGGCAACAACGTAATTTGGTCCATAGACCTTGTTGTTTTTCTGCTGTAGGATGGTCTTTACCATAGGGCCGCAGCTGGCAGAATTTCAGCTTCAGTGCTGTTGATCTGGGTTAGATCCTGACCTCGAGTGTTGTCTGTGTGAAGTTTGCACATTATCTGTTTCCTCCCATAACCCTAGTTTGTATGTTAATTTATCTCTGTTAATTGGCCCTAATATATAGGGAATGATTGAGAAAGTGGAGAACCAGTGTGAATGGGTGATTGATGGTTGGCATGGACTTGCTGCACCAAAGGGCCGGTTTCCATGCTGTATCTCTAAACTAAACCTCTCATTGGACGGGGGTAGCAGTGAAGCTGTGATATTGTACTGTGGAATGGATTCAAGTACACTCAAGTCCACAGCAATTTTAGTTGAACAGATTATTTTTTCTAATGGGCACTGGCTTGCCTCATTCACCTTGACGAGTTACCCTCCCTTCTTGGGTGGGTATTGGGCAATACAAGACCTTGCCAACACTGAAGAATCCACACTGTGCTCTTTCCACTGACCATCTATCCTGATACCACCCGTCTAATCAAGACTCAATGGTCCCTTCCCAAGACTAACCAATGGGAGAACAAGCAGGAGAAGTAATGACAAGTATTGGTGTAGGGACAGTGAATAGTTTTGCCACACTGTGCCCTGATTTTAGCAGACTGATACATCTCAGATCCATCAATGCAAAGAAAGGATCTGATGTACCCAACACACTGACATCTATCTTGCTGAGAATGTTCTGCTGTCTCTAACTGGTTGGCAAGCCTCCCTTACCTCATTCTATTTTTCACCCTCTGGGAGTTTGCCATTGTTCCTTCCCCACATTTAACTATTTTTTTCAATGCATTTTTTTTTCCATTTACTCTCTCACTTTTGTTAACCTGGCCTTTAACTGTACTGTCTCTGATGCTACTGCTGTGATGATCACCACTACTACATAAATACAGATGGAACCCACACTAACAAAATAACCAGTAACTTTTGGTGGCATGGGGAAAGCACATAGAATAATGTTTCACTAACCAGCCCATAAAATACACTTACTTAAAAAAGGATTAAGCAAACAAATAATGACCCCAGGAGGCCTAAATAAGCAACAGATGAGCAAAATGTGATATTGCAAGGGGAAGGTGGTATTCTAAAAAAATAACTCTCTAGAAAGTTGTCGATAAGAAGGCTTGCATACTCTAAAACAGGAACAATAGTTGTAGAGTAGACCATTTGGCTGTTCTATTAGATCATTCTAAGTTTCATTCACCCATTTGGTTTCAGACCAAACGTAGTCTACAAAGGTGTGTTCAGTCTGAAGAAGGGTCTCGACCCGAAACGTCACCCATTCCTTCTCTCCAGAGATGCTGCCTGTCCTGCTGAGTTACTCCAACATTTTGTGTCTACCATGGTGTGTTCAAAGTTACATTAGAATTCTTCCATATGATTTATCAGGTTCTTGTTGGCGCTGATCCAGGGACTGAGAACTTTGTTGGACACTGTTGCAACTTTACTAGAGACTTGTTTGAACGCGAGTGGATTAGCACATTGCCTGATACGTTACCTATTTCCTTCGCTCCATAGATGCTGCTGCACCCGCTGAGTTTCTCCAGCATTTTTGTGTACCTGCCTGATACTGAACCATAGTCAACAGGGAGGTCTTGGTTCAGAACTACTCAACACTTCATATCTCATTAATGCTGGTTTCAGTTTCACTTGCAATCAACTGTAGAAAATTTGGCATGTTTACTCTGGAAATGTTGTGGTTAACTCAGATCCTTCTAAAGGATATTTTCTCAAATGCCAGGCAATGTACAATGCAAGATAAGTCTAATACAAAATAGCTGATGGGCCAGAACCAATTAATATTAGACACAAAGTACGGGAGTGACTCAGCAGAGGAGATACGGTGGGGGGTTGATCAGGGCTCAGGGGAGGGGGTATGAGGGTGGTGGGTAGGAGACGTAACATAGTGCCATTATGTTCTCTTTGGAAATGGGGAGCAGTAGGACCCAGGAGAGTCAGCTCACATGAAACAGAGCCAGCAGCGTGGAGGGTCTTGGCCTGAGACCCAGTTGGCTCGATAACCCCACCTCACCTGTATCCACCCATCGCTTGCCAGACTTTGTCCTGCCCCCACCTTTCCTCCAGCTTTTTTCCCTCCACCTTCCCCCCCCCCCACCACTATCTGTCTGAAAAATTCCGACCACAAAACATCACCTATCCATGTTCTCCAAAGATGCTGCCTGAACCGCTGAGTTATTCAAGCACTTTGTGTCCTTTATTTTTGTAAACCAGCATCTGCAGTTCCCTGTTTCCACCAATTAATACTAAACTGTCAGTCTAATCAGCCATCTCGTAACAATGATGTACGAGAAAAGAGAAATTGAGGTCACAGAGGTTAAGCTTATTTATAAATGAGCAACTTCTGGGTTTCACACAAATGGCTAACAATCTTTCACAACATTTCAGCACAATTTCACTGCACACAGTCCTACAAGATAGGTTTTGCAGTATGTATACTGATTTGTAAAATGCAGCACCATGGCAACAACACCACTTAATTGTTTCACTGGTTAACTGTGAACAGTATAATGTGTTTATCTGCAGGTTCCAAGGCGTCTAAACCATGGAATTATTTGATTTTAAATGAATAGGTGTCATGATGGGTAATGTAGGTGAATAAGGTGACTGTTCTTTACTCAATGAAAATTATTGTAATACTGTACCTTAGTATTTCACAGTTCTCTTTAATAAAGTAAATATTTATACAGTGCCCTCCATAATGTTTGGGACAAATACCCTTTATTTATATATTTGCCTCTGTACTCCACAATTTGAGATTTGTAATAGAAAAAAAAAAATCTCATGTGGTTAAAGTGCATATTGTCAGATTTTAATAAAGGCCATATTTATACATTTTGGTTTCACCATGTGGAAATTAGAGCAGTGTTTATACATAGTCCCCCCATTTCAGGAAACCATAATGTTTGGGACACAGCAATATCATGCAAGTGAAAGTAGTCATGTTTAGTATTTTGTTGCATATCCTTTGCATGCAATGACTGTGTGAAGTCTGCGATTCATGGACATCACCAGTTGCTGGGTGTCTTCTCTGGTGATGCTCTGCCAGGCCTGTTTTGCAGCCATCTTTAGCTTATGCTTGTTTTGGGGGCTAGTCTCCTTCAGTTTTCAATTCAGCATATAAAAGGCATGCTCATTTGGGTTCAGATCGGGTGATTGACTTGGCCACTCAAGAAATTTTTAGCTTTGAAAAACCTTTGTTGTTTTAGCAGTATGTTTGGGATCATTGTCGTGCTGTAGAATGCACCGCCGGCCAATGAGTTTTGAGGCATTTGTTTGAACTTGAGCAGATAGGATGTGTCTATACACTTGAGAATTCATTATGCCACTACCTTCAGCAGTTGTATCATCAATGAAGATAAGTGAGCCAGTACCTTCAGCAGCCATACATGCACGGGCCATAACACCCCCACCACTGTGTTTCACAGATGAGGTGGTATGCTTTGGATCTTGGGCAGCTCCTTCTCTCCTCCATACTTTGCTCTTGCCATCACTCTGATATAAGTGAATCTTCGTCTCATCTGTCCATAAGACCTTTTTCCAGAACTGTGGTTGCTCTTTTAAGTACATCTTGGCAAACTGTAACCCAGCCATCCAATTTTTGTGGCTAACCAGTGGTTTGCAACTTGCAATGTAGCCTCTGTATTTCTGTTCATGAAGTGGTCATTGACAAATCCACACCTAACTCCTGAAGAGTGTTTCTGATCTGTTGGACAGTTTTTTTTCTTTATTATGGAGAGAATTCTTCTGTCATCAGCTGTGGAGGTCTTCCTTGGCCTGCCAGTCCCTTTGCGATTAGTAAGCTCACCAGTGCTCTCTTTCTTCTTAATGCTGTTCCAAACAGTTGATTTTGATAAGCTTAAGGTTTGGCTGATGTCTAACAGTTTTATTCTTGTTTCTCAGTCTCTTAATGGCTAATTTGACTATCATTGGCACAACTTTGGTCCTCATGTTGATAAACAGCAATAAAAATTTCCAAAGGTGATGGAAAGACTGGAGGAAAGACTAGGTGCTGAGAGCTCTCTTATACAAAGGACAAAGGACATTTATTGTCACATACACCAATTGGTGCAGTGAAATTTGAGTTACCATGCAGCACACAAATAAGATAAACACAACACTATAGAATTTAACATAAAACATCCCCCACAGCGGAATCAACGTTTCCTACTGTGAGGTAAGGCAATAAAGTTCAGTCCTCTTCCTCATGTTCACCCGTGGTCGAGGCATTTTGGGCACTCCAATGTCGCTGCAACAGCAGTCCAATGTTTCAGGCCCTCTCGTCGGGATGATGAAACTCCGACGTCGGAACAGAAGAACACTCTCAGCGGCTTGTAGTTTCCAAATCGTCCGCTTCCTACAAGAGACCGCGGCTTCCGAAGTCTACAGGCCGAGCTGGGCGGAGCTCCAATACTGGCGATCCTCGGCGAAAGATCCCAGGCCTCCGCGATGTTAGAGTCAGCGCCACCCGCGGCTGGAAGCGCCGCAGACCACAGCACCACGGTGTTAAAGTCGGCAGGCCCTACGGAGCTCCACACGGCGATCCCGGTAAGGCATCACCCGCTCCGCGATGGAATTCAGTGCTGCGCCGCTGCTGAAGCTCTGGCCTGTCTCCGGCAGGAAAAGCCGTGCCAATCCAGATGGTAGGCTGCGAGGAGGGGGCGGAGATGCGGCTCGGAGAAAAGACGCATCCTCGACCAGGTAGTGACCTCCCCCCCCCCCCCCCCACACATAAAAAAGCCTAAAAGACCTCCAAAAACAAACTTTTAGACAGACTATAAATAACAAAAAGGATGAAAGCACAGACAGCTGCTGGCGAGGCTGCCACACTCAATGGCGCCATCACTGATGCACCACCTGCGTTAAGGAGGCATTTAAATACACCTGAGCAATTACAAACACCTGTGAAGCCATGTGTCCCAAACATTATGGTGCCCTGAAATGGGGGGACTATGTATAAACATAGCTGTAATTTCTACACAGTGAAACCAAAATGTATAAAAATACCCTTTAATAAAATCTGACAATGTGTACTTTAACCACATGTGATTTTTTCTATTACAAATCTCAAATTGTGGAGTACAGAGGCAAATAAATAAATGATGGGTCTTTGTTCCAAACATTATGGAGAGCACTGTATAAGAAGTACAATCCAAACAGTAAACACCGAGTTATATTTGACGTCTATTTCTCTCTTCTATCAAGAATCTTGTATGAATGACAAAGTCAAATAATGCAGAATGCCACCAAGGTTGAAAGAGTATAAAGATGAACAAAAAAAAAAGATGAGCTGCTTGAGGATGTAGTTGTGGCAGGTATAGTAACAACATTTAAAAGACATTTGGACAGATACATGGATAGGAAAAGTTTAGAGGATCTGGTCCAAATGTGGATAAGGGGACTAGTTTAAATGGGGTATCTTGCTCGGCATGGACGAGTTGGGCCAATGGGCTTGTTTCTGGCCTGTACGATTCTATCATTCAAAATAATGATTCAAATACCATGAAGCCAGTGAAAGGCCTGGATAGGGTGAATATGGAGAGGATGTTTCCACTAGTGAGAGAGTCTAGGACCTGAGGCCGTAGCCTTAAAATAAAAGGCCGCACCTTTAAAATTTCTTTAATCAGAGGGTGGTGAATCTGTGGAATTCAAAGCCACAGATGGCTGTGGAGGCCATTCATGGATATTTATAAGGCAGAGATTGACAGATATTTCATTAAAAAGGGTTTCAGGGGTTAGGGTGCAAAGGCAGGAGAAATTGGGTTGAAAGGGAAAGATAGATCAGCCATGATTAATGGTGGAGTAGACTTGATGGGCCGAATAGCCATATTCTGCTCCTAGAACATCTGAAGGCTTGATCTGGTACAGAGAGAGAGACAATTTCATATTATTATTTGTAGGATCAGGAAAGGAGAGACTTTAGTGCAGTCACACCAGGTAATACTGATGTTACCAACAGCAGTTGTGACGAATACAAGCACACAAATTAAACATGTGAACTTGTATTTCTGAATACATTTTACCTGCCGAGATCTTTACCAGAAATCTGGCAATGTTCTGATCTACGCTGACATCCATCCCGACCAGCTCATTTTCAGCAAAATGCAGCTGCTCTGTGTTGGGGAAAGAAATTACAGCCTCAAGGGTGCAAGCTGCAAAAATGATTTTCTCGAGGTGGGAAATGTCACAAGGCTAATCACAGGTTTCTCCATGGACCTGCCCGAAAGATGAGAGAAGTGTTACAACAATCTCCCACATAGGATATGTGTAAAGCACAAAGTATTATGTCACCATGGTCCAATTAGAAAACCAATGAAAGTGTCGGAGTAACTCAGTGAGATACGTGGCATCTCTGGAGAACATGGATAGGTGACATTCTACATCGGGAGCCTCCTTCAGTTTGAAGAAGGATTCCAACCCGAAACATCATCTACCTATGTTCTCCAGGGATGCTGCCTAACCTTCTGAGTTACTGCAGCACTGTTTTTGTTGGTAATCCAGCATCTGCAGTTTCTTGTTTGTACAATATAGAAATCACACTCAACCATTGTATTCTGAGTTAGTTCAGTGATGGAAAACTGGAATGAAATGATGCCTGGTGATTTCCATGTAGTTTCACAGTTTGGAATTTTGTCCACGTTATTATTTGAAAACTTTCACCCTTCCTTCCCTCCACACCAAACAGACAACTCAATGGTATAGCAAATCAAAACTGCAGATGCTGAAAATCTGACACAGTACAGAAAATGCTGGAAAAACTTAACAAATCAGGCAACATTCATGGAGAGTGAAAAAAAGAGTTACATGTCAGATCCCAAGAACACATGAGAAAACTAGTTTTAAGTTGGATAGAAAGTGAGGCAGGTCAGAACAATGGGGATCTTTCCAAGAGGGAGAGACTGAGCTGACAATCTGGTTAATAGATTAAAAGGGAAAGCAAAGGTTATGTAAAAGCTGTTAAATGCATGTTGGTAAAGCCAAGTAAGCAGGCATCTTGATGTTATCAGGTCAATATCAGAAATACTGAATAAGATTCTGCAATAATAATAAGGAAATTGGAATCATGAAAATTCAAAATTTTGAATTTTTTGTATGGAGACAAAAGCCTAATGTCCATCCGGCCAAAATATTCAACCAGGCTAATCCCATTTACCCGCGATTAGCCCAGAACCCTCTGAAGCTATAGAGTCATAGAGTCATTTATTGAATTTCTCAGCTAATTAAAACTAAGATTTGAGGCCTCTCATCACATTTGAAGGAGAAGAAATCTGGTTCACTGACTCCCAAATGCTGTTGAGATCTCAGTTGAAAATGTCAACACTGTTAATATTAGAAGGAATGGTTGACGTTTCACGTTGAGACCCTTCTTCAGTCTCGACCTGAAACGTCACCCATTCCTTCTCTCCAGAGATGCTGCCTGTCCCGCTGAGTTTACTCCAGCATTTTGTGTTTATCTTTGGTTTAAACCAGCATCTGCAGTTCCTTCCTACACATTAGAGGTTACTGGTGCAGGATATAGATGGTGTTAGTACACTGACCACTCACGATTGAGATGAATGGAAAAGCAGGCTCAAGGGATTGAGTGGCTAACTTCTATTTTTATATTTCCTGTTCCTACATTAGTAAACACGGTATTTTGATGATTTAACTGTGGAATGGCCCCATAGCAGAAGCATCCACGTCGCGGGGCTGGAAACTGGAAGTATCCTGAGCCAATTCTTCTTCCACCATCATCTATTGCGACAAGTGATGGCTTCCACTGATTGTCGCCGGAAACTTGTGTCCTTTTCAGGATGGGCGATGACAGCGAGGTCAACATTTGCAACAAGATGGACACAAAAAGAAGATTGTGGAATGTTAATTTTCTTTTACAAAGTACAACACAAATGCAATGTGCAACAAACATACCTGCAAAATGTTTCTCTCATCGAACTGGATTCTTGAGTTGGGTTCACCTGGCTCGAGTAACGATACTGTACAAGTCAATGCCCGACAATCTATCCTGAGCATATCAGCATGCTGGGTACAGTCGAAGACCATAATGTATTCCATTCATTACAACACAGGAAACCATTCAGCCCATCATCTTCATGCCAGTTCAAATAATTCCCATTCCCTCTCTATTACCCTGTGTCGCTGTGACTTATTCTCTCTTGTATTCACATGTGCTCTCACTTGATTCATTTTGCCACTTACCTACATGAAGGGGGAATTTTCAGTGGCCAAATAAGCAACCAGCACAACTTGAGGATAGAAAGCAATTGGAACACTTGTGGATGCCACGAGGTCAAAGGGAGAATGTGCAATTTCCACTAAGACAGCACTGAAGGTCAGGATGAGACCTGGGCCCCTGGAACTGTGAGGCTGCAGTGCAAACTGCTTCAATGCCATGCATGCCACACCCCAGAGCGAACTTCAAATCTACTCCACTTTTTAATGGTTAATTATCTGTAGATGTGTTTACAAAGGCATCACCCTCAGGAAGGAAATGCAGAGGCATCTTAAACCAACCATCCATCAGAGATTAAAGTTTATCCCAACGGCAATGTTGTTCAATATATTAATCACTAGCCACAGATAGTTAATTAAAAATCCTTGCGGTTAACTTTACAGTAAAAAAAGAGCAAAAAGAGCAAAAGATTTGTTGGAATTGTGATTGTAACTTTCACTTTCACATGACCATAGCATGGGCACTTCAATCCTTTCTTATTTTTTTATAAGGGATGAATTGAGACCACACAAGCAAATTTTGTGCTTTATTTTCTTGTTATTGCTTGCTGGTGCCTACGTACGTTTATTTACCCATAATGTGCGAATCAGTCAAAGTCATTTTGCATTAAAATTAATGAGGCTAAAACATTGAATGGCAGAGCAACAGCCAAGGATGGTCATTAAAAACCTAGTGGACAAAACTGTCGCAAAGCTACGCAAAGTGCCAGATGGAGCCCACAGGAGATTTAAATGCAACTGAACTGTGCAATCATCGAAGATAGACACAAATTGCTGGAGTAACTCAGCGGGTCAGGCAGCATCTCTGAAGCAAAGGAATAAGTGACATTTCTGGTCAAGACCCTTCTTCAGACTCAGTCCAAGACCCAGTGCTCACCCTCTCCTTTTCTCCAGAGATGCTGCCTGCCCTGCTTAGTTACTCCAGCATTTGTGTCTTTCGGTGTAAACCAGCATCTGCAGTTCCCTCCTGCACATTGTGCAATCATCAACAGCATCCTAACGACTGACTTAATAATGGAGGGATCGTCACTGACGAGACAGCTGAAGATGCTTGGCCCAGGTCTCAGCAACTGCAGCAATGCCCTGTGTCAGGAATGACTCGCCTCCAACGAGCACTGTCCAACTCCAGCCTTGGAGCGTTATTCCCTCAAGGCTCTTTAGATTTACCCAGGGCTCCTTAATATCATGCTTTGTCATACTAGATGGTACAACGGGCGGCGTTGGAGGAAGAGAATTCTTGAAAATATATCCGTGATGGCTAAAAGAACATGGACCAAACTCATGTTGATCTACAGCAGGTCACCGTTGCTGGTTGCAGAGTTGCCTGGAACCATTCTCTGTTTTGTTAGCTCTGTGGCTGCATATAATGATATAGTATAATGGAGGATTAAAAAAAACCTATGTACACAATGTAACCAAATTAAATGATGCATGTCATATCATCCAGAAGTTTTAAACAAATTATTGTTCTTAATCCAAAGGAACTACATATATTCTCTCATGGGTCTGACTTAGTTCCACCATTCTCCATTTCAGATCAGATAATGATTAAACCTTCACACACCTGTTTTCCCCAAAGGACGCAATTAGCAAGTGTGTTATAAATCATCGCAAAGACCAGCTTCATTTGTCAGTGCCACTTGTTTTATTTAACTGTGCCTGTATGTGGGAACTTATTAAGAGAAAAAATGTCGCAGAGAGATGTCCAGGCTGCTCCTGACTTAATAAATGATCTATCGTTCAATTCAGAGTAGGACTGGGTAATGTACAAGGTTATAGACTGGGTAACATACAAGGTTATAGACAGACGAGCTCCATTGCTTTGCTGAGCACTGTGTCCGACAGCAGCTGGAGTAATGTTTCTCTCCGATTCTGTAGAGGCTCCACTGCAGTTTTTGCCTGGCCCAGCCCACACTCAGCACCTCGCCCAGCTGTTAGCAGGCACAGTGATTGCTCATTTTACCAAGCAACTGTCCATCTTGTATCACACCCAACGCCTGTGGAAACTTTGGAAAGCTTCAAGATGAGTTAGCACATTGTGGTTAAACAACAGAGCCCTGTTCCCACATGGGCTGGTTGTCGCACCACACTAACCTCCCCACTTTCAGGAGCCCACAATAGCTTCAACCTTCTGTTCACAGGGCAGAAAATATCCCCCCCTTTTAAATTTAGGGAGTGTTTCTTGCTATGTGCTTTCAAAAGAACGGCAGCCTTGCAAAAACAGTAAAAACAAGAAACTGCAGGTGCAGGTTTACGAAAGAAAGTCACAAAATGCAGGATCAGTGGGTCAGGCAGAATCACTGAGAAAAAGGGATAGGTGACATTTCGGGCCGGAACCCTTCTTCAGACTCATTATAGATTGGTACGCAATGTTGCAGGGACAGAAGTAGGGTCTCGACCCAAAGCATTACCTATCAATGTTCTCCAGAGACGCTGTCTGACCCACGGTGTCTTTCATTGCAGAAAACTCCTGTATTTATTGCCAATGATTAATATTTGTGTATCTAGATTATGGTAACACCATTGAATGTCAATGAGTTGTGATCTCTCACACTTGTGTGGCATGAATGTTATTCATCGTTCAACAGCCCATACTGGAAAGATGTCTAAATCTTTCTGCATGTGGGGAGAAACTGATTTATTTTAGGAGGGATTGAAAATGGAATTAAACATCATCAAATCATCAGCAGCCATCTCACTTCCAATGAATCATCTCTAACAACCACAACCAGCTGCTGCAGATATTTCTCAGCAATTCCCAATAACTTCAAGTTTATAGTTTCACGTGCCAATGGGGGGTATAATGCGTCAATTGTTTAACAGGTGCCTGGTCCCAAGTTGCATTTTAATAAGGATGCCATTTTATTCTCCTCTTCTCATTGATCTAGGTTTTATCATGTTGAAGATAATAATAATAATAATGAATTTTATTTATGGGCGCCTTATACCGAGGTCTCAAGGACACCTTACAGAGATTTATAGGAAACATATAATCAGAATTAAAAAAAATAAGTTATAAAGACCAATACACAAATCAGGGACAGAATTCCTTCCAAAAACACAAAAAAAGAAAATCAGAAGCACAATTTGAGGAGAGAGTAGCTGCAACGAAACCACGCCAGTGTCCACTCTCCCCTCCGACCGCCATCTTTGAACACAGACTAACAAATACAATTACAAACAATTTCATACAAAAATCATCCCCCCACAGTGATTTCCACTGTGGGGGAAGGCACAGTGTCCAGTCCCCAGCCCCAGTTCACCCAAACAGTCAGGCCAAATGAAGCCCCCGCTATTGCCTCTACGGAGGCCCGATGATCCTGGCCGTTCTCGCCGGGTGATGTAGCCCCGGCGTCGGGAGAGTCCTCTAGCGGTTGGGCCACCTGGAACGGCCGCATCCCTCACCGGAGGCCGCAACTACGGCTGGAACGGCCGATTTCCCGCAGGCGTCCGCAGCACCTGAAGCCGACAAGGCCGCGCCGATTTGGAGCTCAAGGCTCCCGGTGTTGGAGTCGGCGCCGCCGCCTGCTCCACAGTCCCGCAGCCTGGAGGTGTTGAGCTCGACGGTCCAGCTCACCGGAGCTCTAGCGCGTCGGTCCAGCGCGGCGACCCAGGCAGGGCATCGC
>CM075979.1:27900306-27931482 GCA_038087875.1 Malacoraja senta
CAGCAACAGCTTAAACTGCATTGCTTCGAGGCGGCACGATCTTGTTCGACATGATTGTGTCCATTTCTCAAGGGGAATTCTGCAACATCCACTTATAGGAATGAGGTTTCTAGATTATTCCCCCCCCCCCCCCCCCCCACCAAACCAGTCATACACACATCAAACCTCAGAAAATAATGGAAATACTCAGCAGGTCAAGCAGTGCCTGTGGAGAGGGAAACTGAACTTGATGAAAAGCCATTGACCTGAAACATTAATTAACTCTGTTGCTCTTTCCACAGATGCTGTCTGACCTGCCGAAATATTCAATTTTGCTGCACCAGCAGTGATTTGCTTTTGGACTAACCGTGTCTTTTTAATTTTAGCGATTTATTATAAATCAAAAGGTTCTAACACTATTGTGTCCAAACGCCAACAGCAATCCACCCCCAGAGCACAATATCAGCAGCATAATGTGTCCACCGAGATCAAATGAAAAATGGTAATCTGAGAAACTATTTGACACAAGCAAATCTTGTTGACATTTATCCCCCTCATCGGTTTTGCACAGGCACGATTAAATTATGAAGGTATAAACTTATGATCCACTTCTGCAGCCCCACGTTTTGATCTTTCAAATGGTACAGGCATCATTTGACTGGGGTTCAGAACAGGCTCAATTTCTGAGCAGGCTACACTGTACAACTCTGTCCAACAGCCATGTAATGACATGAAATGTTGGGCTGCAGTAACTGTGTGCTGCGTCTCTAAAGCAAAGGGAGCACTGATTTAGTCAAGTCCGGAGGAAACATGGGTTTGAATGAGGTTGCAGCAACCCGAGGAAGTTCAGTGTCTGCCTGGAGATGGGTTTGGCATTTTACAAGAATAGGAGCTTGTAATATCATAAGGTAGACAAAAATGCTGGAGAAACTCAGCGGGCGAGGCAGCATCTATGGAGCGAAGGAATAGGTGACGTTTCGGGTCGAGACCCTTCTTCAGGTATGTAATATCATAACATATCTTGTCGTTGATCCTTGAAATAGCTGACTCAAAAAAGAGTCAACCTTTTTTAACATTCTTGTGCAAGGCACTGACCAGTTTCCAATCTTATGTATGTTCTACAACACACAAAGGCATCAACCCATTACATCATATAGCTTCACTCAGTTGCTAAAACTCTATTCATGACCGTAACCTCCAAGTGTAACTATTACAATGCTCTTTTGGGCACTTTAAACAATGAGCAGGGATACAAAAGCCAGAGCTACTGCACTCCAAACCTTCTGAGTTGACTGTGCCTGAACCCCTCTGTCAGTGGATCACCAACTTCCTGACAGACAGGAAGCAGCATGTGAGGCTGGGAAAGCATATCTCGGACCCGCAAACGCTCAGCATAGGAGCCGAGTACTCTCTCCTCTACTCTCTCTACACCAACGACTGCACCTCCACAGACACCTCTGTCAAGCTTCTCAAGTTTGCGGACGACACAACCCTGATTGGACTGATCCAGGATGGGGAGGAATCTGCCTACAGATAGGAAGTGTCACAGCTGGCGTCCTGGTGCCGTAGCAACAACTTAGAGCTCAATGCTCTTAAGACAGTGGAATTGATTGTAGACTTTAGGAGAGCTCCCCCTCCCCTCACCCCACTCACCACCAACAACACCAGTCACATCTGTGGAGTCTTTTAAGTTCCTGGGAACCATCATCTCCAAGGACCTTAAGTGGGGGGCTACCATCGACTCCACAGTCAAAAAGGCACAACAGAGGATGTACTTCCTGCGGCAGCTGAGGAAGCACAATCTGCCACAGGCAATGCTGGTCCAATTCTACACGGCCATCGTAGAGTCTGTTCTCATCTTCTCCATCATGGTCTGGTTTGGTTCAGCCACCAAGCACGACACCTGGAGGCTGCAGCGAATCGTTCGATCAGCAGAGAAGATTATTGGCTGCAACCTCCCTCCATTGATGAACTGTACACTGCAAGGGCCAGGAAGCGAGCGGGCAAGATTATCTCTGACCCCTCTCACCTGGCCACAAACTCTTTGAATCACTTCCCTCTGGAAGGCGACTCCGGATTGTCAAAGCTGCCACAGCCAGACATAAAAACAGTTTTTATCCACGAGTAGTTGCTCTACTCAACAGCCAAAAATCTGTAGCTTCCCTTTGATCTGGTATTTTGTTGGTTCACATGCTTGATCAATGGTGTTTTATCATTAATGTTTTATTATTATTAGTGTTTAGTGTTTTCTGAGTCATTCGTAACTGTCACTGTATGTCATGTTGTTACTTGTGGGCGGAGCACCAAGGCAAATTCCTTGTATGTGAATACTTGGCCAATAAACTTACTTACTTACTTAAGACTTAACATTTTCAAAAACAAATCTAATATTTAAAATATCATTTATTTAGTTAAAAAATACATAAAAGTCCAATCTCCCCCACCCTTTGGCCTCTGACCTCTGCCCGTAACAATCTTTTGCATCATTTTAATTTCAAAGAATTGTAAGTTTAAGTACCACGTCAAAGCCCTGGCCCTTCATATTTCTTTCTGGTATCAATGCACAAATGGAAAGCTGTCGAGATTCAGGATGTCATATCTATGGATCTTCTTCAAGCAGCACAGTCTCTTTCAAAATGATCATTTTCCATTGCTCATCATGATCAACATATAAGGATCAAAATTACATTTTGAATATTTGAACATTAAGGTTCCTCTTGCAGGTGGATCCAAATATTCCCATAAAGTTTAGTATTTCATGGAAGATCCTTTGACTGCTGAGTTTGGAACTTGGATGTGGATCTCTTACAGGATCAGAGGTCTCTTCCTGGTGGCATCATGAGCTTCTTCGGTGATCATTTGGTTGAGATGTCTGCAATTGTACAGTGGTCTCCTCAGGCATGATAACAGGTCATGGGTATAAAATGCTGTTTCTGTACCCACACATGCTGCCTGTGCAGAAGTTTGCTTCATTATTTAAATGCAAGTTGTTGAAGATGTATCATACCCAAATGTCCACAATGGTCCTTCTAACAAAAGCCAATTTAGAGCATTGAGAGAGTGGCTAATCTGGCTGATTTTCCACTCCCTCAAATTTGTATCCACTTTTAGTGACTCGTTACTGCCCCAGATAAATTCTGCTTTATCAGCAAGGTCAAAAATAGAACGTGGAACATTTCTTACACTTTGTGGCCGAAAATCACACATAATGGTATGTTTACTCTGTATTCACTGCAAGATTTGGGACCTGGGAAATAATAGAATCAGAATTTAGATGCATCCTCCAATATTAATTGTGACAGCTCGTGATGTCCATTCAGCATTTTATGCCTTCAGATTACATTTTAAATCAGAGCTAAAAATTAAAACCAAAGGAAGCTGAACAATTCAGGTCAGTTTGTAATCTGCTCAGTGACAGCAGCTCATTCCCCCCCCCCAAACTGTGTCAACCCAATGGTGGTGTGGGATAGGTGGAGGAGGGAGGGAGGATTCCACAAACTATGCTTCCAGACTGCAGGGCAACACAATTAAAACAGTTATTAAAATTGATTTGCTAGAGAACAGGTTAAAAAAAACTAGAGCTCTGGCATCTAACAGAACCAGCAAACACGTTGGTTTAGACATTGAATGCTTCACAAGGAGGGAAGAAAATAAGAACCCCCCAAGAAAATAAGAACCCCTTACCCAAATACAGAATAAGCATGGTTGATCAAGACTGGCATCTTCCCCAAAACCCTCAATATTTCAAAGATGCATCAATCTCCACTTTAATTATATCTCATGACCTGGCCTCCACCACCAGATAATTCCAGAGGTTCACTGCCCTAGGAGAAGAGAATTGAACACCACCCCATTTTAAATAACTTGTATCTTATCTTATAACAATGTCCCCTTGTTCGTGACTCTCCAACCAGTGAAAACATCTTGATATCTACCCTGTGAAGTCCCCTTAGGATTTTGCATGTAGAAACAAAGAATTGCAGATGCTGGTTTACTAAACAGGACATAAAATGCTGGAGTAACTCAGCAGGTCAGGCAGTTTTTCTGGAGAACATGGATAGGTGATGTTTCAGGTCAGGACGCTTCTTCAGACTGGAGATGCTGCCTGACCCGCCGAGTTACTCCAGCACATTGTGTCCCTTTTATGTTTGAACAAGTTCAACCCCACCCCCCCTCCAATTTTTCTGAACTCCAAGGTATACTGAATTAAATCTTCTTTGTTATTGTCAACAACTTATTTTACTTATGTGATATGACTAAGGATGACTATATGAAAGATGGAGGATCTATTAAGCTTAGGATGCATTGCTCATACCCAGCAGATAGCCGAATATTCCTGATATTATTGAGTCAAAGGCCACCAAATAGTTAAATTTCCTGATGCAGGCGTAAATCTGCATTTGACATTCTTTACTTTCAACAATGAATCATCAATCGTACAATTGATAGTCAGTCCCACTGCTCAAAATTCCTCTCCCTGCTCATACACATACAACATCCTTCTCTAGCTAATTTCAGGAATTACTTCAAGATCACCAATATCATATTTGTAAAATATTTGTGAATTCCCTCTCTGATTCATCAGCTGTAGTTGTTTTTTCAAATAATAGCTTCCTTCCCATGTCAGATCTCTCTGTGCCCAGCGCCATTTTCGATTTCTCAGCCCGAGTCCACCATTCTGCTTCGCTGCATAGACAAACACACTTTCCCATTAGCACCAAAGGACAGTAAATAGCAGGAAGATGTGGGGATAGCAAAGCAGGATGAAACACACTCCGAAAGAATATCAAACACACAAAAAGGAGACACACAGAAATTGTGACAGATGGAGTCAGACTTCACAAGAGACAAAAATAAGCCATGTAGGCTGACAGACAATGATGGTGCTAACCTTCCATTGCCTGGCATCCAAAATCTTGGTCCATTCCTGATTACTGAAGGTTTCACTTATCTGTTCAGGTCTCATGGCGGCAAATATTAAAAGTCATTCCAGAGATGCCGCGCTTCTTGGTCAAACAGTCCGTGATGGTGTGTTAAACCCGACAAGGCAAATGCTTTTAGCGGTATTGGATCACAATCTGCTGCACAATCCTTTGCAGATACTCTGGTAAAACTGCAGGATTAAATATGCCAGAGATATCATTTGCAAAATTAAAAAAAAGATTTGCATTCCCAAATGCTAACTATATGACAACTATATTAGAGTTAAAGTGCTCAGTTGAAAGTTACAAATGTAATAATGGCATATTTATCCAAACCATTTGAATGTTAAAAGTTCTATCTAGAAATTAATTAAGCAAACCAAACGTTCTGGTCAAAATATAAGAGAAACATGTATGTATCCAATTTTAAGCTGGGTTATAGTGAAGAGGTGCCTCCTCATAGGAGTGATCTCTCAAATGCAGCAGGTATTCATCTGATTTGAAGAGGCCCTGACCATGGGGTTAATTGGTTCGATTCACAAAGAAGGATCAATTCCAAAGGTCTTCCAAAACTCTTCCTGTTGCTGTGATGGCTATGATTGACTATAAAAAGGGCTCCCTTGTAACCTTTTGTACATCAGTTTATTTTGTGTACAAATCGACGTGACATTCACCTTAAAATAGTGACAGTGGTTTTAATAGTTTTCCAAGTTTGCTTTTAGCAGCAAAAGTGTGGAGGAATGTTTCTGTTTTACGCAGGTTAGAAATGATTGAATATTGATTGTTCTGCATTAGTTAAGGGGTGCCCATGCCTGTTCATTACTATTTGTAATGCAGGGTTGCATTTCTGGTCTATACACGGCTGGCACATCAGTCCGCGAATATGCTTGGGTTTTTGTGGAATGCCTATGCACGATTTTCTGACTAGAACAACAAACTTAGCAGAAATTAGTAACTCAACTTGGACATTTGTGATCATTGCGTTAGTGCTGCACCGAGTATAGATTTAACTACCGAGTCGTTTGGGAATCATTTTCTGCTAAATTCTTGACTTGAAGGCATCAAGAGTTACAAGAGTGTGCGTTGTTCATAAGTCATTGGAGAATCAAGTCTACTTCACCATTCAATCATGGCTGATCTATCTTACCCTCTCAACCCAATCCTCCTGCCTTCTCCCCATAACCTTTGATACCCGTGGTAATCAAAACCCCCTGTCAATCTCTGCTTTAAAAATACCCAGTGACAGCGTCTGCAGCCAGTGGCAATGTATACCATAGATTCACTACCCTCTGACTAAAGAAATTCCTCCTCATCTCCTTTCTAAAGGTAGGTCCTTTATTCTGCTGTATTCACCAGTCATTCCAACCACAGGAAATGTTTCTACGGGTGATATCCCCAGCATACCCCACAAAAATATGCCCAATTTATAGTAGCTTTGTCACTGAACGGCATCAAAAACAGAATTTCACCATACTTGGCTACACATGACAATAAAATACCATTGAACGATTAAAACTGGAAAACTTTAAAATAGAGGTTGCCCCAGAAGGGACCTGCTCTAGGAATCAAAACTGATTTGATTTGCCACGGCCTTCTTGATTATTGGCACACATGTGAAGTCCTTAGCCCAAAATACCATGGAGATCTTGCTGTAACTCAGTGAGGGACCAGCAGCATCTCAGGAAGGTGCAATTAACTGAAGAATCTGTGCTTGTTAACTAGTGTTCCACAGAAACATGGTGGAAGATCGAGAGGTATTTAAGTACCCTGTATCTTTCCTTTGGGCTGTTGTGATTGATGAGGTTTTGACATGTCACTTCCATTCTTTGTGAAACTCCCTATTTTGTTGGCTAGTTGGTGTCCTGGTAACAAGGAAAATAAATACTCCTTTGTAATCAACCATTAATTCATACTCTTAACTGAGGCTTAAAGACCATTACAAACTCTCTGGAGATTCTGTTTGGTACTAGAGACAAAAAGGAATGAGATAAGCAAGTTCACTTTTTTTTTTAAAAGGGGTGAAACGTAAATGGTATGGGAGAGGTAGGCAGAGTACTTTAATCATATCTGAGAAAACATCTCTCACCATTTCACATATACTTCATTAATATGATTTAGTAGCATAGGCCAAGACCCTTAATAGAGATTTTTATTAATATGAACCCGTTTAAGACTGTCTCCCTCTGGCCTGGAAGTTGGTAACATCAGAAAATTGTTAACGGTTAGAAGTTAGAAATTACTTCAGTGATGGCTGTTTGAACATGGAATTCTTTGCACAGGGACTGATTAAAATAGAAACCAGTGTGTGTGGATAGAAATTTCAAGCAGTTATAGAAGTGTTGGAACAGTTTTAGATTGCTCTTCCAAAAATCAACACAGACACAGGCCTCCTTCTGGGTTTTAAAAAAAATCTTCAATATTCTGAAGGAGTGTCAAGAATGTTCAATTGTCATCAATCACCAGCAACTGATCAATGAAATTCTTACTTGCTGCAGCTTAGCAGGCACGTAAATGCAATAACACACATAAATATAATAATACAATCAATTAATATCCATAATACTAGGTAATCATAAGTACAAAGCCAAAGTCTGTAATGCAACCATGGCACTGGCCATAGAAGATCACAATTGCTGAGATTTGTGTAAGATTCAAGAGCCTGATTGTTGCTGGGGGGACGCTGTCCTGGAACTTGGTATTCAGTTTTCAGACTTGTGCACCGTATTCCCGATGGTTGGATTATAATGACAGAGCGGCTATGGTAGTGTGAGTCTTTGGTAATATTGGCTGCTTTTGTTGAGGCAGTCCCTTCTTTAGATGATTTTGATGGTGGGGAGATCAATATCTGCAGTGAACCAGGCAATATCTAGCCCCTTTGTTCCTGGGTGTTCCGAGTTGCCGAAATTGCCCATGATGCAACCAGGCAGTACCCTCTTACCCTACACCTGTCGAATTTCGATAAGAGTATGTGTCGAGACACCAAATCTCATCAATCTTCTAAGGAAGTAGAAGCGTTGATGAGCTTTCTTTGTGTTTGCATTGATACACACTGACAGATCTTCAGAGATATGCATGCCAAGAAACATAAAGCTGTTGCCTCATTCCACTGTCGTACTGTCAATGAAGACAGGTTCAAGGATCCCCAGCTTTCCTCTCCTATAGTCTACATTCAACTCCCTGGTCTTGCCAACTGTTGCATTGGCTCCTATCAGATTTTCAATTTCCCTCCTGTGCTCCGATTCATTGTTACTTGTCATCCATCCTATAATGATGGTATTGTTGGCAAATTTAAAGATGGCGTTGGAGCCTTATCTGGCTACACATTCATTGGCACAATCTGTCTTTATTGGTACACAAAAGTGGATTGTTGAGTTTTCTGTTTTCCCTTAAATTTCCTGAATGAACCCCAAGGATCAGACAGGTCTGACTGCTGGTTTAACCCCTCATCTGAAGAACGCCATCTCAGTTCAGGCTGCATTGTCAGAGCAAAGCAGTGAAATGTTATGGTCGACTTATTTTGGGACATTGAGTTCTCCCTTGAGCAGGAAGGAGTCTGGACAGACATATTAATGGTGAAAATAATGGAATGGCAATACTCTATAATGGCAGATTGAAGAGATAACTGGCAGCAAGAAAAATTGCTAGACCATAATTCAAGCATGTTCCTCAACAGGAACATCCCTGGGCTTGGCTGTTCTATACTGATAATATATTTCTCTATGCAAAAAAACCCCAAATGATTCCAAATTAAGTTAGAGACATGGAGAGTCTGGCCAGATAATTTATTTTTATTCATTCCTGATGACATTAGTGTCATTGCCAAGAAGGATTTGATGCTCAATTGAAATTGCTCAAGGAGCTTTGGTGAGCTGCTGCCTTAAACTGCAGCATTTATCAAGTGCAAGTACCCTCACAGTGCTGCAATACAGGGAGCTCCAAGGCTGTTACCTGCAACAGCAAGAACCACAATCTACTTCCAAGTGAGGATTGCCCATTACACGGGAGGATCTTAAAGATGATGATGTTTCCAGACATCTGCTGACATTGTCCACTGACAATGGTTGCAGGTTTAGTCTGTGCTGCCAAAGATGCTTTGGCAAATGCTGCAGTGCAACTTGTAGAAGTTACACATTGAAGCCACAATTCTCCAGTGGTAAGAATGACAGAATATTTAAGATAGTGGCTAAAATAGCAATCAAACGGATTTCTGTAACCTTGGCAGTGTTAGATTTCAAATGTTAAGGCTGCCCTTCTCCAGGAAGGTGCAAACTGTCATCATATATTTGATGTGTGTGATTACACAGTTGAGATTATTTTATTTTTGCCACCAGTTCATGGCAAAAATAGAATAATCACAATTGTATAGAAGGCACAGAGAACTGATAATGAAGAAACCTCAGCTATGCTATCACATACTTTGATAGCAGTAATGCAAGGGCCAAAAAGGGGCAGGAGCTTTTGAAGTGCATTCATGAGAATTTTACTGATCATTACTTTAAGATTTCTATTGAGTATTAAGTTTAAGCATTCTAAAATGGAATGCTGGACTTGATTTTGGGGAACAGCAAAGCCTAATAGAACAAATATCAGTGATTGAACATTTCGAAAACACCAAATATGAGATATAAATAAATAAACATTTCATATATGGAAAATATACATTTCTATGTAAAATAATATAGAATACGCCAAGGTAGAAATTGTCAAATGGAATAGGAGCATTTTCATTAAAACACAAAGTGCTGGAAGAAGTCAGCAGGTCAGGCAGCGTCTGGAGAGGGAGTGGATAGGCAATATTTTGGGTCAGTACCCTTCTTCAGACTGCTAGGAGTCGAGGGGGGGGGGCAAGGGAGCTAGAAAAGAGAGGTTGGGACAGGAAAAAACAATAAGAGAAACAAGGCTGATAGTGATAAGTGACCCCATGGGAAATCTGCTCATGAATGCACAGGCGATAGTTGAGGTGTGAAATGAATACATTATTTATATCAGTTTGCAACAATGAAATTGCTGCTGCTGGGAGTCGCAGCAAAGGAAGATGCAGTTGAGATTCGGAATGGGCTAAACATTGATAATGAGAAAGGTTAGTCGCTGTCAACATGAATAAATCCCCTGATCCAGACTGGATAGAGGATGCTGAGGGCAGAAATCAGAGACATTCACCGTAATATTTCAGACATGTACAGGTTCAGGGGTGGTGTCTGAGGACTATAAAACAGAGTGTTCTTCAAAAAATGGATGCAAGGATAAGGCCAGTAACTACACACCTGTCAGTTTCATCTTGGTGGTGGAAAAAGTTCTTGAAACAGTAAGCAGGGGTAGAATCAGCAGTTACTTGAACATCGTCGCTCCCACTGCGGCCTGCGGATTTCACCATCGAGGAGCTCACAGTCTCGGGTAGAGACCGATGTCAGGAAGCTCCAAACTACACAGAAGGTTTTGACCAGCCCCGACCCGGGGTTAGATCGCCCGGAGCGGGGGAGCTGAGATTCCCCCCCCCCCCCCCCCGATGCAGGAGCTTGATCTCCCCGACGCAAGGGCCCAAACGCCGCCGGTTACAAGAGCCAAGATCGCCCCGTCAACGGGAGAACAAAGAAGGGAAGGGATTGAACTTTTTTTCGCCTTCCATCAGTGAGGAATGTGGAGGAGTCACTGTGGTGGATGCATATGTTAAAATGTATTTTGTGTTCTGTTGCTTTTTATTGGTATGTCTGTATGGCAAATTAAATTCCTCGTATGTTGCAAATCATGCTTGGCTAATAAAATATGATTATGATTATGATACGTGGCTTGGTTGGATAATATATCAAGTGGACAGTAACCAATTTATTTTTAAATTAAAAACAAATTCTGGTTCCCGATGGTCCTCGTACAAAAGGTACGACCAAATTCTAAAAGACCGCCCCTAATTACCAAATAACAAAGCAGCATTATCATTTTGCATGTTGAAGTATAACCTAACGTAACAGTTGAAATGGCGACCTTTTTTTACTTGCGGGCATTTTTCAGCTTGCTAAAAAAAACGCCCCGACCTAACTGAGGCCTCCAAGTACGCGGGGACTATTCTCGAACATGAAGGAGAGTTACAAAGACCTCCTTGGACCTTGTGTCGACCATGCTGCGTGTATGAGTCGAGGGCAAACTCTTCTAAACTCGCGAATTAGGTCCCCGCAGTGGGACAGGCCCTTAACTCTCTTTTGAATGCATCCAGTGAATTCCACAAATTCACAACTCTGTGTGTGAAAAAGTTTATCCTCATCTCAGTTCTAAATGGCCTACCCCCCTAATACCCCTTACCCCTGATCCTAATTTCCCAACCAGCACAATGTAATTTCATTCCTTCTTCGTTATCAGCTGCCCATAAAATGTTAATATTCAGACAATGCAACACCAGTTATTCCTTTATAGTTTAACTCTTGCAGCGATTTTATTTCTGGTAAATCTAATTTCTATTTCTTCCAATGTCAACTTTTCTTACACATATATTTAAAAATCTCCTGGCCAACTAAGTGAAAATGGCGAGGCCCTGATAATACTCGGTCACCACTGTTGTGTAGGTCAAATCATTCTCATGAAAGGCACTTGAAACAGGCACTCCATCCACTCAAAGCCCAGTCATGACATAAGATCATCAGGTGAACAGTGGAAAAAATTCAAGGATGTTCTTAAAGTCACTTGGGAAAAGTCACCTCAATCTTGTGAGAATGACCAAAGCATAGAGGGAAATTGAGATAGGCACCAAGAACCTTGTATCCAGTCCCTAGGGCATACATAGCATGATTGGCAGAAGGAGCACATCATATCCCAAATTACCCACTGCCCCATGGCACTAATGGTTTGGTGTCAGTATTTTCTTCATTGTAATCTTATTAATTTTGATGAATTCCCAAAACTATTTTAAATTTGGGATATCCAGCATGGTGTGCCATTTCCCTACATGAGGAGAAAGTCAACTAGCTCACCATCTTTTTATCTTTATTAAAAATGTTTTTATTGGTTTAAGTGGCTTACATTGTATACCCTACATTGGAAACCATGATTTATATAGTTTCCAAATTGTCTATCACTTCTCTTTTTGTAACTTCGATAATCTGTTTCAAAGTCTTCTGTTGTTTTTGAAATTTCTTCCAGTCACCAAAGTCCAAAAGAGTTTTCATCTTTTAGTTTAGTTTTATATTCAATATTGCATTCCATACTTCATTGGGTTATCCATGGCTGTTTAACGACATGAGCCACACACCAGAGCTGACTTAGTCTTTTCAGCACGCCCTTGGGATCATGGACACATTACTTTCACTCTGATTCAGTGATTCTGAGGAGGCAGAAGAGGTCAATGTGGGAACCACAGATGCTTCCACAGATGAGCTGAGCTTGGCTTTGTCAAGTAGCCTGATCCTTGGGCTTCTGAGATGCATGGCCTTAAGGTTCTCAACACCTTCCAAAACACTTCTCCTCCACTTTGGGAGTGGATACGAGTACCAGCTACTTCTGTACCATATCAAAATCAAATAGATTTTCTGTTCTTCTTCTGAAATTGTCTCATTACAAGGAAATCTGCCTGCCACAAATCCCAAATATTAGTAATTGTCTGCATTTCTCCCTTTTTAAACAACATATTGAAATTATGTAGACATAAAACTGCACATGCTGGAATCTTGAGCAAACCATTACATGTGAGAGGAACCCAACAGGATTGAAGGAGGATCCCAACTCAAAACGTCACCTGTCCATTCACTCCACTGATCCTGCCTGACCCACTGAGTTACCATGAACTTTGTCTTTTGCTTATTAAAATTGTGTACAGGTAAACTGTTAAAGGTACAGTTTAAAGGATAAAGATTTTTATAGTGTGTGAGTTGATTTAATTTGGGGGTAAGCCATGTCAGTTGAGATCGGCCCCATGGTTTGCTCATCCTGCAACATGTGAGAGATCAGGGATATGGTCGGTGTCCCTGGTGACTACGTTTGCAGGAAGTGTGCCCAGCTGCAGCTCCTGGCAGATCGCATTGAACGATTGGAGCTGCGGTTGGATTCATACTGGAGCATCCACGATGCTGAGATAGTCGTGAATAGCACGTACAGTGAGTTGGCCACATCGCAGGTAAAAGTTAAGCGGACAGAAAGGGAACGGGTGGCCATTAGCCAGCGTAGCAATAGGCAGGTAGTGCAGGAGTCCCCTGCGATCATCTCCCTCCTAAACAGATATACCATTTTGGATACTGTTGGGGGAGATGGCTCATCAGGGGAAGGCAGCAGCAGCCAAGTTCATGGCACTATGGGTGGCTCTGTGGCAACGGAGGGGAGGAAAAAGAGTGGAAGGGCTATAGTAATAGGGGATTCAATTGTAAGGGGAATAGATAGGCGTTTCTGCGGCTGCAAACGAGACTCCAGGATGGTATGTTGCCTCCCTGGTGCAAGGGTCAGGGATGTCACTGAACGGCTGCAGAACATTCTGGAGGGGGAGGGTGAACATCCAGTTGTCGTGGTGCACATTGGCACCAACGATATAGGCAAAAAATGGGATGAGGTCCGACAAGGTGAATTTAGGGAGCTAGGAGATAAACTTAAAAGTAGGACCTCAAAGGTAATAATCTCTGGATTACTACCAGTGCCACGTGCTAGTCAGAGTAGAAATAGGAGGATATTGCAGATGAATACGTGGCTTGAAAAATGGTGCAAGGGGGAGCGATTCAAATTTCTAGGGCATTGGAACCAGTTCTGGGGGAGGTGGGACCAGTACAAACAGGATGGTCTGCACCTGGGCTGGAATAGAACCAATGTCCTTGGGGGAGTGTTTGCTAGTGCTGTCGGGGAGGATTTAAACTAATGTGGCAGGGGGATGGGAGCATGAGCAGAGAGACAGAGGGGTGTAAAATGAGGGTAGAAGCAATAGGTAGCAAGGTGAAAAGTAAAAGTGGCAGGCAGACAAATCCAGGGCAAAAATCAAAAAGGGACACTTTTCAACATAATTGTGGAAGGGGCAAGTGTTGTAAAAACAAGCCTGAAGGCTTTGTGTCTCAATGCAAGGAGAATTCGTAATAAGGTGGATGAGTTGAATGTGCAGATAGTTATTAATGAATATGATATAGTTGGGATCACGGAGACATGGCTCCAGGGTGACCAAGGCTGGGAGCTGAACATCCAGGGATATTCAATATTCAGGAGGGATAGATAGAAAGGAAAAGGAGGTGGGGTAGCGTTGCTGGTTAGAGAGGAGATTAACGCAATAGAAAGGAAGGACATTAGCTTGGAGGATGTGGAATCGATATGGGTAGAGCTGCGAAACACTAAGGGGCAGAAAAAGCTAGTGGGAGTTATGTACAGCCCACCTAACAGTAGTAGTGGAGTTGGGGATGGCATCAAACAGGAAATTAGAAATGCATGCAACAAAGGTAAAACAGTTATAATGGGTGACTTCAGTCTACATATAGATTGGGTGAATCAAATTGGCAGGGGTGCTGAGGAAGAGGATTTCTTGGAATGTATGCGGGATAGTTTTCTAAACCAACATGTAGAGGAACCAACGAGAGAGCAGGCTATTCTAGATGAGGAAGGGTATTGAGTAACGAGGAAGGGTTAGTTAGCAGTCTTGTTGTGCGTGGCCCCTTGGGCAAGAGTGACCATAATATGGTTGAGTTCTTCATTAGGATGGAGAGTGACATTGTTAATTCAGAAACAAGGGTTCTGAACTTAAAGAACTTAAAGAAACTTAAAGAAAGGTAACTTTGAGGGTATGAGACGTGAATTGGCCAAGATAGACTGGCAATTGATTCTTAAAGGGTTGACGATGGATAGGCAATGGAAGGCATTTAAAGACTGCATGGATGAACTACAACTATTGTTCATCCCAGTTTGGCAAAAGAATAAATCAGGGAAGGTAGTGCATCTGTGGATAACAAGGGAAATCAGGGATAGTATCAAAACAAAAGATGAAGCATACAATTAGCCAGAAAAAGCAGCCTACCAGAGGACTGGGAGAAATTCAGAGTCCAGCAGAGGAGGACGAAGGGCTTAATTAGGAAAGGAAAATTAGATTATGAAAGAAAACTGGCAGGGAACATAAAAACTGACTGCAAACATTTTTATAGATATGTGAAGAGAAAAAGATTAGTTAAAACAAATGTAGGTCTCTTGCAGTCAGAAACAGGTGAATTGATCATGGGGAACAAGGACATGGCAGACCAATTGAATAACTACTTTGGTTCTGACTTCACTAAGGAAGACATAAATAATCTGCCGGAAATAGCAGGGGACTGGGGGTCAAATGAGATGGAGGAACTGAGTGAAATCCAGATTAGCCGGGAGGTGGTGTTAGGTGAATTGAATGGATTAAAGGCCAATAAATCCCCAGGGCCAGGTAGGCTGCATCCCAAAGTACTTAAGGAAGCAGCCCCAGAAATAGTGGATGCATTAGTGATCATTTTTCAAAACTCTTTAGATTCTGGAGTAGTTCCTGAGGATTGGAGGGTAGCTAATGTAACCCCACTTTTTAAAAAGGGAGGGAGAGAGAAAACGGGGAATTACAGACCAATTAGTCTAACATCGGTAGTGGGGAAAAGGCTTGAGTCAGTTATTAAAGATGGGATAGCAGCACATTTGGAAAGTGGTGAAATCATTGGACAAAGTCAGCATGGATTTATGAAAGGTAAATCATGTCTGACGAATCTTATACAATTTTTCGAGGATGTAACTAGTAGAGTGGATAAGGGAGAACCACTGGATGTGATATATCTGGACTTTCAGAGGGCTTTCGACAAGGTCCCACATAAGAGATTAGTATGCAAAATTAAAGCACACGGTATTGGGGGTTCAGTATTGATGTGGATAGAGAACTGGCTGGCAGACAGGAAGCAAAGAGTAGGAGTAAACGGGTCCTTTTCAGAATGGCAGGCAGTGACTAGTGGGGTACCGCAAGGCTCAGTGCTGGGACCCCAGCTATTTACAATATATATTAATGATCTGGATGAGGGAATTGAATACAACATCTCCAAGTTTGCGGATGACACGAAGCTGGGGGGCAGTGTTAGCTGTGAGGAGGATGCTAGGAGGCTGCAAGGTGACTTGGATAGGTTGGGTGAGTGGGCAAATGCATGGCAGATGCAGTATAATGTGGATAAATGTGAGGTTATCCATTTTGGTGGCAAAAACAGGAAAGTAGACTTATCTGAATGGTGGCCGTTTAGGAAAAGGGGAGATGCAATGAGACCTGGGTGTCATGGTACACCAGTCATTCAAAGTAGGCATGCAGGTGCAGCAGGCAGTGAAGAAAGCGAATGGTATGTTAGCATTCATAGCAAAAGAATTTGAGTATAAGAGCAGGGAGGTTCTACTGCAGGGTCTTGGTGAGACCACACCTGGAGTATTGCGTACAGTTTTGGTCTCCTAATCTGAGGAAAGACATTCTTGCCATAGAGGGAGTACCAGACTGGTGTACCAGAGAAGGTTCACCAGACTGATTCCTGGAATGGCAGGACTTTCATATGAAGAAAGACTGGATAGACTCGAGGGGGGTCTTGAGGGGGGGATCTTAATGAAACTTACAAAAGTCTTGAGGGTTTGGACAGGCTAGATGCAGGAAGATTGTTCCCGATGTCGCGGAAGTCCAGAACAAGGGGTCACAGTTTAAGGATAAGGGGGGAGTCTTTTAGGACCGAGATGAGAAAAACATTTTTCACACAGAGAGTGGTGAATCTGTGGAATTCTCTGCCACAGAAGGTAGTTGAGGCCAGTTCATTGGCTATATTTAAGAGGGAGTTAGATGTGGCCCTTGTGGCTAAAGGGATCAGGGGGTATGGAGAGAAGGCAGGTACAGGATACTGAGTTGGATGATCAGCCATGATCATATTGAATGGCGGTGCAGGCTCGAAGGGCCGAATGGCCTACACCTGCACCTATTTTCTATGTTTCTATGTAATCACTATCATAAAAATGTGCCCACAAGATACCATTTTATGCAATTCTATTTTATTTCGCATTAGCCTCTTTGATTCTAGAAGGGAAAATATATCCAATTTCCACTTTGACAACATTCACCATATCCGCCATTAAAACTACCAGGCTGTCGCTGTGTGTTTGACCAGCTATGCATTCTACCACTTGACAAAAGCCATCTCTTTGGCATAGACACAACTTCACCATCCACCTCATATGCTCTCCTATTTCTTAACGGTACCTGTTAAAATGTTACAGATGTTATGTAATGGCAACTCCTGAAAATGTACCAGTGTTCAGAGAGGGGTCCCTGACTAGACTGCTCCCTGACTAGAAAAGACTGTGGTCAAAATTAAAATAAACAAGGGTACGATCTCTTATTTGCCATTAGGTATTCTTTTTACATTGCAACTTATTTTATAGCTTTCAATTAAGCAAGATATCTAGCAGAAAGAAGATTGAAAATATGATTAACATCCTTGTCCTATATGGCAGGTAAAGGTTAACTTTGAATAAGGCAAGTAGACAAAAAATGCTGGAGAAACTCAGCGGGTGAGGCAGCATCTATGGAGAAAAGGAGTAGGTGAAGTTTTGGGTCTTTGAATACTTTGAGTAAGGTAGATCCATTTGTCATTTCTATATTAGATTCTGTCTTTACCTTAGACTTCATAGATACAGCACAGAAACAGGCCCTTTTGGCCCACTGAGTCCATGCCGATCACCCCATAACACTGGCACTATCCTACACATTAGGGACTATTTACTATATTACCAAGGCAAATTAACCTGCAAACCTGTACATCTATGGAGTGTGGGAGGAAATCAGAGTACCCGGAGAAAACCCACATGGTCACAAGGAGAACGTACAAACTCCATGCAGACAGCACCTGTAGTCAGGATCCAACCCGGGTCTCTGACACAGTCAGGCAGCAACTCTACCGCAGCGCCACCGTGCCGCACATTAGGTATTTATTTTTATTTAAACATCTTGTAGCTTTAAATTACGCAAGGTGTCAAGCAGAAAGAAGCTTGAAAATATGATTAAAAACCTTATCCTGAATGGTATGTAAAGGTTAACTTTGAATAAGGTAGATCCGTATGTCATATCTATATTAGACTCTGTTCCGCCACAAATATCTGCATGGGACTTCCTGTTAATTTGCGCTAAAAAACCCGACTATGTGGCATGAATTCTACATGAATTCTCAAACCAGATCACTTACATCCTGGCAAATGTTTATGATTGGCAGCTTCTACCAATTTTTTTGCCAGTGGGGTTATGACTAACAATGGGCGTAAAGTTCGGTCACCTGAGATCCCAGATAGTCTGTCTTCTGGAAAATGAACTAAAGCTGCCCGATAATTCTGTCACAGCCTGAAAAAGGATAGCAACTCATGGACACCATCACCGGAAATTCAGGTCAATCCTTTTGCAATGAAAAAAATCAATGCCAGGATTTACAACGATGCAAATTAAATGTCAGCACAAATATTTTTAGGCTGGTTGATAGAGGAGGAACAAAAATATCTTAGGATTTGTATTCCAACCTCCTGCCCATCATCGTCTTCCCACCAGGTTTTGGTGTACTTTAGTTCCTTTAACTCCCAAACGAAAACCCCCCACAAATTGGGTAAACGTAAAACTTGAATCTCAAAACCTCTATAATAATTATCATTTGTCCTTTTGTGACAATTTTTGTGGCTGTGTCAGAGATGATAGCCAAATTTAGCTCATTTTTTTGGTTGGGATTTATGCACATGCTCCTGAATTATGATCGTATGTGCAAAAACATTACAGGAATCTGTGCATACACATGCTATAATGAGATGCACCATACTGAATAAATGGACATAGTTGGGGACAGGTGGATAGAAAGTGCCACTAGCAGATTAGTTTAGTTTACAGATGGATGCAGGCCCTTTGGCCCACTGAGAACGCCAACACCAAGTTCACACTAGTTCTGTTTTCTCACCCCCTCCCTACATATTATGATCAATTACCCTACAATCTGCACATCTTTGAGGGAGAACATGTAAACTCCACACAGATAGAACCCGAAGTCAGGATCAAACCTTGGTCTCTGGCACTGTGAGGCATCAACTCTACTAGCCGTGCTACTGTGCCTCTGATTGCCACATGAACTGAATATGGCTTTATAAAACAACAGGACTGTTACAAAGATTTCATAGTCGCTAATAATGTATTGGAGATAAACCCTTCCCTTTCTCCAACAAGAAGTCTAAACAAAAAAATGGTTGGTTTCTGCAGACAATCGAGCCACACCATCCTCTCGGGCATACGCCGTGCAGACATAACTTCACTGGGTGGCTGGACTGCAGACATTGGTACAAGAACCAACAGCACCGGCAAGAGCTGGTATGAGCTTATTTGCCTGCACAGTAGGAACAGGTCAGGATTTAGGTCATTTTATAACATGCTCCACCCTGTACCTATTGTGGTGGCTTCGGAGTCACATACAGTGCCCTCTATAATGTTTGGGACAAAGATCCATCATTTATTTATTTGCCGCTGTATTCCACAATTTGAGATTTGTAATAGAAAAAAATCACATGTGGTTAAAGTGCACATTGTTAGATTTTAATAAAGGCCATTTTTATACATTTCGTTTTCACCATGTAGAAATTACAGCAGTGTTTATGCATAGTCCACCCATTTCCGGGCACCATAATGTTTGGGACACAGTAATGTCATGTAAATGAAAGTAGTCATATTTAGTATTTTGTTGCATAGCCTTTGCATGCAATGACAGTTTGAAGTCTGCGATTCATGGACATCACCTGTTGCTGGGTGTCTTCTCTGGTGATGCTCTGCCAGGCCTGTATTGCAGCCATCTTTAGCTTATGCTTGTTTTCTCTTCAGCATATAAAAGGCATGCTCAATTGGGTTCAGATTGGGTGATTGACACGGCCACTCAAAAATTGACCGTTTTTTAGCTGTGGTTGCTCTTTTAAATACTTCTTGGCAAACTGTAACCTGGCCATCCTATTTTTGCGGCTAACCAGTGGTTTGCATCTTGCAGTGTAGCCTCTGTTTTTCTGTTCATGAAGTCTTCTGCGGACAGTGGTCATTGACAAATCCACACCTGACTCCTGAAGAATGTTTCTGATCTGTCGGACAGGTGTTTGGGGATTTTTCTTTATTATAGAAAATTCTTGTCATCAGCTGTGGAGGTCTTCCTTGGTCTGCCAGTCCCTTTGCGATTAGTAAGCTCACCAGTACTCTTTCTTCTTAATGTTTCAAACAGTTAATTTTGGTAAGCCTACGGGTTGGCTGATGTCTCTAACAGTTTTATTCTTGTTTCTCAGTCTCATAATGGCTTCTTTGACTTTCATTGGCACAACTTTGGTCCTCATGTCGATAAACAGCAATAAAAGTTTCCAAAGGTGGTGGAAAGACTGGCGGAAAGACAAGGTGCTGAGAGCTCTCTTATACCTGCATTAAGGAGGCATTTAAACACACCTGAGCAATTACAAACACCTGTGAAGCCATGTGTCCCAAACATTATGGTATCTTGAAATGGCGCGACTACGTATAAACATAGCTGTAATTTCTACATGGTGAAACCAAAATGTATAAAAATACCCTTTAATAAAATCTGACAATGTGCACTTTAACCCCATGTGATTTTTTCTATTACAAATCTCAACTTGTGGAATACAGAGTCAAATAAATAAATGATGGGTCTTTGTCCCAAACATTATGGAGGGCATTGTACAGGGCCGACTTTAGTTGCTGTCTTTATGGAGTTTGCACATTCTTCTTAAGACCCCGTGGATTTTCTCCAGGCAAGAATGGCAGAGTTCCTCCCCTGAAGAACAGCAGTGAACCGTACCATTTTCGTTACTGATCAAGAGCACTGTTTGATTCTGCAGCTGACCTGATGGGATTCAAACTTGGGTGTCCAGGGAAACTGCCTAAGCTTTTGTTACAGACCCAGCAGCTTAAATGCTCTGCCACCTATATGGTCCCATGACAATTTCCCTTCCCCAAAATTAATAATCCAACAATCTATTAATTTTAACTTCCCTTATATCACCCCACAGACATTTCATCTCCACCTGAGACAACAGCTGGTGTACAGCATATCGTCTGAGAATACGGAACCATTGGCAACATTCCCTTGTGCAAGCTCGGTCAATGTTGTCGATGTTGAACGATGCTCAAGTCCCTTTTAACACTCAGGCCTCAGCTGATGGGATATGGGTCAATGAGGACTAGCTCAGAGAGGGCATTTGGTCGGCATGGAAGAGTTGGGCGGAGGGGCCCGTTTCCGTGCAGTGTGACTGTGCTGTAGTCACCCATACTTCAGAGGCAATCAACACCCAGTCAGAAGGAGGTTGTTTGAAGTTCAACTCCAGAAGAGCATTGGAAGAAAGGAGAGTGAAGGTGGGTGGGTGGCGTGATGTTATAGTGGTGTACAAATCATGAGAAGAATAGATTGGGTATACGCACAGTCTCTTGCCCAGACAGCAATCAAGAACCAGAGGACATAGGTTTAAGGTGAGGGGAAAAAGATTTAATAGGAAACCAAGAGGTAACTTTTTCCACACAAAGGGTGTTGTGTGTATGGAACGAGCTGCCAGAGGAGGTAGTTAAGGCAGGTACTAATGCAACTTTTAAGAAACATTTAAACAGGTATATTGATAGGACAAGTTTAGAGGGATATGGGCAAAATGCAGGCAGGCAGGTCTAGTGTAGATGGGACACATTGCCGGTGTGGGCAAGTTGGGCCAGAGGGCCAGAGGGCCAGCTTCCACGCTGTAAGGCTCTATTTGAAACCTTAGCCATCACTTACGCCACAGATGCTGGCCGACCTACTGGGCAATTCCAAAGCTTGCTGCATTCATTTCAGACTCTTCACATTTGCTCTTTTTAAATCATCCCTGGAACCCTGGCCAATATTTATCAACAGACTGTGCAGCCAACTGCTGTTGACGGAAATGTGCTGGCCATCTCGCCTGAGATCAGCAACAACATAAAAAAGTATTTCAGTGACTGCAAATCGTTGCCGGTCCCCGGGACCAGAACAGTGAATGCGAGCTCAGGATTTATTCCTTCCAAATTCTCACCTGCAAGATTGGACCGTGCATTCCCCATATTTTCAGTACAAACTTTGTCATGAGCAGCCTAATAAATACCGCACTGCTTAATGCTCCACAGTGGCCAAAGCTTTGAAACAACTCGAATCTTGTTATTTACTAATCAATTTGATCCTCTGCGTCTACGAGTTCCACTACAGCTGTAGGACTATTCCGGGGGCGAACTGTATGGTCACCAAAGTTGCCCCGTTGAACAAATGCCACCAAATCTGCCTCGTTGCCCAATGGTCAGCGCTCACCGAGATGACTATAGACATTGAGCCAAGACGGTGGTGTTGTTATTCTCCGCTGTAAAATACCAACCATGACTTACACAATCATGCCCACACCTTCCTGCAACAAACACGCTCCACCCCGGCTCTGCAGAGCGAAGTCCGAGGGAGAGCAGACGGGGAGGGAGAGCAGACGGGGAGGGAGAGCAGACGGGGAGGGAGGGAGGAGGGTTACCGAATCTCCGGCTCCTTCTGCAGTCGCTTGGTCCTGGAATTCGTGCGCGGGAGCAAGCAGCGAGTTACCGCCCACTTGTACCTCCCACCCACTGCACACTCCCCCCTGCCCCGTAGCTCACGAAGCAGCATCGAGAAGCCTACAATTCCAGAAGCCTGCAAAGGCACTTCTAACAATGTCATTTGACCGGCCATCACCGTTAGCGAGGGGACCAGCCTAACTCGGCGCGCCCAATAGTTTGGCGCTTCGTGCCGGGTAGGGCGTACGATGGCCGAGCGTGTGGTACCGTCCCGAACCGTGGAGCCCACTCTGCTACATCAGCCTCGCTGGACAAACGCCACTGAGTCAAATCCGACAACCCCACCAAAAAAGGTTAATTCTGGTCAAACGTGAATCCAGTGATTGTCAGCGTGCCAATCGAGCTCGCTGGACACGAGTTAAACTAAAGGAGGAGCGGGCATAATCTGTCCGTGAGTGAACATTGTGACACACAATATTCCGTTCATTATGGAGCTGCGTGGTGTTCTTTGTTCACAGTACACATCTCCCGGGCTCAAAAAAACCCACTCACGGTACTTAGAAAACACGAGGGGCAGAGAAAGGGGGACAAAATGTACACTGTTGTTTGGCCCCAACATCACTTTCCAATACATTTTTTTTTAAAGAACGAGCTAGAACTATCTCGAGCACCGTGGAAGATGCTGGAATGGACCACAGGCCACTTCACCGGGCAGACTCCGGGGAAAGAAAAGGTGTTTGCACCTCCCGACGTGACCAGACAGGGCTTACCTCTGGTAACATGGAAGGCATCTCACAGATGAACGGGCATTGGGCTCCGGCCGCCTGCAAACTCCGCTTTATATTCCCGTTCTCTTCAGATGACCCTCGGACACCGAGAAGTCCCAAGAGACCCGCTTCAGGCACGGATGCACGACCATGTTGCCGGTCAGAAGTCACGGGTAGGGTGGGGAGGGGGGGTGTGAATGGGTGGACGGGAGTTCACTTCATCCACCACCGGGAGAACGTCCCAGCCTCCCCAGAAAGGGTGGCAGTTAAGCTGGGAACCCCTTCCCCCTTCCCCCCCCCCCTTACTCTCCACTTCACTCCTCTCTCTCGCTTCCAGATTCCTGTCGCTGCGGCAGCGCCCTTTTATTCTTCTTTCCTTTTCCGTCCCCAGACAAAACGGAGCCCCACACACAAAAAAATGGGGTTCGGGCAGCTAGGGAGACAGTTTGATTGGAAGGTAGTCGGAGCGCCGGCTGCCCACAAGTATTAACATCTCAAAGCCTTACAGCTGTCTGCGAGACTGTGGCAGGAAATACCACAGGACAGCCAGAAGCGAGAGCAATTGAAGCTCAAGGCAAAACCTGGCCAGGATTTCTGTCACACGGACTGGGTTTGGCGATCTCCTCGCCGTGTAAACATTACACCGCTTCCATTGCATAAATGTCAATATATAAACATAAATTAATAAATACGTAGCCAAATACAGCAGTAGCTAATCCGGCAGTTAAAAAAAAGTTTAATTGTGGTTTACCGGGGTATGGGTTACAAATCCACAGCTTAATCACGAACATCTGGGAAGTGGAAGACATGTTCTAATCATAACCATTTTCTAGAAAGAAGGACGTCCGACCGTGGTGACTATAGTTTAGTTTATTATTGTCACGTGTACCGAGGTACAGTGAAAAGCTTTTTGTTGCGTGCCATATAGTCAGCGGAACGAGATACACGATTACAATCAAGCTGTCCATAGCGCACACAGATTAAAGGGAATAACGTTTAGTTCAAAATAAAGTCCAGTAATGTTCGATTAAAGATAATCTGAAGGACTCCAATGAAGTAGATGGTCAGTCAGAACCGCTCTCATGTTGGTGATAGGATGGTTCAGTTCCCTTATAACAGTTGACCCGAAACGTCAACCATTCCTTCTCTCCAGAGATGCTGCCTGTCCCGCTGAGTTACTCCAGCCACCAGCATCTGCAGTTCCTTCTTACATAGTTAGAAAGAGACAGACCCTGAATCTGGAGCTGTGCATTTTCATAATTCTGTACCTCTTGCGTGATGGGAGAGGGGGAGATCACCAATGCTCTGGGAAGATCGCCAATGCTGTCTAACACAGGGAATGGTTTTCACCATGCTGCTCCTTAACTACCTCGTCCAGAATAACTGCTCTTCAAATCACAGGTCTATTTAAATTATTAAGAGCAAGTCACAACCTTCATCGCGCAGGGATAAGTGACACTGGTGTGCAACTTCTGGTGTTGTCATTGATTCTGCTGTGGCTCACCTGGAAAGGTTACTAATGGAGTCATTATGTTGAATGAATTTGTCAGTGGCTTGTGCAATCTATTCTGATTTACAATAGTTTTTGCCTTTTTGCATACAAATCTGCTGTGTGATCCAATTTGCCTCAGAATTTAAGGATCCGGATCTCTCAATCAACATTGCATATCCTCGCTGCCATTTATGTTGCGACAGGGGTTGCATTCAACTGGTAGGTGCCACAATATATTACCACAAAAAAATTATAGATAACAATGAATAAGAAGGTATCCAGATATAATCAATAAATAACAACCCCAGTCAAACATGGTACAAGCCCTTCAGAATAAATATTCCAGTTCTAAATGAGCAACATTCCCAGTTTGAGTGTATGAATTAATCCATAAGAATCACACCATATGATGACGATCATCTGTACGTCTTTGATGCAATTCCTTTTTTTGATCATCCTTCCCAAGCACCCCTATATAGGAGCCCAGGTTACTCTATTCTATAAGTGTCACAGTTGTGTTCTCCATTGTTTCCCATAAAATATTGCTGGTCAGCAAAGAGGAGCAAAAGTTCTTGGGCAAAATTTTTACCCTCTCTCTTGCCTGAACTTGTTGCAGCCAATTTTAGAAATTCCTCTGCCCTCATAGTTGTGATTAGAGAAACAAACTGTTGTAGAGTCATTGACAGCATGGAAATAAACCCTTCGGCCCAACTTGCCCACATTGGCCAACATGTCCCATCTACACGAGTCCCGCCTGCCTGCGTTTGGCCCATATCCCTCTAAACCTGTCTCATCCATCTAACTGCCTAATGTTTCTTAGGGGTCAAGGAAAGAGCGTTCACGTCACAGCCCTGTTTCCACCAATCTTTCCACCACCACGCACAAGAAGCGCAAGACACAATTGTATGCAGATGCCGAGAAGTGTGTTCAGCTCTGGCTGAACAATTTCTAATCTTGTGATGTGGACTCGATAAGAAGAATGTTTCTTAAACATTCGTCATTCAGTTGTAGCTTCATTCACGTGGCAGAGAAAAGGGGTACACAGGTTTATGTTCGCATTGGTCATAAGTAGAGTCAGAGCAGCTGATCTTAATTGCACACCAATCGTAACTAATATCTTAATTTGAGGGGTTTGGAATGCAAATGTATTATAGAACCAGCTATAACCAAACTTTTCCAGTAAAGTTCTAACAAGCAACTGCAGCTGCTGGAATCTTGAGTAAAAAACAAAGTGCTGGAGTAACCCAGTGTGTCAGGCAGCATCTGTGGTGAGAATGGACAAACGACATTCCGCATTAGGACCCGTCTTCTGACAAAAGTTATAATGCTTCCATCTAACTTACAACGTGGAAGATTGTCCAGAAATATGCTACTCAGCAGCACAAATCTAGTCCCATCCGTTTAATCTCAATGAAAAAAGTGATGGAAGTTGTCCACAACAGAGCTTTCAAAAGCCAAATATTCACCTATGATTTGACTACTGATGCACTGTTTGAAATCCACCATGACTACTTGCAGAAAAGGAGTAGATTATAGAGGCAGAGTGAGGTGAGTATAAATGCCATTGACAGTATGGCAACATTTGACTGATTGTAGCATTAGGGGGTCAATTTAAGTCGTAGTCTACAAGCAATGCAGAAAAACTCTAGACTTCTAGCACAAATAAAAATGGTTGTGAATGTTGGAAGCCAATCATTTCAGGAATCTTGCAGGAGATTCTGAAGACAGTGTCCTCAGCTGCTTCAAGGACACTGATCTACCCTTCATCTTATCAGAAGTGGGGATGTTCACTGATGATTGGAGAGGGTACAGTTCCATTTAGACATGGTCTGATAAGTGGCAAGTAACATTTGTATTACACAAGTGCTAGCAATGACCATCTCCAATAAGAGAGTGTCTAATCAACTTCCCTAAATATTTGCCCTTCATTACTATAAGACTCCTCCGCTATTGATATAATGGGTGTCAATGAGAGCAGAACTTGACCAGTAACTGGGATAATCTGAGAAGACGAGCAGGACAGAGCATGGGTATTACAAATTCATTTCCTGACTTCCCAAATCTTTTCATTATTAACAGGATATAAAAAAGGAACAATATTTGCCCCTTACCACAAAGGGCACTGATGCAACTTTCGGGAAGCTAAACACCATTGAGCTTTAAGCTGGTGGATGTGGCTTAGGACCCCATCAACCAACTAAAAAATCGACTCAGTCCAATACATTGCATGGTGTGAGCAAGATGCAGGAGCTCTCCATGAGGTTTTTTTAGCAGCATCGCTCAAACTATGAGTCTACCACCAAGCAGGGCAAGGACAGTGCATGGTGTATGGCAATGCAAGTTGACATTCAACTCACACCTACCTACTTTGGATCTATATTGCCAATAATGCATGATTGTTGTATCCAAATTTTGGAACTTCCTAGTTACAGTACCATAGGAACACATTTATTATGCAGTGGTTCAGGAGAGTGGCTCATTACTACCTTATCAAAGACAGTAAAGGGCCTGTCCCACGGGCATGCGACTCCATGCGGCAAGCGCGACCTAACCGCAAGCGGGGGCCGCGCGGAGGTCGAGTGATCCCCGTATAGGGCAGGTACCACCAGCATGCGGCAAGCGCTACCAAATCGGAAGCGGGGGCCGCGCGGAGGTCGAGTGCCGTCAAGACGGTGCGTACGGCAGCGAGGCGGTGCGCACGGCCTAAATGCGGCTGTGTCCGGCGTCGCGGCGGTGCGCACGGCCGTCGATGCAGCGCGCACGGTTTCGATGCGGCAATGCCGTTGCCACACGGAATTTTTGAACAGTGTCATTTTTTCAGAGCCCTGCGCTATGTCGGGACCAGCTCCGCACAACTCCATGCGGCTCCTGCGATCGAAGTGGAACCGGCCCCGCGACCTCCGCGAGGCCCCCGCACGGCACCCGCTTGCGGTTAGGTCTCGCTTGCCGCATGGAGTCGCATGCCCGTGGGACAGGCCCTTTAGGGTCAGAAAATAAATGGTGGCATTGACCATATCCACAGGCACATATATAAGAATAAAACGAATTGTGGACATATTTGATCAATCAGCATGCTAATGTTTCTTCTTGCTGTTTATAGTAGGATATTTGTCACATTCTTTCACATATTACCTCAGACTGTATGAAGAAATAGCCAAGCTGCCGCTCCATCACCATTGGTAGAAGTTCAACTTTCCCCTCTCCATTGATGTGAGTATTGGCCTTGTCTCATTTTCCTGTGAACTCGGCTTAAGTGTTTTGTGAATGTCCAAACCCCTCCAATTCGTGACGCTGTGAGAAGGAGCACAGTGTACTGACAAACATTCCAGCTTGCAAAGATCAGAAGAAAGTTAACTCATGTGAGTTAGCTAGTGAGATTACATTGGCTTCATAGGTTCACTTCTTGATAAATATGACTGATAAACATTTTAGATACTCTGATTAATTTCCATCCCAACTGCTTCTCTTATTCTGCAAACCACTCGATCCTGTCCAGAAAAAGCATTTTCTAATGTGAAAGAATTGTGAGAACCAAAATTTAGTGAGTTTAAACAGGCCTTTGTCTGAAACAAAAAGTCAGCGACTTAAAACAAAATCATTCAGGCTAAGTAAAACATTTTAACATTACTTTTAAATAGTCATTTTAAAATATTAGTGTTTTTAGTATTTTTTTCCAGTTAAATGAGGTTACCTGACAATGAGGCATAGCAGATCATCCCAGACCCATGGAATGTACAATCTTCTATCTATCTATCTATCTATCTATCTATACTTAACTAAAACTCTGATCTTGTCCTCTTCAGGTTTGCGTGGGTTTTCTATTTGCGCACAAATGGTACACAATAGCACCATTCTCCTGTGCTGCAAGTGCAACAAATTTTGTTCTGATCGATGATATATTAAAAAAGTTATTAAGGTTTAAAAATCTTCAAAACTGCGCATGCGCAGATTGGTCTCTTCTGTCAGTCAGTGGCACGCAGATTGGTCTCCTCTCCTGTCCGTCAACACCACGGCTGGGACGGCGACGCCCCTTCCTGCACCCTCGCCACACTGATTGGCCGCGTCAACTGTCACTCACCAGTGGCCCCCGCTTCGCCCTGTGTTGCACGGCATTGCACAGCCACAGCCAGTCAGCCGGACGCGGCTGGAGGGGACGGCCACAGCTGGTGCGGCCCGCAGCTGAAGTACACGGCACCCGTGTCAAGGTAGGCTACGGCCTTGGGCTCTCCCTCCGAGACCTGGGCGCTGAGCCTGGCTCTGAGGGCGGCGGCGCTGCTGGCTTCGGGCACGCAAGGAGGGAAAGGAGCGGCAACCTCGAGATCCTGGGGAGGTGAGGAGGGAGTGTGGGGTATTGAAGGGGAGGAGGGGGTAGGGTGGGAGCGGGGGGGGCTGGGGGAGGTGAGGAAGAGTGGGGAGGAGGGGGAATAGAGGTAGAGGAGGGCAGTGGCAGAGATGAAGAGCGATAGTGGGGGGATACGGGGAGGTGAGGAGTGGAGGAGGTGGGAGAGGAGGGGGATAGGGAGGGGAGAGGAGTTATGGAGGGAGGGAGTGACTGAGGGTAGGGGAAAGGAGAGGGAGGGAGAGGTGAGAGAGGGATTAGGGGAGGGGAGGAGGAGAGGGGAAAGATCCTGGGGAGGTGAGGAGGGAGAATGGGGGGATTGATGGAGGAGGGGGTAGGGACGAAGAGGGAGGAAAGTGGGGGGAAGGTGAGGAGGGAGAGTGGGGGAGGAGGGGGAATAGAGGGAGAGGAGGGGGGTGTAGGTGTAGGGAGTGGGGAATAGAGGGAGAGGAGTACAGTGTGGGAGGTCAGGACAGTGGGGGGGGATAGAGGTAGGTGAGGAGTGGGGGATAGAGGAATAGGAGGGGGGTTTGGAGGGGAGAGGAGTTATGGAGGGAGGGAGGAATGACTGAGGGTAGGGGAAATGAGAGGTGAGGGAAGGATTGGGAGAGGGGAGGAGGAGAGGGGAAATAAGAGGGAGTGCTGGGGGATGAGGGAAAATGAGCCACGCCTGCGCAGTTGGGAGCTATGGGTGAGCAGTGGAATATTGCGTTGGGGAACGGGTTGCGTTGGGGGACCAGACCTCCCGTGTGACGGACCCAACAGGTCCCATTTAGTCTAATCTTATCTAAATGGTGAAAGAATGCAAATGAGTAAAATAGAAGGATCTAGGTCACGGGTTCCAAACCTTTTTCATCCCGTGTACCCCTGGCAACTTTAATAGCACATAACAATGTTATTTCACTTATTTATGAACAATTAATGATGAACAGATACCAGTATACCAGAACTAAACACAGTCAGTCAATAAGAAAAAATGTGTACAAATCCAGAATCAACAAATTTACCCCCTGGGTAGGCAAAATTTACCCCAGATTGGGAACCCTTGATCTAGCTGCTCATTTGCACCAATTGCAACATGTGCAATTGATGGTTAGGAATGCAAATGGCTTATTGGTCTTAATTGAAGAGGACTGGAGTTTTGAAATGGAGAAATATTGTTACTATTCTATTGTATAGGATACTGGTAAGGCCATACCAGAGTGCAGGTTTGGTTCCCTTATTTAAGAAAGGATAAACTCATTAGATACAATCAAAAAGAGGTATTTCCTGGGATGAGCATATCATCCTATCACATGATTAAATTTGTGCCGACTAACGATTACCCGTTTTATGTTATCCCAGTTAGTTTTATGTTATCCCAGTTTTGCATCCTACACACTAGGGCAATTCACAGAGGCCAATTAACTTACAAACCTTTATGTCTATCTCTACTCTATCTATCTATCTATCTATCTATCTATCTATCTATCTATCTATCTATCTATCTATCTATCTATCTATCTATCTATCTATCTATCTATCTATCTATCTATCTATCTATCTATCTATCTATCTATCTATCTATCTATCTATCTATCTATCTATTATCTATCTATCTATCTATCTATCTATCTATCTATCTATCTATCTATCTATCTATCTATCTATCTATCTATCTATCTATCTATCTATCTATCTATCTATCTATCTATCTATCTATCTATCTATCTATCTATCTATCTATCTATCTATCTATCTATCTATCTATCTATCTATCTATCTATCTATCTATCTATCTATCTATCTATCTATCTATCTATCTATCTATCTATCTATCTATCTATCTATCTATCTATCTATCTATCTATCTATCTATCTATCTATCTATCTATCTATCTATCTATCTATCTATCTATCTATCTATCTATCTATCTATCTATCTATCTATCTATCTATCTATCTATCTATCTATCTATCTATCTATCTATCTATCTATCTATCTATCTATCTATCTATCTATCTATCTATCTATCTATCTATCTATCTATCTATCTATCTATCTATCATCTATCTATCTATCTATCTATCTATCTATCTATCTATCTATCTATCTATCTATCTATCTATCTATCTATCTATCTATCTATCTATCTATCTATCTATCTATCTATCTATCTATC